>OY986041.1:129462388-129833500 GCA_963920215.1 Nineta flava
CTTAGGCCGTAAACGGGTGTCGTGGTTGAGGAATATAGTTCGTCAAATGAAGCCCAAAACCAAGATCCATTATACAGGAAATTCTATAGAAACTTGAGTAACAAACACACGGATTGTTTACTAAAGCTGCGCTGTTAAAAAAAGTGTTATAAATAACGCTTCTAGATAACAGCGCCGCCATTGATGTACTAAAATTGACTTAAATAAACAATTGGGATCTCTGACAAGGGCGGAGCTTAATATTCCAACCTACTAGCAATAGTTTCTAAATTGTTTGCCAGAGTGCGACCACGAAACTTGTTGGCCGAACGGGGTATGTCACGGAGTTTGGGGCAGGAAACATAGATCTAATAGCTCTAGTTTATACTTTCCAATATCTTTTCTATGGAGTTTCTAGACCCGTGTTTTGTTTACCATGTCTACAATACTTTATGAACTTGGTAGACAGATCCGATCGAATTTTACATACTTGTGTAACAAACCTCGTTTTAGTATAAATTATCCGCATGGATTATCAAGTCCCGGGGGTTCAAAGTGTGTAAAAGATAAGAAAACGAATACACATGATTTTATTGTGATTATAAACATACTAATAACTTTTTTTAAATTTATTGACTAGAATAGATAGTTCAATTTATTACCACACTATCGCAATAAACTAATGTCAAAAAAAAAAGTTATTATAAATATCTAAACAAAAAAGTTTGTGATCCAATTTTTCAAAATGCATTTCAAAAATACGATAAATTTTTTCATTTATAATGGATAGAGTGAAATACAATCGTTAATTCCCGAGATTAGATCAAATCTAATTTCAGGATTATTCGAATCTAAACTAATTTCCGAGAAAGATTTAATCAATCAATCGATGAAACTACATTTTTGAAATGCATTTAATAATACTAAATAAATTTTACGTAGTTAAATATATGAACAAAAATTAAAATTGTAAAAAAATGAAAATAAATTCAGGAATTTAAAATAAATTTGTGAACAATGTGTGTGGACGTTCTATCATTAGAAAAAGATGTACATAATTGATAAGTGCAAATATTTTAGAGAAAAAAGAAACAATTTTTTAAATGATATGAATGTCAGTTTGCGTTGTTACCATTTTACTTCTTTTTTTAAATTTTATTTTATAATATTTTATAAAAAAGGCCAACAACAAAAGAAATATGAGTCTATTATTAAGCATTGTGTAAAAAATAGTACATTCGAAAAGATTTCAAGCTAATTTTATGTCGACCAAAGTCATTGTAAACGGATCGCTGTCCCTAAATTTTAAAACACCTTATAAAATTGGCTTCCCAAGAATTCAATTCACACAGACTTGAAACATTGTCGAATTAAAATCGTCAAAAAATACTAAATTTATTCAAATTTGTCTTAAAATAATTAAAATCTTCTAATATACATTCTCTTTATTTTAAGAATATCCTTGGCTCTGAAGGAAAATTTATCCTTATTTCTGCATATCATATGCCTTATTGGTATATCTTTTTTTCACAATGTTGTCCGGACCCAAGTTGAGCCCACGGGAAGATACAGATAGCAAATGCATATTGAATCCTTCCCCCGAAGTTCAGAATCTGATTCCTATTGTTTTGAAAACCAAATAATTGAACATTTTTAAAAGCAGTTATTTAAAGAAAAAAAGACCCATGGAGGATTCATCCTTAAGGACGTGTAGCCCGTTAACACTTTTCTGAATTGCTCAATTTCTTGATTCATCAAGAGTCAATGATGATAAAGGGTTAATCACTTATTGGCTAAAAACAAAAATTGTCAGTAGCAGGTCCTAGTCGCTAGTGAAAACTGTGGCACAAGCACAGACCTCCGGATCTCACGGGCGCACTTCGTGATCTGTCGCTTCATCCTGCATACAACCATTCCCTGTTTTTTTTTGTGTTTCACAGAAACTCACGGCGAATCACTTCACTGAACTGCGTCTCAACTTTCCCCCTGTCTTAGCCTTAATATTTGCCATTGACTAAATTTCATAAACTTGTTCTTTGTACAATAAGGACGACTTGGATTAAGACAAAAAATATTCAATGCATAACTTGTCGACTCCTTGATTTTCTATTCACAATCTATTTGATGAGTGGAAGACACTAGAAGTTTTAGCGCAGGGAATACTTCTTGAAGAGCCAGATTACCAGCTGAATTAGCTGCAAGCTGCTCTGAATTGAAAGCCTGGACTTCCTAGAGATAAAATTCTACAAGACTTTTGGATAACATAGTTTCTACCAGACTATTTGACAAAATTATAACCTTGAAAACTTGTCAAATTGAATGTATTATTTTGATTTCCTTTATTTTGTATAATTTTAATAAACAAATAAAATAAATACAGTATTTTAAACACAAAATTATTTGTGTTAAGGATTATTATTAATTATAACAAATAATATATTAAATGTACTTATTAAAAAGAAAAAAAAAAAAACAAAATACCGTTTTACATTTATTGAAAACAAAAAAACAGCAACAAAAATCAGTTGTTTTATTATTACCTCTATGGTGGTTCAAATCAATGTTGTATTTAAAAAAAAAAAATTGTTATATAAAATACCAGACAAAAAAAAGATTAAAAGTGAGTTAAAATTTAAAATAATATTGTTGTAGATTTCATATTATTAATTATTATCGATACGCACATTGTTTTAATTCTTTATGAAAAACTCTCTGAAAAGATTTACTCTTTAATCGTAGAAATTTTTTTAAGTTGGCAGACTACACACGATTATTTGTGACTTTTAGTTTTGTGTTCGACTCACAAAAATTGGAGTTGAAATATGAATATGATTCGACAATTGACAACGAAATGTTGACACATGTTTACTTGAACTACGAGCGAATTCACTTACTTCGAGTTGAAACCATAGAGATGATATTAAAGATAGAGTGAGCGCAATTACTTGGCCGATCGGTAGAAGGGAAAATCAGTGACACCACGATATTATGTACCATAAACTTGTGTATTTTGCCCCCTTTCTAAAAGACGTCTAAACACGCACCGTTAACTGCCAATCAAAAGCAATTATAAAGTGATAGTACATGGGGTCACCAATACTCTTTCTATGAGCGGGATAATTCCACTTATGCGAGTACCCACACCACGCTCACCCCTTTAATATTACCTCTATGTTTTAGACATAGTTCTTCAAAGAATAAAACTTAATCTACCGTTTTCTTATTCATTGCTGTTTTGGTAGAATAAATTATATTTTTAATTTACTAGCTTCTGTCTTTTTGTATATTTATCCTAAGACGTCGAATACAATACGATTTAAATATCCCCAACTTTTGGAGCTTTCAACGCATTTACTAACGGATTTTGTGTGTAACCTGCCTTATTATATGACTATTGAATCTAATAAGAAATGAACGGAAAATAAAAGTTTTGTATTTAATTAATACAACTTTATAAATCCACCTTTTTATAAACTCAGAAAACATTTCGGAATTCACATGTATGCCGAAAATGTCATTCACATAACCTTCAATTTTAATATTTTTTCGGGTTTACCATCCTCTTCGCGCACAATTCTAGTAGACATCGTTTTAAAAAAATGGTAAAAATAACATCCGAGTGACTGTCTTTATATAATAAATGCCAAAATTTGGAAGGCTCATAGTTCAGCTTAAACCAGTCAGTTTTTGTATAACTTAAACTACTTAGACATAAATCAACGTAATTTTGGTGTTGGATACAGAAACCTGACCACACAGAAGCCAAATTTTTACAGTTTTTAACTGATCAGTGACTCTTATTGGGTAAAGTCCTGCACACGGGAGTAATAGTGCCGGCTAGTACTTGCGGCTAGAAGTAGCAGTCAGTGAAATAGCCGGACTGTAGACTTACACACGAGAATAGTAATGGCTTCCATTACTTGGCAGCCAGTTCTATGTGAACGTGGTGAGTGCAACATGGTCATAGGATGTGTGAGAACACAAGTCCAGCACTCTACTGGCGGCCATTACCTTTTACTTAGGACAGTAGAAGTATGTTTCTCGATGTTTGAATATTTTCCGTTCATTTAGCAAACTATTTAGAACGAATAAAATGGATGATATTTAGTGTATAAAGTATAGTTTAGACTATAATTTTTCTTACAAAATTTCTGGAGTAAATCGTAATTTTTTTTTCTTTTGGTTAAAATAAAAATGATAGTATAAATAATAAATAAAATAAATAAACCAAATAATAATTTTGTAAATGCTTATTACAAACAAACAAAAATTCAAATAATCTAATTAATTTTATGTGAATGATGAAAAATGAATCGAAATAAAGGTATTTTAGAGAATGCGATATTAAATTTTATTGTAACAAAAAAAAAACTTTAATTAAATGTATTTTTAAGAACAATTTTTTATATATTGTTAATTATCCTCAATTTTTCAATTATCCAAAAATTATCAGTCAATTCAAAAATTACCGCGATAACCAAAGAAGTTACAAAACATGAATTTTTTAAACATGGTTTCCGAGTTTCTTAATCGTCTATTGGGTAGAATTGATAATTCTTAACTTAAATCACAAATTATGAAAATTTGGGTATGTGATTAAGATGCCCCAACTAACAATTTATTTAAAAAATCATCTTTTTTAAGTCTTATTTCGTATTTACGTCGAAAAACGGGTTTAATAAATAGTGAAAATCTAAGGAAAAAGAGTTATTAAAAAATATTTGAAGGTGCATTTTCATTGAAAAGGTACCTATCTCTCGTTCTAAAAGATCGGGGCAGTAAGTTTCAGTACCGTAGAACAACCCAAAATTTCCAACCGACATCACTGTTAGGAATTAAACTTCTATTGCAGCACTTTACAATGAATTATGCAAAAAAACTTGCACTTGCATGCTTAGAAGACCAATTTTATTATAGACGATCTGTCATTAAAAAATCTTTTGCGAATCGTCATTGTAAAATTTCGTTATTTTTAAAACTTTATCAGGAACAGCTAAGTCCTTTGTAAATTAAGTAAATCTAGCTTAGTTTATTGACAGATACTTCGAAACTTACATAGTGACGCCACTTTGAGTAGTCAGTGCTGCCAGTTTGGGGGATTTTCTCCTAAACTTAATGGATTTAATAAAGCCTAATAGAAAATATAAGTTGATTTATTCTTGGAATTGTATTTTTTAATTTTTGTATTCAAGTTGAATATAACGAATCAGAATAAAGAATATTTATTTGTACCCAATACAGGATGGCATGCATGAATTCGTAGTATTAAATCCCCTAAATTAGGGGAAAGTACTATAATTTGGCAACGCTGCTGACAAGTTAGTAAGTTTGTCCTCGAGAGAAACATACTGAACTCAGATGCTCATAAGTAAATTTTGTAAATTTGGCTTAAAAAATCTTGGGACAAACTTTATAAATTTCAAAAATATTTAGATTGACTGATAATTGAAATCATTTTAGAATTAATTATTAACTGTTTTGAAAGGCTGAAAAAATCTTCTGTTATTTCTGATTTCTCGTTTGGTTTTTGTATTTTTTTTTTTGATAATGTTAAAAACCAAACAATTGGATTGAGTTATATAAAAAACGAGAATGTATTTATATATAAAAATAAATAATAGGCATTATTATTGAACAAAATGATTTCTGTAGAATGTAAAAGAGAAAAAAAACTTATTTTAAAGAAAAATTTGTACATCTTCCCAAAAAAATATATAGTGTAACTAGTTTGACCCTTCCAAGTTGTAAAAAATTTAATGTAATAATTTTGTTTAATATATTTTATTAAAATGTGCATTTGATTTT
Source organism: Nineta flava (assembly GCA_963920215.1). Classification (NCBI taxonomy): domain Eukaryota; kingdom Metazoa; phylum Arthropoda; class Insecta; order Neuroptera; family Chrysopidae; genus Nineta; species Nineta flava. The sequence goes on from OY986041.1 coordinate 129,468,173, forward strand.
ATTGTAAAATAAAATTTAAAAACAAAAAAAACGGAAGTTATTTTACAGTATTATTTTTTTCCCCAATTTATTTTTATAACCCCAGCGCAAAGAGGTTGTTATAAGTTTGAAGCCTATGTGTGTCTGCCTGTGACATCGTAGCTCTCAAACGCTGGGACCGATTTGAATGCGAATCGGTTTATTCGGACAACGCGTTTCACACCGTAACTAGACTAGGATGAATTGCTTTTAAAAATATTGAAAAATTTAGAAATCTGATATAAACAACCATTCCTCTCAGTAAAAGAGCACTAAAGTCAAACCAAATTCGCTGTCGGAACGATCAGTCAAACTGAGAGAGTACAATTGGAGTTCGTTATTCCAAAATAAGTCTTTCACAAATACACTATAACAGCTGAAAGTATACCGAATGCTCCATTTAATGTCCCAAGTGTCGGACTGGCCATAGAGTCATGATGGCGTTTGTCAGCCTGCGTGGGCCCCTAAGGCTTATTGCCAATTCGCAAACTAGTTCGGCGAAGATGGTGGTTTAGATCACACAGCAATGAACGCTATTTGTTTGTCTCGAAGAAATTGTCGAAGTTGAATACCACGTGCACGTGAACTTTTGTCACAATATAAGACACACATTAGTACGTACTCCAACTTATATGTCACTTACTGTGTAATCCTCACAATCTAGTGTAAACTAGTAATTTGCTAGAGACGATTTTCCACGCCGAAGCACATTAAGACGATGCTTCGTTCTCTACTGGGGCAAGAACTGTCGAACTTGTTGATTATCCTAAACATAATTTCTTCCAAAATTTTTTGCATATTTGATTATTATTATCATTTGGTTTGACGGGAGGCGAGTTCTTAAAGCCATAATGGTACGCGGGCCCCTCTAAGAGCAGTTCGACGCTGACGGTAATAAGGAAGCTCATTTTAGATGAGACAATCACCACACCAGATTACCTACCCCAGCATTTTGGTAAAAATTGGACGTTTTGAATACACTTACGCGTTCAGTCACCTCGCTTAATCTTGACTAAAGGTTACAGCATCCACAACTAAGATAAAGAATCCTTTAAGAAAAGTGTTTTTCCAATGTGAATAAAATTTCATTCCAAATATAAAACAAAAAATTAGTATACTTTTATTTTAAACATCCATATACAAAGAATACTAAATAATACATTATTTAAATAAAACATTGGATCCACACAAAAATTCTGGAGATCGCCGGATAAAACTGATCTAAAAATCAAATAAAAATCATGTTTTCTTATAATTATCATTATGCACTTCTATTCGTAACGTGTCCTTAGCACCAGCTAACATTTTTTTATCACTTTTAATAACCGGTAACGCGGTTTTTTTCAATACACTCGTATGTTTTTTAGGTTGTGATTCATCACTGGATGTATCTGAATCCGATGATGAGCTACCTGATTCCGAACTAGATGATTCCGATTCTGAATCTGAAGATTCACTTGAATCCGACACAGGTTCTTTCTTAACATCATGCAACAGTCTACTTGAACGACTTTTTGAATCACTGATTTTACTACGTAAATCGGATGATGATCGATGATCGTCGTCATGTCTCTTCGATCGAAATTGTTCACGATCTGACATTCGCCATGATCGTGATTCATTATTACTCTTTCGTGATGAAGACGATGAACCACGTGATATTGTCGATGCTAGTGTTGGTTTTGGACGATTTCGAACAACTACTTTCACAGTACTCCGTTGTCGATTATCTGGAATATAATCATCTTCTTCGATAATATCTTCTTCTTCTGATTGGTGAACTCGTTCGGATATTCGATGATGAACACGATCTTCGTCGTATTGTGTGGATGATCGAAAAGCGTTCTTTGTTACTTTACTCCCTAAACGATTTTCGAATCGATTACTAATTGATCGTTTTTCTTCGACAATTGTTTGCGGCACCCGTACTGTTATTTCGGGTAATCGTCGTTTATCGGTCTGTAACAATCGATTTCGTAAGTCTGTATTATTTTCGAGAACAGTTCGTGAACGAAATTGCGGCGTATCGACAATTTCGACCTTCTTTGTTTGTGACAATTTTTTCAGAGTTTTTAAACGATTTATTCGCTCTTGTTCTTCATCCGCGTACATTCGCATTCGTGGTACTGCTTTTTTCCGTTTTGGTTCGCTACTTTCAACAGCTTCTGTATCGTCTTCGCCTAAATTATTTCGATCTATGGTTCGTTTAATGCCGATTCGATCTTGTAACGCTTTATTTGTGATGATAATTCGTTGTTCTTGAAATGGCTCACGAATTATTTCTTTGGGTTCGTTAAATCCAACACCACGATCTTCGTTACTCCATCGTTCGGCTAATGTTCCCCATGGATTTTTACCTGTTGGATCGACAACTGTATCGTCTGCGACAAGTACTTGTCGTTCAGTATGTCCTCCTTTCAACTGTCGTTTTCGACTTTGTGATATTAAACCTTTCATACCCCCAAAATTTGGATTACCATATTTTTTATAATATTCACTTAATTTTTCGGCTTTAAACGGTTTCTTATCCGTTTTGAATGCAAAACGTAATAATACTGATTTTGCTTTTGGGTGTGGCTGCCCGTATCGCCAATATCCAGGTGGAATTGGTATAGAAATTTCTGTGATGTCAATTGGTTCTTCAGATTCCCAATCTTCGTTGTTTACCTCGATATTTTCGTCTGTTTCTTCTTCGTCTTTTGAGATTAATAGAATACTACGCCCTTTACGAGAGTTTTTTGTTTTTTCTTCTTCTTCTGCTTCGACAACTTCTGTGTCTTCTGGTGATTCTTTAGGAACAAATGGATTCTCTTCATCTGTGAAATCAAATCCGTTGATACGTTTTGATAAGCCATATAAAGCTCTCGAAGCGGATACGTTATCCACCCAAACGACGTTACCTAGAACCAAAATATGCTTCAATATGGATTTATTTTTACCAGTAGAGATTGATTAAAATAAAGAAGTCAAAGAGATTGATATAAATCTGTGGCAAGTTAGGGCAAATTTTCGATAAAATAATCGAACTTCTAGCGTTTTCGGCGATGGCATTAAAACTGGTCACCAATATCGTCACCCCTTTCGACGAACGAAGGCAGCGTCGATCGGCAGCATGAAAATGTACCTTAACAGAAGAGAGGTAGTAATTTTGCAGCTGTCTAGGGCGGCGACCCCGGCTTGAACGTCTAATTTGTTTGATGAATTCGAAGATGTCAAGATATTGAAACTTGAAATGTAAAAAAAAAATACTGTATCTGTGCAGGATTAAATCAAATTTTCATAAAATTATTTCGATATCATAATCATTTTTCGAGTTATCGAAAGCAAAACATTTAAAAATCAATGAATGTTAAAATATAGATTACTTACTGAAGATAATGACTGTATAAAATTAGCCTAATTGGGACCAAGTTTCTGTGGTAGGTGTGTTTTTGATCTATTATAATGATTCCCCCTAATTATTTGTTACTTTGTATTCACTAAAATTTTGATCTTGCATCAAATTTGGTGATTGATCTGAGTGGGATGAAATTGGATTGGGTTGGGTTAGATGTTTAGGAAAAAAAACGGGCCTTTAAAGTTATTCGTAACAAAAGTTTCACTTCTAATCTAAAGAATTACCTTCAGTAAAAAGTAGCCTTTCATTGATTTTTAAAACTTGCCGATATCTCAAAAACTGAACAAGATATATTTTTTCTTTGCCTCGTCAAATATTGGCAATTCAGCACTTCCACAGTTAAAGTTTCATGCATTTATTTCACATTGACTTTTAACACTTGCGACACTAAACGAGATAAAACACATTTACTAAAACTCCTTGATGAAACACTTACAAGAAAAATCATTGATCCATTCAATTGAGGACGGAGCATACAAGCTAAAATATCCAAACACATCCTTTGTACTCATATTTTCGACACCTCGCATATGTAACGCATCAAACCGGACCATTTTCTCATCTCCAGGTGTTAAATTTATACTATCATATAATTCTTGTAACTGTGTCTCAGTAATAGCTTTAGATTCATTGGGATGAATTCCAAATCGTCGTGCTCGAACTGTTAACTTTTCTTGTTCATTTTTCGAGAAAATATCAACCCCTGTAGAAAATCCACCTTCCTTATTCCACCATTTATTTCCCTACAAAAAAAAAAAACATTTTTAATATCTAAATTTTATCTGATAAAAAAGTTTTTCAAACTTACCACATTTGCTGTTTTTGAATTAGCCACATCCATTTTTTTATTTTCATCATCGCAATCTTCTGAGTTATTATCTTCACCACTCACTTCACCATCTTCAATTTCACCAGCTGTGGTGTCCACGTCCATTTGATTACTTGCAATATCATTTTGTATTTCAATTCGTATTATTGGACGTGCCGTCGTTTCAGATTCCATATTTTTTTATGTCAAATATCTTAAAAAACTATATTTTTAATATCCACTTTAATGAGGTTTTCTTAAATGAAAGCCGTTCAAATGTAAATAGAGAATAATTACTACAAAGTAACGCTATCTCTGTTTTTAGTGTGTTTTTGTTTAAATTTAGGCGCGAAATGTATTTCATTTATTTTTATTGCTGTTAATTTGGAAACTATGTATTTATGTTTTGTTTTAAATAATATTAAGGTAGTTGTCGTGTGAAACGAGTTGTTGACAAAATTGGCTAAATTTTTGATAAATTATTCAAAATATAAGTATCTGACTTCATTTAAAATTTCAAAATTATTTACCGTTTTGATAAAAAGTAGGCCTATATAAAATGATTTTATATTTTGGAAAAACAAATTATTGACCGTTTAATTGTTGTAATCGATTAACGAAAAGATAAGAGACATTTTTATACAATCCAAGCGAACAATAATACGGTTCTTGACTGTATACGAGGTACATTCAAGTCAAAAAAGAAGAAAAAACAGTCTGTCTTCATTTTAAATTGATTCGTTTTTGTTTCGGGCTGAATATCAAAAACTTAATGTGAAGAATTTTTGTACATTTTAATAACATATCCTAACGCATATTTAATTATCACATTTGAGCCTGATTACACTGATTCTAACTCTTGTCACCAGATGTCAGTGTCCAAAGGAACAAAAGCCAATAACTGAGTAATTTCTTTACATTAAGTTTTTGACAAAACACAAATGTAATTTAAAAAAATGAGTAGGTCTATTCATATAATTGATGTGTGTTCTGAGCTGAAAGTTTTTAACACGATTGCTATAAGACAATCTACCTTAAATTATTTCGCATCGTTATCAAATACGTTATCTGTTAGTAATTCTATTTCTGTTCAACATACTTACTTAGTAATATTTTAAATACATGTTTTTAAATCATGCTGAAATATCTTGTAAATATTTATAAATTATTACATCAATTTTGTTGTTTAAAAACAATTTAGATTAGAAATTCAGGAGTTAAAATTTTACTTAAAATGTAGTCATGACCGGTGACGACATGTTACTATAAATTAAGGAAAATTGAGACAGCTAAATATTTCTACAGTTTTCATTCGCTTTAGTTCAAATTACGAAATGGCCAAAACCTTCTATACGTTTTTCAAAATTATATAGTCAATTTGTGCCTTATTAATTCGGTTTTTGGTTGTTTCGATTTTTATCCGAAGAATATTTTTGAAAACCGAATAAAGAAGGCAAAAATCAACAATGCATTTTTTTTAGTCCCAATTTTATAACAGGGTATAGATGTTTGTTAAATGTTCTAATTATTCCATTTCGGAATTACCCATTGTCCGTCACCCTACTATAACTCAAAAATGAAATAACGAGTTGAAATTTCTTGAAGAGGATATTTTTAAAACCGAACGAACCGAATAGAAGAAAATTTTAAATACACAAAATATTCCTTTTTGAAAGACAAACAAATGAGAATAACAAATAACTGTGTGAATTACTTAAAACACCCAATATATACCGAGTTCATTATCAATGCGTGAACTGTTTATTTTAGTTTTGAACTGAACTTGTGACAAAACTAGTTTATTATAAAAAAAGAAAGACGGATATGCGGGACTAAACTTAAAATAATTACTGATTAGATTATAGAAGAATTATTATGCGTATGATTTATGAATATACATACCCGCGTATGTTTATCGAATACCACAAGTCATAGTTTTATACATCTGTGCGTGTGCGTCTGTAAATGTAAATGGGCCGCAAAAGTTATCAAAAGTCGATGTTTATATTGTACACACGGCCACAAAAGTAGTGTTATTTTTTCAAAATTTTATAACTGATTTGTGCTTTATACATTCGGTTTAAGAAAAAAATACTTCTGATAAAAGTTTTTCATTAATCAAAATATAGTAACAACTTTTATTCAAAACCCGAATGAATAAGGCACAAATCAACTATGAAATTTTGAAAAAAGACCGCTACTTTTGTAGTCATGTGTAAATACAATATATTTAACATCGGCCAAGACCTAAAAGTATCGATATATTAAAATGCGGTTACAAATGCTCTAATACATATATTGCTATACATGTGAACAAAAGTAAACAGAATGATAGCGACTAGCGCGTAGCAACCTCTTTGAAAGAGTATCGCGAATGTATTACTGCAAAACCCCATCATGTGATATGATATATAGATAGACTTGTTTTGTGTTTATCCTGTATGGCTATATTTCTGTCTATCAATTCAATAAAATCAATTTCCATAAATTGACGATATGCTGCGCTGAAAATTGATACATATTTGAACCCCTCCACCTCACCGCTCATTCCTATGACCATTTAAAAACAATGCGTGCAAATTTAAAATACTAAATAAATATTTTTTAATGTACATAAGTACAAACAACTTTTGTTGCAAACATTTATATCTATAAAAAAACGATTAGACACATACGCGGTACTTGTCTTGAACAGTGCATTTATATAATAATCAAGGTCGACATTATATAAAATGTAGCGAGAATGTGCATAAAAGTTAAATACAATATTTTTTATTTATATGAAATATTGATTTTAAGGCATATATTATAGGAACTCTCTCATATATTTCTAGGAATACATTTCCTACCTTATTTTCTAAGAAGAGAACTTTCCATGTAATGCTAATAAATATATTTCATGACAATTCAATGTATTATTTAAAAAAAAAACAATTGACTAACATCTACAAACAAGAAAAAAAACTAAAGATATTCTTATTTTTTATAAAAAAACAAAAGAAAAACGTAATGTATCTTTTATTTCAAAAATCTTCTAGTATCCGTTAAAGATTAATATCTGTCACTAAAAAATCCGTTAAAATACGGATCTCTTAACTGAAAATCAAATATTTTGTAATATAAGTAGTTATGAAGTTGATTTTTATTAATAATTTAAAAAAATAACTACTCAACTATTCAAAAAATAATTATTTTATTACTAAGCATAAATTTAATGAAAATATTTTCTCAACTAAAAACATAATAAATACTTTAACTGATTGAACAGCATTAAACTGGTGGTGTTCGTCGTTACTTCGAACAGAAAATAGAATACAATACTGCGTACTTTTATTAAATAAGTTGAAAAAAGTGTAAATACAATATTATATATTTTGCAGGTCAATAATATACAAACCGTATAACATATAGCAGACATTTATTTCAAATATATATTATTTGAGTTCAGTCCGTCGTCGACATAAAAAATTACAAAAGATAACATTGATTATTATTGGCTACAAAATACATCCACATATGCCCTAGACCAATAAACGAATATAAATAACGACTTTTACCGAGTTATTACGATCTAGGATGCGTTCTTATTTGTAGTAGGCCTATAAATGATTTATTGTATTTTGAACATTTAATTTTAATAAAAATAAATAATTGATAATGATTTACGAAACAAAAATTTATTAAAATTTCGAGGCCTTTTCTTTTAGGTTCGGTCAAGTCTGTGAAAACGTAGGATTAGCTGCAAAAGTTTTTAAAAATCGCATATATTTCACTTTTCCATAAAATTTGTTAAGACCGAAATGTTTTCTTCTGCCCTTTCGATTTCACTACCGATTCCAGTTCATTTTTCGCTCCAATCTGTTTCATTTAAAAAAAGTGTTTTGAATAAAGACTTTTTTGGTTTTTGGAAAATTAATATTAAGCCGAAAGCAGTACAAGTTGGATTTTGCTTGCCAATGAATTTTCTCTAATATGATAATATTAATTTAAAGTTGGAACCCAGTATCTCAAATTAGAGATTTAGAAAGGTATGAAATCCTATAGTTTTAAAAGACTTCTTGAAATTTGCCAGTGGAAGGCACCTTTGCTTCCAATAAATGGAATACATACGAGAAGGACACAAAAACCTATAAAGCTAATTTCCAGAGACCTGGATGTGGTCCCACTTCAACTAATTATGATTATTTTTCGTTGCCACTATGAATGTATCGTCGTAAAACACTCGCAGATCTATACGATGAGAGTTCATAGAGGCACTCAATATTTCGCTTTATTCTGTGGGAATCAGATAATATGATTACAAATTTTTAAATTCAGAAGGACAAAATTGTGATTCAATTTGGTATTAAAGAACATTCTTTAAAACTTTTAGTATTGATATTGAAATGCATCAAGATCTAATGGGTCAGTGATGCTTGAATAAACATGATATTTGTGCCGATAGAACGCACCCTAATGCATATTAAAGTTGTTTAGAATAGAATGTATCTGTATTTAGGTACTGTATCTGTATTCTAAGTTTATTAACTAGATTTTCTAGAATAAAGTGATATTAAAGTATAAAATGGATTATTAAAAAAAGTTATTTGTTCTGTTATCGGCCAAAACCACAAATAAAATACAAATTTGGATAAATATTTGATAATGAAAAGTAACGGATGCATTTACATTCTACATAAACATCGAACTGTTTGTTTTACCGCTGCTTTAGAGCCTAGCATCATTACATCATTGAAAAACCTCTCACGGACAGTTAAAATGTTGGCATATGAGTGAATTGTTAGTCGTGTCAGCAGTCAGTACAGCTAAGCAAATTATTTTGTACATAATATTTAACATTTATATGCGTTTGGGTTACAGTGAGTTTGATAAATATTTAAAACAAAGAGTTTTTTGTAACTACTCTTCATGAGTTAGTGTAAGTGATGCTCTCAAATTCAACTCCAAAACAAAATGTGGGATCTACATCAGTGAAAAGTAAATTTGTTTATTGTTTTTCTCAGAATAATAATTTTTTTTTTTTTTGGCTACCTTACATAACCTTATATTTGGCTTTCAGGCCAAGTACGTTTAGTGAAAGGATCAAAACCGTTAATCAGATTTAAATTTTATTTGGATATTAAAAATCATGTTATTTGTTCAAAAATTGAAGCGAAAATTAAAGAACTTGGCGGTGTAAGTTTTAAAACAAAATTATCAAACTAAATAAAAAGTCCTCTTTTGTTTATTAGCATTTTTGTAATTAGTTTTAAAAATAAGCGCCAAAATTGTATTCTTATTGAAATTCGATTATCGAATGGTATTTGTATGTTGGAAGATTAAATTTCATTTAATTAATTATCAAATTTAAGATAATTATTTAATATGAATTTGATATTTATTGTATAAATTATAATTGAATGAGTTATTTCGAATCGATGTGAGCGCCAACTATTAAAGATTGATGGTACTAAAAGCCATTTTGTGACATTTGTCCCTAATTTATGTGCTTAGTGTTATTTATTTTAATTGTAATGTCATTTTGAAAGTTTTTTGTAATTGTTTTGAATGAATTTTGAAAGTTTTTATTTTGGCTTAGAAATGATTTTTATGAAATTTTTGTTAGTTTTTCAGTTAGCTTAGCTATTCAATCAGTATTTTATACACCCTAGATACCGATATTCTTATGTATACAGACTGTGTTCTAATAATATATCAAAATAATTTATACAGTACACTTTCCGGTGAAATGATTTTATTGTGTGCATTCAGTAAGTTTCAGTACTCGAAGTGGTTCATTTCAGTGACGATTTACTCAAATTCAAGAATTTCATTTTATTATCAAAACTAATCTTTATTTTATTTTGTAAAAATATACAATTTTTTAACGAATATGTAACTTTATTTTTTACGTACATTAAAACCTCTCTGTTCAAATAGTTACGTTTAATTACAGATGTTTGTTACTAAACCAGATCGCTAACACCGATTGTAAGGGTGTCGCATATAGGATTTGTTTAGTGTTATTAGTTAATTGTATCTTTCTGTTATTTTTATACTAAAAAAATTATTTGTTATGAAAAGATTCAGAGATTTGTTTAAAGATCGGAGCATACAAAGCCTTATGAAATTAAAATTAATTACAGACTACTTTGAAAAGTCGTCATTTTCCATTAAAAGACGGCAAGCATAAGCTGTAAATGTTGCACTTTTCAAAAATGTAAAAAGTTTTCAATCTAGTTTTTTGTCTAAACATCTGTGAATTTGAATGGCGTCGCGTTTAATGAAGGATTAATCGATCCTTTTAAGCTATCATTTTTAATAACAAACTTGTTCTGTCTTGGAAATTATCTCTTTATGTTATATTTGATAGAAGAAATCTTGCTTGGTAGAATAATTCAATAACCACATAGTAAGTTAGCTATCTACGTTTATTTTCAACATCTGTGAATATAATATTTGTTTTTGAATTCGCTACTGAAATAAATCGCTTTTATTGGACTAAAACTTTATCGAATGTGATATGTAATGTCGAATAATTAATTCTATGGTATATTTTTTATAGGAAATCGATTATTTTCTGGTGAAAGAAGTTACACACGTTGTATCGGATAAAAATTTTTCATGTGTTGGTGGCAAATCGAGTGTTTTAAATACACCAAAAACTCCACAAACACCAAGGTCATCCACATTGCTATCCAATGATTCAACAACATCAGCAGTGGAGTCTCCTTTTACACCATCGGAATCCCAAAGAAAAAAACCTGTAAGTTATTTACAAAATTATAAATTTTGAGTATTACTAAAAAGTTTGTTAAGAAATAACCTTGATCACCCCAATAATCTATTTTACAGCAGAGTTCTCTATTATACAGAGTAAACAGATTAAAGAGGGGTTAATACAAACACTTTATCGGGATCTCTGGCAGGGGGCGAAGCTTAATATTTGAATCTACTAGCAGTAGTTTCTAAGTTGTTCACCAGAATGCGACCATGAAACTTGTAGACCGAAGGGTATGTTATAGGGGTTGGGGTAGCAAACATAGACCTACTAACTTTACTTTATAATTTACCCATCGGAGAGCATATCCAAGTGATAGAATTCCTAATAATACCTCTTTTGCTAATTAGGAACTCATATATATGAGTAGTATTCAGAGCTGGCAAAATGACGCCATTTTTAGCCAAGTTATATTGAACGAATCTAGTAGGATTATTTAGTAATTATATGTTAACTTGAATTGGGTAAAAAAAATTCCCCTATCCTGATTAACCCTAGGGTCGTATAAATTGAGTTATATGACACATATGTCAAATATTTTAAAGCAGAAATAATTAAAACTTAAATGTTTTTGATGATGTAAATTCGGAGAAATGTTTCTTGAACATGCTTTAGGAAATAAATATTGTAATTTAAGGGTGCAACAACTCAAGGGTGCAAGGCTGAGAAAATTATTAATTAATTAATTAGACTGATAAAGGAGTTCGAGTGGCTATATAGTCACTCTGAACGTCCATACACAGCCTTAAATTTCGAGAAATGTTCGTCTGAATACGCCTTACAAAGAAAAAAAATTAGAATTTGAAGAAGCAATATCCTCAGGTATCAGCGCCATTTTTTCTTAAATAAGCTATTCAAGGAGTTATACCGCATACTTCTAAATTATTTTCAAATTTCGCCATAACTATCAATTTGGCGCCTAGTCTATAATTTTTTAATCTATTGCTAAATTCGACATTCTATTTTGTAAAAAATTTCGATCACCCAGCTAAAAAGGGGCATTATTTAGTAGACAACAGTGTTGGATTTGTAGAAAATTATTTCCTTCATTTAGGGTATGAAAAAATACCCGATTCTCCCCACAAAAGCAATTTTCTTTAGTATGTCATTTTGAAAATGATATTTTTCTATTTAATAGAGAAGTCGTGCAGATGCAATGCTTGAAAGAGCTCGATTACAGTCAACGAATAAAACTGCTATTAATCCACTTGAAAATGCACGAATTTGGGGTATTCCTATATGGTCAGTAGAAAAGGTAAACATTATTTCTTGATTTAATTTAGAAAAATAATACAAATTTGTTTGTTGAACTTATGAAGTTTGTCCATTTTTTAGATTTTAAGTTGGTTAGAGAAAGTTGCCGCATCACTTTTGCAACAATCTGATGATTTATCAACATTAAAGAAGAAATCCAAGTTAAAATCCACTGTTAACGTTGAAGATTTAAAACCACCTTATATTAAATTTGAGCCCTTTACAAGGTAATTGTCAAAAATTATGGCCAGGTTACATGACGATTGTCCTGCTTGATCTTCAGGGACGAAGAAGGATTATTAGTAGTTTAAAAAAATGTTTTGTATGGAAATTTGGATCTAAAACACATAAAAATCGACTTGTTACGGCAAGTTTCCGAGATATATCACTTTATAAGACCCAAACCACCGTATAAATTGAACCCTAAAACACAATAATCGTGTTTATTTGACGATTTGGTGAGTTGTTTACGAGATATGGACTGAATCGTATGACGAGCATATCTTGGAAACTACCAAATAAATCATCAAATTAATTCAATTATTGTGTTTTTGATTGAAATTCACTATTTTAAGTAAATTGAATCCAAAAAACATAAAACTCGTGTTTGTCTTATGATTTGATGAGCGGTTTATGAAATATCGCCTGAAATTTAATACGAAAAAGGTGCATCTCAGAAACTTTCCATCAACTCAACGTGTTTTTGAAACCAATTTACTTTACATAATGGGTTTCATTCATCCAAATCGATGTAAAAGAAACGTAAATTTATGTCGCCTAATTTGATGAAACAACTTGCCGAAATATATGGCTTTAAACCAGCAAATAACGATTATGATTACTATTTGTCATAACAGACCCAAATTTAAGGTCAAGCAATTAATCGTCGTGTGAAGCACTCGTTAAAATTGATCCATAAATAAATTTATCTATTTATTTACAGGGATGCCAGACCGATTTACAAACAATTATCGGTGTGGCCTTCAATCAATTTAGATGCCGATGCGGGTGTATCACCATTTGCTGTAATCAATAAAAAAGATCCGCAAACAAATCAAACAAACACCATATCGGCAAAACGAACTGCTGCGGAAAAGATGATTAGAAAAACCCGAATTTCGTTACGTAGCGTTAAAATCGAAGATACACCTCCAGTACAAAGTGGCTACTGTGAAATATGTCGTGTAGATTATCAAGATTTACCGAAACATGTTCGTAGTGATTCACATTTAAGTTATGTTAGAGACGATGCAAATTTTTTATCATTAGATACGCTAATCACAGCCGGTGCAAATGTTGAAGCATTCTTACGTTTGAATGGTTCTGGTCCGGATGATAAAGAAGATGACACATTAAATAATTGTACAATGTTCAATCGACGTTCATTGCGTAAAAATTTACGTAATCAAATTGAAATTAAAATCAATGGTGATAATCAGTTATCATCACCAAAGAAAGTTCCTGATAAATCCTCCTCAACGATCAATAATGTTCGAATAACACGATCAAGTTCCGCTTGTGAAAAAACTATACCAGATACGATAGTAGCCGCACCAATATCACCAGCACTAAGTGATGGAGTTCATCATTTACGTTCTAAAAAACAATTATGGTTACCAAGTAATTTATTAGGTACAACTGCCGAAGATGAAGGCAATCCAGTAAAACCGTCGAGTCGGATGAATGATGAAACCGACGCCGATGAAACGGTAGATGAAGATGACGATGAACAACCGCTTAGTAAGCATATCAAAAAGACGAAAACTAAGAAAAAAGATTCCACAAAATCATCATCAACAAATCGACCTAAACGTCCGACTGCCGATGATCGTTTACTATCGGAAAATCGTGCTTATTACAAAGTGGAAGTGTTAAGTTCAAAGTTACGTTCAAGTGCAACTTCGGTGCATAAAGAAACAGGTAAAAATCATCGTGCCAGAACTCCAATCATCGAGGAAGAGGAAACAGTCAATGGAGATGATGTTCAAGTACAACGGACATCACCACCAGCGAATGATCGTCTAGTTGTTAAATTTCGTCGAGTACGTAAATCTGAATTATCTACCCTCAGTAATGAAGCGGAAAATTTCATGTTTCCTCGACGCGATTCTTCAAGTGAGAATGATGATGATGACGATTGTGAAACAGATGAAGAACGACATACCACCGGGGGATTTACATCACAAGATATATCGAGTGATGTTAAATCTAGTGATGTAGAGATCCTTTCCAAGTCTGAACTGACCGATGATTGCTCGCAAGACTCACAGGACTGTAGTATAGTAAGTAGTTGCGATGAATCGGAACTAAATCATAGTACGGAGCGTAGCCGAAAGAAACGACGACGTACTCACGCTGAAGTATTTATCCAGGATAATGAAAAATATTATAAATTTGAAACACCTGGTTCCAGACTCAGATTCCAGGGTAGTTTTCTACCGTTAATGACCGGGCATCATGAATTATTACCTGGCTCAAGTACGATTATAAAGACTGAACAAGAAGTGAATGAGGAAAAACGTAAATTTGAATCATCACTGAATAGCTGTAACACTGCGCAAAATCCAATGGATCAAGTCACATTTACATTCGAACGGTTTACAGATCGATTACGTGATAAGATCTTTGAAAATCATGTCACGCAAGTTGAACGTGATTTTAAATTATTTATTGAAATGCATTGTCCAAAATTTATTCCTTTACCACTCCCATACGAAACAAATATTCCATTAATGCCACGTGATCCTGCTTCGTGTAAGGAACATATAATAAAATGTATAAAAGCTTTGGATCGACCGCCAACACCACCAGCCGCCCCTCAATCAGATGTCTCGGAAACAATTCATTCAGAAGTGAATTCGAACGTTGATGTTTTGGATGTTATACACGAGGATCTAATTTCAAATACTAGTAGCAAACAATCGACGACTGATAAGACTAAGCGTAAACAAAGATTATTATCGACAGGCAAAAATCCACGAAAATCACCGCGCCAACATGCATCTACCTTGGCAATCCTCGGCGGTTTATTACAACAGAGGAGTAGACGAAACACAAAATCCATGGAATCCGAAGGGGAATCGTTGCCTCCGATCAATGAACACAATGAGAGTTCGGTTTCAGTATGCCCCTCGCCAACTCCACAAGATACATGTAAATATAGTTTAGATTTAGACAATTTAGAAGCAAATGAAGAAGATTTCGAAGAAATTGAAAAATTCAACATAGATTATGACCCTCTCGAAGATAGTAAAACGGAATCGGAGGATCATAACTTTATTCATATACTAAATACGTATCGTGATTCCACAGTCCTGGAGACTGGAATGAAAGAAAAATGGAGCAAAGATTGTTTGAAGAAGAGTGGTTTATTCCAAGGCAATTATTCATTATTCACACCGAAAGAATTTCGTAGAAAATGTCGTCGAAAGAAGAATCGTACTGGATGGCCAAATAAACGTCGAGTATTGAGTCGTCGGCATTTTCCTCCAGGTGTTCCTGCTGATGAGGATTCTGATGTTACAGTGGGTGCAGTGTGTGACACAACAAGTGATATGTACAATAATTCCTTAGAACCACAACAACAGGGTGAGAAACGTCGTAGGGGTAGGAAAAAGTTAAATAAAAATTTAATATTTAATAAAAGTGAACATTTAAATGAAACAGAAGGTGGGGATGTCGAAGGTATTGAGAATAAAGAAAATACAACGCGTGCAGGTACGTCACGACCGGTAGTTCCACGTGGGGAATCTCCTATAATATCCCCCAGTCGGAATCCATCGCGAAATCCATCATCCGATTGTTTAGGTTTTACAGCGGAAGAATGTGCGGAAGTTGAGAAATGGGGTGACAATGTCGATAACATATTAAACGCAAAAATTGTTGAATCATTATCAGCGATACAAAAAACTAGTGCTAGTGCGGAATTAAAAAAATCGATAAATGATCGTCGTTCGAGCATGGAATTTCAGCCATATGTTAAAGTACAAAAAATTGATACACTTGAACCGTTACATCAAACAAAAATTGAAAATAATCGCCGGTTACGGAGTTCATCGTCATCCAATCATCATCAACCGAAACGTAAACGTATCAAAATTGCAGCAGCATCATCATCCCCGCCATTATCACCGCGAAAATTACGTAAACCACGTGGTAGATGGTACCGTGATAGATGAGAACAGTGGCTATGGTGTTCATCACCACGTGATTCAATTTAATAATAACCATTATTTTTAGTTACAAATTCTAACACATGTGGAAGTGTGTGCTCTCACTTTCTTTGTATATTTATTGTTCGTCCATTTTTATTTTAATATTGGTCGTTATAGTTTTTACATTACAGAACTGTTTTTGTTTCATTGTTTGTTTTTTTTTATAGTGAAAATATAAAAAAAAAAAAACAAATCAAAAGATGTATTAAAAGTATTACACAATGTTATGATTTTTTAAACTCGTTGTACTTGATCATAGTTACTCTTTTTTTTGTACATTTGTCGCAATCATAATTTTAGTTTTTTATAAAACCAGAAAAAAATCTTTTAGAATTGTCTCATTTCTTTTCAATGATGTTATTTTTCAACATTCACTGATTGGTAAAGAAAGTGGGATGATAAAAAAATGAAACATCAGTTGTCTACTTTACGGTCGGGTGCAAATTGTGAAACAGAGAAGTAAGATTGAAATCAACTGCGGCGTAAGGAGAGCGAAAGTTGAGGCAGCAGTTCTACCGTCACTCGCGCGAAAACAATACATAAAAACCAAATTATTGCAACATTATTTCGCGTATAGTACAATCAATAGAGAATATTGCGCTTGAATATTGATTTTTATTAAAATTAGGTTCAGTATCACATACTGAATGTAAATGAACAAAATCCTTACAAATTTCGACCCCGAAAGTGCCGCCATTTATGAGAAAAACTGTAGATATAGGGCAATATCGCCATTGGTTGTCTTTCGGTTATATTATACCAACGGAAGTGACTAAATTACTTTGACATTTACGTAATATGTCTGAACATTGATAACATTTCTTTATTAAATAAAACAAGTATTTGATATGTCGTAAGAATAATTTCACATTGACTAGTGATGTAGTATTATCGTTTATTTCTTGATGAAGGAATTGTGTTTCGAAACTAGCCAATGTAAAATTATTCTTACGAAAATCTCAAATATTTGTTTAATTTAATAATTATGAGTTTTCATAAAATATTTGATATGAAAAATCATACATATCTAGAATGGGAACCGAAACCACGATCTCTGGCATTCTAGACTAACGCTCTAGATCGTTGGCCACTCTTGAGCGCAAGCAAGAGCGTTGTTCTAGAATGCCAAAGTCGTGGGTTCGATTCCCACCCCTAGATGTGTATGATTTTTCATATCAAGCATTTAAAAATTTCCTCCCTCGAACTTTGTATTGTTTAGAGCTTTATTTTTTGAAACATGTTTAAATTAAGGAATGTTTGAAATATTAACAAAATTACATCGCTAAGTTTCACTAAGTTTTATTGATAAATAAAACCAACAAATGTGTGACATATGTTTCGCATCATTACGGCCGTCATTTGTAACATTGTAATAAAATTCAATAAAAATTGGGTGAAACCTAGCAAAATAACTTTGTTATTATTTTATAATCATTCCTTAACTAAAACAATTTCTGAAAACAAAACTTCTCAGTATCAGGTCACAGTGAAAACTGTGACCTTCGCTGATACTGAGCCACTTCATTCTGCTTGCGAAAATTCGATGTTGCATTCATTTCTGTGTTTCACAGAAACGATGAGTCACCTCACTTCACCGAACTTGCGCCCGACTTTACTTTGGTTTTTTGTTCCATTTTCTATACCGATCAGTGTATGTTCTATAATTTGTAGTATGTTCTTTTTATGCAAATACGTTTCCTAAAATTTTAATTAAAAATTCGTTTATATGCCATGACGTCAGCTTATATCGAATTCCGTTAAATTTCATTTACCGAGGCATATATGACTCCGCCGGAAATAAATGAGACTACCCGAAGACAACAATAAACTAACAACGTTCGTCTTATCAAATGGTGTTTTGCCTTGTCTCATGATCGCTTTATCCAAAGTCAGTTTTTTTGTCACTAGCCAAGCAACAGATTAAATCGAGGGTAGTCGGTACATTTTCAACTGAATTCCAAACCGACAGTGCATTTGTAAACACCTGTACTCTCTGGGCGAGATCTACTGCGAACGGATTTGGTGAGATTGAGCAACACTTATTATACACTAGACAGCCCATTCTTCATGAAGACAGTGGTCTTTGATGGTCGGGTTGTCTTATATCTTGGTGTATCGAAACCTCTTGTTTTCAATTTCAGGATTTCAAAAACATTGACAAAATAGAAATTTTTATTACAATGGATCAATTTATTTCTATAGGAACGTATTTTTTTAAAAAGGACAAACTCAAGAACTGCCGTAAAACAAATTTTTTTAAATTATGTACTCGTTTAATTTCTCGAATCGAATTCATTTTTCATGTCTAAATTGCTATTAATTGTAATATGATTGGAATAACTGTGTCTGTTTATATAGTATTAAAATAATTTAGAAAAAAAATTAGAAAATTATTTTTTTATTCGATGAAACTGGGCAAAAATTGGGGTAATTTAGAAAAAAACATTTGGCAATTTTGGCATATTCACACACACATTCACATTTTTTTGATAATTCATTTTCTGGCGTAAATTTTTCATCAGATAAATAGTTCATTTAGATAAATAATGAGATAAATCCTGTATAATAGGATGTTTATGATGAGTAGGGCCCATTATTTTGATGATATATTTTTTAGTGATGATTTTTTAACGACAACTATCGGTTCGTTTACGAACCTCCCTTAAAACTACATGTTATTAAACTACTTATTATCAAACCGACTAAAGTATCAGTAAAATTTATCCTGGGAGGATGTCAAGTCTCTGGCTCAGAATCGTATTCGTTGGCGCTCTTCTCAGAATCGCGATCGTAGTTTTAATACGATCCACTCGGGATCATAGGACATACGTCAAAATTTCGAATCTACACAATTGAACGGAAGATGAAACCCAGTTTAAAAAAAAGTTAAATTTCTATTTAAAACACGAATGCCGATGATTGCCGACTGTCACATAGCCGATCGTTACGAAAAAACGTGACGATCAGAAGATTATGAACTCAAAGGTTTAGAACTTAAATAATAGTTTTTTTTGTTGTTGTTTAACATAATTATTTCAAGGCCAAATTAGCGAATTTTTATAAAACTAATGAGATCGTAACTTTTGATTGACATTCACATGATTAGTTGGTAGTTTCATTTAACAGCAGTCTATTAACTTTTAACTGGGGGGTTAAAACTCTGAAGATTTCATGGAAAATATTTCGCTAGTCCTCCGTTTCACAAAAGATCGCACAAGAATTAAGTAAAGCTCTACTTGTGAAAGATGAAATTTTTGAGCTGTGAAAAAGAAAAACTTGTAAAACGGCGCGTTATACTGATTTATCTATGCGAATTTTCGTGAGATATTCTTCTAAAACTGCATAACTGACAACAACTTATATTTTGCTTAGCAATGATTAAACAAAACAGTATCAATTTTTATAAGAAGGCTATTTATCTACTTATTCAAAATTTCAATACTCAAAAAATATTTCATCAAAATTGAATTTTAACGTTTTCGTTATTCTTAGTTCAAAACTTTACAGTGGATTGGTGCCGAAATCATTCGAAATCAGTTTTTAGTAATTTCATATCGAACAATTTTTATTCGAAACATTTTTTCGAAAACCAAATCGATTGCAACAATTTGAAAAATATAATACCACGTTTGAAGCCGTAGGCCGTAATCATTGACTTGGCATGTGACCATTAAATATAAACATCCTATAATCCCCACCAAGGACGATCATAACTATCACTAGAAAAAAATCAAAAATATGATCTTCACCGTGGCCAGGTTTATGTCTCAGCTGTAATTTGTCATATGGTTAAAAGATAGATTTACAATACAAAGTTTTTATAAAAGCTTTATGACAGACTGATACATAAATTTCGCCTTGTGGAAATCCAAATTTTCGCGGTTTTTTTATAGCGGATAGCTAGGGGTCGTATGTAGCGGGCCAATCATCTATATATCATAAACACTCTTCATCTTTAATTATTATTGTCGTATGTAAATAAAAATAGCGTCTTAATTATTCGATTTTATTTAATACACCAACTAAGAAGGGTCAGTTTCGTCCAAATATTAATTTTTGGTCACAGTGTTTCATCTGATGCTTCTAAACATATTTCAAGTGCGGCGTGTCTCAAGTGTTTAGACAATTACAAAACTCGGATCTTTTCTTATATTACTGGTTTTTCGGATCTCGGGAAATATGTATTACAAAGAAAGAGTATTAAAAATAACGTAAATAAACCCTTTTCCAGTTTTTTATCTCAATTTTATTGGTAACACATTTTGACCATAAATATTGTAGAGACCAAATAAATTATTTTTTGTCATGGGATAGATGTCGTTATTATAAAAATTAACAGAGTTATAAAAACTCAAAATTGGCAAAGACCTTTGAAAAAGAACAGAAATCAAACCCGCCCATTTGATTATTCGTAAGCGTAAATAGGCTGCCCCTCAACAACATGGTGTCGTAGCCTCGAAAAAGGAATTGCGTTGACGGATTGATCCTGGTGTGAACTAAGAGTGGCTGCTCTTGAAATATAAAAAAGTCAATAAAGTTTTAAGATTATCTCAACATTCTGAGACACAACCCAATTCGAATATGTTTAGAATGAAAACATTTTGATCAGAAATTAAACTTGGAACGATTTTTTTTTGTCCACCAACTGATTTTACGAATTTTTTTAACTGGAAAATTTTTTTTTAATGTAAAAAGAAAAACCCTTAGATGATAATTTATACTGATTTTATTTTTATTCACACATTATCATTCAAACACACTCGTAACCATGATTGAAATGAAGTTGTTCTATTAATATATATAACTACATATATATATAAATTATGATAAAATAAATTTTTTTATTTTTTACTTTTACGTAGACCGTTTTTTTTTCTTAAATGTATTATTATTAAAAGAAAAATCAAGAAAAACTATCTATATACATGTAAAATGTATATAAATATAAAAGAAAATTTATGTAAGATATTAGTGGAGAATTTATAATTTATAATAAAAATTAATATTCATGTATGAAAAAAAACAAAATTTTGAATATAATTTATAAAATTACCCGATTTGTCGGTCCATAAGATTTTGATGATCTCGTAGACTTCTTCGTTTTTAAGCAACACTGATTCGAAAAAGCGTTTCCCATGCTCAGGATGCTTTGTTGATCCTCCGTAAACAGTTTTTCTGATTAATTCGATGTTTTCGTAATAGATTTCTATCTTTTCGTTTTAATTTCACACCAAATTTTGGGATAATTGTTCTACAAACAATTTTAGGCTACAGACTAATTTATCAAAATCTTTCTTTTCCATTCATAGACGTTCTTAATACCGTTTAAAAGGGACATAATATTCTTTGCCAATTCAAATTTGTGAAATAATGTTTATAAAATATATAACAGTTAACACCATAAACAGTTTTTCTAATAAATTCGTTGTTTTCGTAAAATATTTCGTTTTAACTCCACACTAAATTTGGTAATGATCGTCCAACAAGCAATTTGTTACACACTAATTTAATAAAATCCTTCTTTTTCGTACATAAGACGTTCTTAACATTTACAGGAGACGTAATATTCTTTGACAATCCAAATTTGTGAAATAATATTTTTTTTAAATACTATAATTATCTTTGTAGTCCGATTTTATTGTTCGTCTTCATCATAAAATAATAAATCGTTAATTATTTGAAATCGTTTATTTATCGATACAAGTATAGACGTGACTAATGTTTAACAATTAAAATCGACTTTCACTTTTACGCGCCAAAACTAAGTAAATATTAATTTTTGTAGTATGAACAAACCTAAACAAAATGATGATTTTCTTGTTTGAAAAATACGTAATATGTGTTATTTACGCTGTCCATTAGATATTTGGATTTACTTTTCAAGAAAGTAAAATTACTCTAGGTATGAACTTATTGTAATTTATCTATTGTAGTTTGTTCATTCAAATTTGATGCTTAAATGAACGAAAATTTTGTATTAGTTGTGTTCAGACCAACTAAGTATTTCGTAAACTAATTGTAAGTATATTTAACTTGATTTTTTGCTAGGATACTTGACAGATACTAAGCTTGTGACACCATTTTGCTTAGTAAGTGCTGCTAGACTGGGGGATTCTCCTCTAAATTAAGTGAAGCCGTGTAGAAGGTCCAGGGATTTATTTCTGACTGTCGTACTTTTAAATTTTTTGTTCAAGTTGAATACAAAATATTTATTTCAACTCGGTACATGATGGAATGCATTATTTCATATTATTAAATCCACTATATTAGGGGAAAATCCTCTAATTTGGCAACAGTGCTGAAAAGTTAGTAAGTGTGTGCTAATAGAAACACGTTGAAATAGATGTTCAAGTTTTTAGACTGAGTGACTTACTTCGTTTATTATGAACTGAGTTGTTCTAATGTTTCCTTCCATAGTTACAATATTTTGTAGCCCTTCTAGGCTTTTTTTACCGAATCCTAAAGGACTAGGAATTTGGTACGTTGTGTGACTGCAGCCGAATTTGATAGGAACTATGCCGGTATTCATCTGGAGTTTGCAAAAAACCTTCACAAGCATAGCCGATTACTTTCGTTTTTGTCCATATGTCGACAGTTTAGTCAATTAACTGTTCTATTATTTTAAATTGACAAACTGCCACCATTGGGAATCAAACTCGCAACCTTCCAGTTCCAAGCAGAGCACCTTTTACTGCATGGCCACTTAGGCTGGTCTGAATTTGTTACACTTATTCTCAAGTTGCTATTTCATTAGCATCGACTACCTCTTGCCTAAGTTTAAAATGGTCCGAGTTTGATTTAAATTACTTGAGTTTCTAAATATTTTTGTTTTATAAAAAACCTAACTGGTTTTACAAGAAAGACGCATTCATAATTCTTTTGCGGTTTTTTTCTGAAAAATTTTGTCAAATATGAATGACAACAACGCAATAATGCTCGAAATTGTATTTTTTCATGGCTGAACAAATTCAGTGGACTAATTGAAAATATGTTTATTTTAGATCGTAAAAATTACGTCAAAATTTAAAATTTTATACTAACTGAAATACGGGATAGATAAAATATCACATTAATATATTAAATTCGTGAAATTTTAAAGCTCTAGCCAAAAAGAGTTTTAAAATTTGAAAAATTATTAGTAACAATGTCGCTGTAATAAATAATAAGCACAAAAAAGTAATAACAAATTAATTTATTTACAAATTTTTAACGATATAAAAACTATACTATTCTAAACCTTCACGTTTTTTCCATTCGGTTTTCATTTGTCGTAACTTTTCCGCTTTATTTCCCTTATGTCTTGAATTTTTCTCAATAACTCTTTTAGTTTGGGCTTCTATACTCATTTCCTTATTCAAAAATACATCTAACTTATTAATCAGTAGCGTTCTAGCAATATTTTGGTTCTGTGTTAAGGATCGAGTTTGATGGCATTTTACAATAAGACCAGTTGGTATATGTTTCAGAACCACACAATTCGATGTTTTATTTGTGGCTTGACCTCCAGGACCACTTCCTCGAACATGTTGTTCTTCTAAATCTTTCTCATTTAAAACTGGGATTCTTGAATAATCAATACTTGAGTGTTTATATCGAATCGGGATTACTGGCAGTCGTATATTCCGGAAGGTGCATATAATATTCGATATTATGAACATTATACAACAGTTTTTCGTTTTAATAAACTTTTACCTTTCTAGAAAATCAAATTTGGTCAGTTTGTATTCGCTTACAACGTATCTAAAACTACTTTATTGTTTTATTTACGGAAAAATCGATCTAAAATAAATAGCTCCTACAATTAGTTTTGGATCCAGAAACGTACATAGCCAAAATAATTTTGAAAAATAGTGTTCAAATCAAATGGAAATTTCATAATGTTTGGACCAAAACAGCCAAGAAACATGATATATATAAAAAGATATCTCTTTCGGTTAGAAAAGCTTACTTTCCATGCTTCGACCTCCCCTCTATTACTACTAAAGTACCTCTTTAAATGTTTGAAAAGTATTCCTTTCTAAAGATTGTTTCTGATTTCGTTGAAACTCACAATTCTAGGCCATTTTTACCCATAAATTATGAAAATGATCCGAATTATCATTTTCAAAAAAACTTAGCTATTCATAATTGCGAATTCCAAATCTAGAACGGGTTTTACAGAGCGTAACTTAGAAATAAAAGGGCAAGCAACAAATTGGACTCGATTTTCATTTTCTTTGGATCTAATTTTGATGAAATGTTCTGATTATGATAATTCGACATCAAGAAATTCAATGGTAATTTTTCTGGATCAGAAAATCATGTTTCTGCACCAGTTTAACCAACAAAAAGAGTCCGAAAGTTATGTACATTCTCGAATCCAGGGGTTGTTCATGCTTTGTCTTAGAAGCAACAAGTAAAGCGTTAATTAAGAGTGGATTTTCGTATCTCTTGGATCAAAATACTTTTTAAAATAGTTTTCACCGAATTCGATTTAAAAAAAAGGTTAGAACAACGAAAGGGCTAAATATCAAAACATACCTCAAAATTAAAAATAACATCATCTACATCCGTTAAAGATTTATTCTGTTTAAATTCGTAACGAATTCGTTTATGAAAATATTCTTTATCCGTAAATTGTAAATTTCTACTGTATTTAAGTAATTGTCTGTATAATCGTAATATTTGATTTGGATTTGGTACTTCCATTTTTTTTTCGCCGTAGTATCTAGCTAGTAAGTTTTTGTATCCTGAAGTTTGTTTGAAAAAATTCAGTTGTCTACACTGTGAATAAACTTGTAACTTCAGTGTAGTGTAACCGACTTGGGTTTTGGTTTGTGTTTTGTGAAGTAATTCAATAAAATTTCAAGTTATTTCAATATTTCCGATCGATTTCAGTCAGGTAGGTCAATTTTGAATGATTGATTTATTCGATTTATGTATTTATTTTGTAGTGTCATAAAATAATCGATACTAAATAATTATTTCCACTTGCATAATAAATATGAGAAACTCTATGACAACAAAGATGGAACATAATTAATTTTTATCGAATTTTCATCTAAATATTCAATTTAAATCCAGAATTTTTATATTTTCATTTAAATTACTTTCAACTCAATCCCGTAGAATCATAGATATTGTTTTTATGAGACTTGATGTGGGAGAAAAACGACAAAAACTTGTTACTACATGTGTTTGGGTCTTTGTTTATTTGAAAATGCCATTAATGTTTTGGAATTGTAAATACATAATCAAACAGATAAAAAATATCTATTGTATTTTAAAAATCAATTGACTTTTATTATATTATTTGCTTTGATTGTTTGAAAAAGTATGCCCCTGTTTTTCTTTCTATAGAAAATTGTTTGGTTATAGAAAGTTTTTGGTGTTGAGAATTGTTGACAATTTTTTCGTAGAAAATGTGGTTGTGTGTATGTTGTGATGTAATAGGTAAAAGTTAAGAGATTACTTATCATTGTTTATCAGAGATTTGTATAGATTTTCCAAGGTCGTTGACGAAAATTCATATTTTATTGTTTATATATTTTGTGGGAAATTTCTTAAGTTTATAAAATGTAAACATGACATGTGCATATATTACCTAATTCGTTCTAGAAGTTATATAATTATTTGAAGCGAAAGTGATTTGTAGTACTTTGGGCCATACAGAAGTTGTGGCCATTTTACAAAATTTTATAATTGATTGTGTCTTATTCATTCGGTTTTCGAATAAAAATTATTACTATATTTATAATGAATACCTTTTATCTGAAGTATTTTTTCGAAAATCGAATTAATAAGGCACAAATCAATTATAAAAGTTTCTTTTCCATGAAATTTATTTCAATCAAAATTTGTAGGTGTAGAAAATGATTATTATCGAACGAGATCAATTAATTTTCATACGATTTTTGCATTGTTTTGCTAAGACCCAATACTCAAATATTTATCCATCCCCGAACATCCATACAAACTTTCATTCCCTATTTAACCTCTTTAAGGGATGAATTTTCAAAAATCCTTTCTAGAGCTCACCTACGTTTTATAAGGAACTCTTGTGCAACATTTCATGCTTCTAGACCCACCGGTTTAGGCTGTGCGTTGTCTGTCAGTAGAGTTTTATTATAAGATTTTTGCTTCCTTTTATACGTTTTCAGACGATATCTCGCAAATTACTCATCAAATCGTCAAATAAACCTGAGTTTCATATTTTTTGGATCCAATTTACGTATGCACATAATGGACCCGTTATGGAGTCCCATTGTGTGCAGATGCTTCCGCAGGGGATAATGTCCGGGGATAAAGCGTATATATTACTAAATATATGTATATTACTTACAATAATACTAAGAATATTTCAACCGGTTCAATTTTTATGAACAGGAGTGTACATATAATAAATAAGAAGAGTTTAATTTATTCTATTAAGTGTTTACTGTAGTATTGGTACGGAACCCTAATTGTGCGAGTCCGAGCCGCTCTTGGTCAGATTATTTATTTTATCAGAAATAGTCCCAATAATATAATATGCCGAAAAATTTGGAACTAGATATATCTCGGTTCTTCTCAGTAATGAATAAATTAGACATTTGATTGATGATAAAAGTTAATAATATGATTAAAAACGAGATTAACACAGTTGGCTCCATTGAATCCGGATCTATTATAAAAGTAAACTAACGATTTATGTACAAATAAAAATTGGCACGCTTTTATTATTATGATTATGATTATAAATAAATTCTTCGGTACATATTTCTGTAAAAAATAAAAATATTATGACCACGAAATAAAGTAAAATAGACTAGAGCCGCGTTCCGTTACTTAACTATTCTTCTTACCTGTTGGTGATCATTTAAATATAAACACACTACATATTTCCAAAGAGTCATAAATTTTATCTCTTATTTTATTTAGTTTTTTATTATATTAATGAAAAAACCTAGATGAGAAACCTGTTGAAAAATCAATCCTCTGATTTCTCCTACTTTTGATTATTTAAGGTTGTTGTGAAGAAAAATTCAATTTAATGACAGGTTCTTCAAAATTTGACAGCTTATTATTTCAATAATAAAGAAAATCCTGTCAAAATTTGAAGTTGATCTTGTTTTTAGTTTTTGAGTAAAAAAATGTTAAAGTTACGATTTTTAAGAGATTTTAACATAGGTTAAATGGACTCGTCGGTAAAAACATGAATACAAAAATCGATATCTCGACAACCAGATATGCCAGTATTATGAAAAACTGTCATAATATTTATCAAAGTCTTATAAATACCTGGACCAAATTTCAAATTAATCTTGGTTTTTTGTTTCTGAGATAATTAAATTTGTAGATCGAAAAATGTTCTAAATCTAGTTTCATTTTTAGTGATATTTATTTTTATCTAGTTTTATTTTTAGTTATATTTATTTTTATCTAGTTTTATCATCATGCAACTTTTTTGAAATACATAAAAACATATTTTTAATTATTAAAACTCTTCGAAAAAATGAAATTTAGGATTTAAGTTTTAAACAATATGTAGGTTTTGTGAAGAAATGGAGGAAACTTCGGAACACCTCCTAATAGACTATGACGCTTTCACACATAAAAGAATAAAATGTCCGGGAGTCTACCAGATTCGTACAGGGGATAATAATAATAATTAGAAAGAGGGGTACCGAAAACTGGGTTCTTAGCACCTAGACCCAGGGGTCCTCTGTGCCCTCCTTGAGAAGGCTCACAACTTCTCCGCCGGGATTGCTTCCAGGATTGATGGATCCAAGGGGAACGAACTACAATCCCTAGATCCAATCAGGGCTGAACAAGATGCTCTAAGACGAGACCACTCCTCGTTAAGCTCCAAATGGTGGAGATCTTTAATTGCTGTATGACAACTACTTTAACTTGACCGTTTTATTGGCAAAATTTCAACTTCCGTTGTTTGTGAGGTATTTGTAGTCGGAAATCGAACATAATAGTAATTAGAAAGAGGGGTACCGCAACGGGTCCCTAGCACCTAGACCAAGGGATCCTCTGTGCCCTCCTCGAGAATAACCTGTCACTCGAAGGCGAGACGCATCCGGCTAAGAGGTGCTATTTTTAGCAGACTATAGGATTCTGTCGAGGCCAGACGCCATACAGAAGGCCCACAACTTCTCCGCAGGGGTTGCTTCCAGACTTGATGGATCCAAAGTTTCGGATCCAAACATATATCGAACATAGAACATCGAATATTCAAGAAAATTATAAAATATATGATTATTGTAAATAATCTAGATATGTCTTCAAACAGATCTTCAATCACGTTTTTGTTTTAAGTACCATAAATTAAATCACTTCAGATTACTGGTTTTGGTACCAGTTTTTTGCTATTAGATTTTATGTTTGTCGTAATTCTTGTACAATAAAAAAAAAATGAATTAAATGAATTTTTACACGGACAAAACACCTGACAGACGAGTTTTTCATGAAAACTATTAACAATTCTAAATTTCATGTTTTATTTTGTAAAAAAAATTTAGAACATGAAATATTTTGAAAAATTATTACCCTTAAACTCGGCCTTGCGCACTACCGTGCTCTAGATGTACAGGGTGTAATTAAAAAATGAGGAGGAAATTTGAGAAATCATTTCCGTCATGAGGCTATTAATATTTTAAAATTTCATTTCTATTATTACTTCTAAAACTATTAATATTTCTAAATTACATTTTTAGATCCTAAACTTTAGATTCGAAGACGTTTATAGCTAATTATTCTGAAAACTATAATTCGGATCAAATTTTTAAGTAGATTTTCGTAATTTATGGTTCAAAATAGCTTTGAAATATGATTTTAAACAAAATCGGGATAAAAATTTTTTTCTTCGATTTGTCGATTTTTTTGAAGGGGTATTTTTTTGAAAAATTAAAAAAAATTGGGAAAAATTTTTGTCTCCGATTTTGATGAAAATCATATTTCTAGGCCATTTTGATGCATAAATTATGAAAATTTACTTAAAAATTTGATCCGAATTGGAGTTTTCAAAATAATTAGTTATATTCGTTATTGACTATTCGAAAACGTTATAGCTAACCGTTTAATTATTCGTATTTTAAAAACCATAATTCGGATCAAATTTTTAAGTGGATTTTCATAATTTCTGGTTCAAAATAGCTTAGAAATATGATTTTCAACAAAATCGGGATAACAATTTTTTTCTTCGATTTGTCGATTTTTTTGAAGGGGTACCCCTTAGAAAAATTTCAAAAAATCGCGCAAAAATTTTTGTCTCCGATTTTGATGAAAATCATATTTCTAGGCCATTTTGATGCATAAATTATGAAAATTTACTTAAAAAATTGATCCGAATTAGGGTTTTCAAAATAATTAGTTATATTCGTTATTGAATATTCGAAAACGTTATAGCTAACCGTTTAATTACTCATATTTTTAAAACCATAATTCGGATCAAATTTTTAAGTAGATTTTCATAATTTCTGGTTCAAAAAAGCTTAGAAATATGATTTTCAACAAAATCGGGATAAACATTTTTTTCTTCGATTTCTCGATTTTTTTGAAGGTGTACAGAAAAATTAAAAAAAATTGGGAAAAATTTTTGTCTCCGATTTCGATGAAAATCATATTTCTAGACCATTTTGATGCATAAATTATGAAAATTTACTTAAAAAATTGATCCGAATTAGGGTTTTCAAAATAATTATTTATATTCGTTATTGAATATTCGAAAACGTTATAGCTAAACGTTTACTTACTCGTATTTTAAAAACCATAATTCGGATCAAATTTTTAAGTGGATTTTAATAACTTATGGTTCAAAATAGCTTAGAAATATGATTTTCAACAAAATCGGGATAAAAAATTTTTTCTTCGATTTTTCGATTTTTTTGAAGGGGTACACCCCTTAGAAAAATTTCAAAAAATCGCGCAAAAATTTTTGTCTCCGATTTTGATGAAAATCATATTTCTAGGCCATTTTGATGCATAAATTATGAAAATTTACTTAAAAATTTGATCCGAATTAGAGTTTTCAAAATAATTAGTTATATTCGTTATTGAATCTGTAATAATATTAGCGCGATATTCGTTATCGAATGCATCATAAAAACTAGGATATTTTAGAAACTTATTAATTTTGTTTGTAACCGAATAAAAGCTGTTAAGTTCGAAGGATTTTTTAAGTTCAATGTAATTTGAAGGGTTAATTTATCTTTTTCAAATCGGATTTTCGTTTATTTCACTTTCTCAAGAAAGTCCAACAAACGTTGGTATAAAAGTGTTGTAATTATAGCCCCCCACTTGATCATCAGCTGCAACTTCTGAACCTGGCCACTCAAAGCTTAATAATTGGTCATTTTATAATCTTTTTTTTCTCAGTTATCCGGTTCTGCCTAAAAAAATTTGGGTTCCCACTGGAAAAACGCAAGTTGTCTCTCAAATAACCATGCAGATCATATCAAGATCTCTATAAGATGCCCTTTCCAAATAAAACAAATTTTAGTGAAATGCGAATAGGATAAACAGCTATATCTATAAGTAATTCCCACACTATTTGTGGTTAAGGATTAAATCGCTCATTGTGATAACGAGGAAACCGATAGTTAAACGGTAGATATCTTTACCGACGAAAGAAGGAGGTACTCAATTCAACCTGTACATATTTTAATTTTTTTTTTAAACTATCGGTTCTTAACTACTCTGGGTAAATAAAATACTTTTGGGCCACATAAGTAGCGTATATTTATAAAGAACAACTTTTTACCGAAGTATTTTTTCGAAAATTGAATGAAAGAGGCACAAATCAAATTATACAATTTTGAAAAATAAGCGTTACTTTTGCAGTCATTTTTACAATTTTCTATTAATTTAAATAGTATACCTTAAGGATTATTAAAATAATCAATAGTATACCTTAAGGATTATTAAAATAATCAAAGAGAACTCTAGGTTTTTTGAAATTACATTTCAAATTTTGCCCCTATTCCTAGAACATTTGTTTGTATTTTATAAATACGTATTTCGACTACAATGTAGTCATCATATCAGTATGAATTAGCTAATCGTAACTATCTCTGGGATATGGATTCAGAGATATGTTGCTTGTTGCTAATTTGGTGCGTGTCTCACAATGATATCGAAAAACTTCTGTTGTCTTTTATACGATTTGACGAAGGTTATGATCTGACCTGAGGATTATTTCAGTTGACTGACTAACGGATTGAGTGTGTGAAGATCTCCACCTATTTATTGACGGTATTCTTTTGTGACCATGCGACGTTGTTTTTGTCGCTACAGTGAGGGTATCGAAGCTGACCTTGATATTCAGGTATTCGATTTTTTGAAAATGGTTTAATTTTATTAAACCAGAATTTGGAATTGGGCCATTGTCTAAATTCATTATATGTTTTCTCAATTTGTATATGTAGATGCTTTCGTATGCATCTAATTCTGTGGGGTTTTGTACCGATTTCAGTAGTTTTAGATTCGATTTGTTAATTTTGTGGTTGTTCTCAATAACGTACGTAGCTATACACGATTTTTCGATTCTCCCAAATTTCACATGAGCCAGATGTTCTTTGTTTCGAATTCCGATTTGGCGACGACTTTGACCAACATAAATTTCCGAACAGTTTTGACGTATTTATAAAATACAAACAAATGTTCTAGAAATAGGGGCAAAATTTGAAATGTAGTATAACTTAGTTTAAAATATAGACACGGATGTTTTGCGAAGCTGTCGGATGAAAAAATATCCATAAAATTGAGTTATTATTGATTACCTACGCATACATATAACACATATTAGCTACTTGATAAGTTTTAAGTATTCAAGTGATGACTTTGTATTTATTTTTCAAATAAAGAAGAAATTTTCTAAGTAGTTTACTTAAACATTAGATACACATTATTAATATTTATTTACCATCTTCATCGTTTAAATCTAATATTATACAGGGTGGCTCTCCTCCACACTCAGAATGATTAATATTAATTTTCAGAAGTTTACGAGATTTTATCTTAAATAAATCAGTTTTAAGAATATTACATTTAAAAAATATTATTAAGTGCTTGAAAGTGGGAGGTTGCGAGTTCGATTTCCTACGGTGGCAATTTGTCAACCCAATAGAATAAAATATAATATGGATAAACGATATTATGGATTAATCCGGAACTGTTCATTGAATTTGCTTTTATCGTAATGTCATGTGACTTTTTACTTGTCTTTCTTGTCCTTAATCGGTGGTCTTAATCGAAAATCGGTTTGTGGCCTATCTCAGGCATATTTCCTGATGATTTTGATGAAATTTTGATGTAAGCTTTAGTCAAGGAATTCAATTTTAGAATTCGGTTATTCAATAGAAAAACCAACATATCGTTTTTAGTTTTCGAAATGGTCTGTACATGGATGTTATATTATTAAATCAATAAACGCTAGACAGTTCTATGTTTTAGAAATAGAAAACACACTTAAACAGTTCAAAAAATTTTTGATTTCAAAAGAAATTTCGTTAAAATCGGGAAAAATTTAGGTGTGATGCTAAAAAAATAATTTTTTTTAACCTGATGATGTCATCATAATCCAAAAAAAGTTTTTGTCGTATATCGGGCATATTTTATCCGATCTGGATGAAATTTTTTTTCAAATCTACTAAATTTTAGTCAAGGAATTCAATTTTGAGAAAGAGAAACCGACATCAAAATCCAAAAAAATAGTTTTTGGTCTATTAATTCAATTCAAGAGAAAGTTCGGCATTGATTGAAATGAATTAGTAGATAGTTTCTTTGTTATAAATGAATGTCATACGGCGAAACGTGTAAATTCTAGAACACCACGGTGTGTCTCAATTTTATAGACCTGTGAATTTACTTTCTTTGTCATGGAAAAGTTCTGGATTCTTATTTTGCAACTTTTGTTCTCAACCTATTCTTTTTGAAATTATATTGTTCTATGAGATTACGCACTTGAGCTCAGAGTTATTCTGAGACATTCTGTACTTCAATAAACCTTTTTTAAGAACCAGTTACAGGAAAAATATTATAAAATTTCACATTATAAATGATGTGATATTATAGAGTTCAATTACACATTTTAAAAAATATAACAAAAAAAAAAAAACAATAATTACAGTAATTGCTGCAATCATTAAAATTTATTTATTCTTTTTAACGAAAATTATTACAATTTTTACTTTCTTTGAAATTAGTGTATTTAACAACAACAAAAAAATAAGTAAAACTGAAAAGAAACAATGACAAATTTTATTAATGAAATAATTATTATAGCCATTAAAATAATTATTTTATATAAAGATCAAATAAATAATTGACTTTATGTTCAAATTATATTGAAGAGTACAATGCCTTTACAAACTTATTGAGCAAATGTCTTTAGGTGGAATTCGCTGAATTCCAAATTACTAATAACCCAAACTATGTTATCATATTCAAACCAGTCCAAGCGGTCCAGTTAAGGCACTCTACTCGGAACGGAGAGGTTGCTGGTTCGATTTCCAACGGCGGTAGTTTGATAGATAGATAAATTGTAGAGGTTGCCCTGGACGGAATACACTTCGACCATAAGGTCCATTGTGATGCCTGCTGATTTGAGGATGTGAGTGGAGTGCAAAGAATTTTTGTGTATAGACTAGGAATTGGTAGGATATGCGGCTGCAGCCGATTATGATAAGAACTATGCCGATATTCATCTGAAGTTCGTGAAGGAAACTGCAGAAAACCTTCTCAAGCATAGCCGGTTACTTCGTTTTTTTTCTTAATAATTTACAAACTGCCGATGTCGGGATTTGAACCCATAACTTTCTAGTTTCCAAGTAGGAATACTGCACAGGCATAACGCCTTAGACCGCTCGGCCACTTGGACTGGTAACGGCGGCAGTTTGTCAATTAAGTGAATTTAAAAAAAAATTAATGGTGCGGTTAATTGGCCAAACAGCCGGCGTAGAGACAAGAGTAATCTTCTATGCTTGTGAAGGTTTTCGGCAGTTTCCTTCCACAAACTCCAGATTAATATCGGGCATAGTTCCTATCAAAGTCGGCTGCTGTCGCACAACCTACCAAGTGAATCTACATTCAAATTCCTTGTCCTTTAGGGGTCGGTATAAGGACTAGAAAGTTCTACTTGCCAGACTTCGACCTCCTCTTCGCTACTACTACACTATATGTTATCATATTCAAGAAGCTTTGGAATTTTCAGGAAGCTTTGCTCATTAATGGGCAAAATCAGACAATAGAAAAGATAGAGGAAGGCAGAAAAGAAAAATTTGGATTATCTCTTTTAGTACAATCAAGCAAAATCGACTAAAACTCGGAATGCAAGTTAATAAGCTGAAAATTTACATACGCATTTCTTTTGACATTCTAAACACTGGCTCTAAAGTATCTTATAATCACGTGTCTGCGTCTTAAGATATTCCAGAGGAAAGGTCCGGAAAATCATGTTTAAAGATAGTATGAAAGTTGTAGAGCATAAAAATGTGTATAATTTATGTTCTGGTCATTTTTTTTATCACTAACCGTTTTTGAGATATCGTGCAAATAATGGAATTTTATTGAATGCTTATGAAAGTCACGCGTCATCAACGGATGTGACACAACATATGCGCTGTTTAAGAAAAGATAAACTACAAATTATAGAAATGCTTGAAAAACATCGAGACTTGTACAATGAATAGTAAAAGTGGCGTCACTTTGGTTGTCGAAAAATTGTTTAGAATTTAGAAGCTGTTAGTATTTTTATAATGAACAATTTTTTTAAATGAAGCAAAGAACGTAGATACCTTGTAAATATTTATATTTGTCAAAGAAATTGGGGGGGGGGGGGGTCTGGGGTGTATATTCTGTATCCATTCTCCGCCTTCAACAGACATAAATACGTTAAATTTTCCCAGTAATAATAGTCATTTTCAACGTAATATTTCCTGTAGAATTCATTTAAGTACGCTGGGTCACGCCCCCTCAAACTTGGCCATAAACACTTTCGTGCCTTATATTAAAAATTATTATTATGGTTTATTTCAAAAAAAGAAGTGATGTATTTATTCTGAGAAAATTCGCTTAGTTGACGCAGCTCCTGCGTAATGAATTTTTGTATTTCTATTTCAACAAAAACTTGCAGTACATTTTTTATGAACACGACTGTAGTTTTTTTTAATGAATAGCGTAGTCCCTTTATCATTTAAATGGTTAACCATTAATTAATTAAAAATTGAATTTTCCCATATTTGATGTAGAATTCAATCAAAAAACAACATTATTTGCTAAGTTCATCGACTGACGCGATGATCATAGATGACACCAACGGAACAACAATGTTTTAACAACCAGTTAAAACACGTTAGTATGACTTACCTTTATGGATATGCTAAAAAATTGCACAATATTATGGAGAGTTGGAAGCAAAAAACATAAAACAAAAACGACGAATTGACATTGAAAAATGAAATAAAAACAATTTTCGTATCCAACAAGAATTTTTTGATTTGATTAGTCATCATCAACCATATTTCGTGGTTGAACTTCTTCATATGTGTGTGTGAGAATGTTAGGAACCTTTTCAAAGACACCCACCTGAATTGTACAAATTTGGCTAGACAACAATTTTTTTTGCAAATGATTATTATGTACGAAAACACTTTTAAACCACTTTTTTAGATCGATTAATACGAAGAATGCCTGGTATTCAAATTATACCGTATGTGTTGGATAGCATTGCTAATAGAGAATCAATGTTAAATATATTTACTATAATAACTATACACAATATGCTTAATAAAGAAATAAAAATAATGGGGGTACTCTTTTGTGTGTCTGTTGTGTATGCTTGCTGGACTGTTTTGTACTACATTAACATGTAATGAGAGTAGGTTAAATATGTTTATTGTTGTCTTCTTAAGCTTAACATTACTTCTAACAATTGAAAATTCTTTTTTGAATATCCATTATTATTTGTATGTGTAATGTCTGAAAATAAATGATAGTATTCTATTAACGGTACAACATAAAACAACAATACACACAAATTAAAAGAAAAATAAAACTCCAAAAAGAAAAAAAAAATAGAATTCCGACAAATAAAAAAAAAGTTAAACCAATGGTTCCAATATTCCTTCATTATTTGCTAAACAATATCCGAGTCGATTGTGGAAATCTATCCCGGTATTTTCTAGCACTTGAGGAGAAATATTCGCACAATTGTCAACAATTCTTTGCCTTAATTGTTGCAAATTTCCATGCCTATTCCGCAAATAGATCTGTATTTTGAGAAAAACCCCACAAATAAAAGTCGTTAGGAGATAGATCTGGCTGGCCACTTGGAGATTCCAAAACCACTCATAAGACTTTCCTGGAAAGTTTGTTCCAGGAACAGCCTTACTATCACGGCATTGTGTGCAGAGCAATCATCTTGTTGGAACCATACAGATTCCAGGTCTAAATTAGAAGGAGCTCTTACAGGTGGCAAAATATTATTTCATAACAAACTCAAATATTTTTGAGAATCTAAAGTTCCGTCAATAAAGATTGGTCCTATAATATGATCACCCAATATTCCAGTCCAGACATTCAGTTTCAGTATGAATGTGTATGTATGGTTTTATAGTAAATATTTTATTTATTTATTTAACATTGATTCTCTATTAGAAATGCTCTTGAAAACGGTCTGTATAGATATTCCTGTTAGGTGAAACGGTATTAATTATAATAATTTTAAAGTGGATTTTTATTATTGTCTGAGAAAATTTTGGGGGGCCTCTATATTTAACTGTTATTATGAGTAACATAATCTTTACACAAAGATATCTTTGATTGATTGCTAATAGAAAAGTAGTTATATATTTTATTGTCTGAGAAAATTAATCATCTCTTGTGATGAGAGGCCCTTTAATTGTACTGTTATGAGAGATCTTTTAAACTGTTTAAAAAACCGTCTCTTCATGCAAAGTCTTTAGTCCTAAGCTTGTAAGGGTCGGAAATATTGAGTGTACACTGATAGGAGGAATTTCTTTCTTCCAGCAAATATATTTTTTTCAAAATATTTGCTTCAATAAAGACACTCTTGTTTTCATTTAAGACTACGCAGTCGCACCAAAAACATATGTTTAGTTGAGCGAAAACACTAAAATTCTTGAACGATGTTTTTTTAAATAGAGTTCGTTAGTCTTGGCCTAAGAAAGTCTTTTTTTGGTC
This sequence comes from Nineta flava, assembly GCA_963920215.1. NCBI lineage: Eukaryota > Metazoa > Arthropoda > Insecta > Neuroptera > Chrysopidae > Nineta > Nineta flava. The sequence continues at coordinate 129,505,792 of OY986041.1, forward strand.
AAATACTCTTGTGATTCTTTAGTCAAGAAAACGAAATTCTTGTAAAAAAAAGTATTTTTCTTATTAAAAATAAATAAAAAGATTAGAAGAGAAAGTTTATGCAGCTTCTTCATTAAGTCTTTATCATTACTTCTATAAAACAGTTTTATCATTACTTCTTTAAAAAGTTTCATTTGTTTGGATTAAACAAATGTTTATTTTGGTCCGAAATTTTAGCATCTAGGTCCAAAGAAATCATCATTTCAGTTGTAAGATCATTTTAGTTTAATAATTTCGAGATTCTTGAGTCAAGAGTCAATTTATCTTTAGTTAAGAATATTCCAGCATACTACCACTTTTCGACTTTTCGATTTTGCTCATTTTTTTTTCACAGACTAAAAATAATGTTTTCTAATAAATCCCGAAGTTTCAGAATTTTTGACCGTTTAAAACGCGAGATAATTAAAATCAAAGTTATCATTCTCTCTCACTCTCTCTCATTAGAAGTATATTGTATTAGAAAAAATACTCGACAGAATTTAAAAAAAAACTAGGATAGTAAAGATAAATATTTATTATATAAATTTAAAAAAAATCGTGTTTTACCGTTTTGTTTTCGGAATATAAAAGTTTAAAATTATTATTATTCTTCAACATAACATTATTTTGTATATGTGAACAGTGTTTTTGTCTATGTGTTGTATATGTGTGTTTATGTATTTGTGCTATAATAAAATCAAACCGGTTTGTTGTCTTGATTGCATAACACAGTGCTGGAACGTCCTTAAGATGATTTTCCCTAGTCAAAACTAAAGATGTCAAGATACTTATTTTCTTATACCAAATATATATTATCTTCCCTATATATGAGAGTCAGAAATTTTTCTTACAGTGAGACTTTCGATCTGTTCATCAAGAAGTATCAGAATTCAAAGTTTCACACAGCTTGATAGAGATCCATTTCCCATAAGACAAGTATATAAGGTTCTTTCACTGTAAGGGAATAACCTACTATGACCATATCTCCGTGACTATTGACTGTACCATAAAAAAAGTGAGATAATTTTAAATTATTCTAATTTTGCACCTTTTATAAACGGTTGCGCCACACTACCCTGTTCTACAAAGATATATCTTTGTATATTATTAAAAATAAAATAAAATGATTTTTTATTTTGCAATAATTTTGTTGTAAATTCTACGAAATTGCAAGAAATAAAATAAAATCGCATGTGTTACGGATAGTAATATCAACATAATAAATACACTATATAATATTGTGAAGGACGTTCCTAGGTTATTGACTTACCAAGTATAGTGTGCAATACAAAATACAATGAATGCAGTCAGAATAGAGTCAGAGGAAAGCACTTAATTCAATTGTCTGAAATAATTATATCAAAGCAGCGAGAGGGATACTCTACAACTCAAACGAACACAATCAACTTTAAAATTATTATTAATTTTTACCTCTATATACCGTGTGTTTTTTAAACTATACCCAATCTGGAAATAATGTATGTATCTATCGCTGTCCATATACACAGCGCACCATGATACACGGTGCACTCTGTTACTCACAGACATTTATAGAATGCAGAATGTAGAATATGTATTCATTGATATGTATACAGACAGTGATATGTACACCACTGTCTGTGCACAGTGAGCGATGATGTGAACAGCCTTGTTCCACCGAAACTGCACTCTACAAATGTCTGTGAATTTGGGTGTAACAAAGTGCACCGTATCATGGTACGCTGCATATGGACAGTGATAGATGCACTACACAATGTTCCTATTGGGTCTATGTTAATAGACATATTGTATGTTGAGTATCTTAGAGGCATGCTTTTCAATGCTGAAAATCGATATCCAAGGGTCCACAGGGTTCAAGTTCGTGCTCGGGCGCCAAATGTTGGTGTAGAAGAGAAGATTCCACGGAATCCTAAAACCTATTCTTAAAAAGATTAAATTAAAAAGACAATTTGTGGATTTGAATCGTTTATTTTGCCTTATAAATGATCAATCAATAGTTTGTTGATAGTTACCGAAGTAACAAAAGGCATATATAGAGTGTGTTCTCGCTGAGGTATCTAAATATGAAAGTAAATCGAGATTTAGCAGCGAGTACGCTACAAGATTTTACCGAATCTTTACGTTTTGAGGTCTTCTGCAACTAGAAAATTCATTTTTGGCTACTGTTGAGGTAAATCTTCTGGTTGAAGTGCTTACCCGTCGCTGTACGCTCTTAAGGCATCTATTACTCATGAGGTCGGAGGACAATGTGATCTTTTTGAACTGTAACGGGGTGGATGATACGCTCTTCCCCATTCTGGCAGAATGCCCTTTCAGAGCCAGAATGAGGGATCTAGGCTTCGGTTTAACCGAAATGGTGGAATCTGTAGTAAAACACCTTAAGCGGAGCTCTGTCCTGTCATTCGAAAAGAATACGGGCAGATAGACAGATTGTAGAGGCTGCCCTTGACGGACTACACTTCGACTATAAGGTCCATTGATGCCTAAGGATGTGAGGATGTAAGTGGAGTGGAAGGACATTTGTGTATAGACTAGGAATTGGTAGGATATGCGGCTGCAGCCGACTATGATAGGAACTATGCCGATTCTTGAATACAATGTTAAATGTTAAAATCATTTGTTATGCTCTATATATAGAGGTGTTGTGAATATTTCACACCAGATTTTTCTATACCTTTAAATGGAAAAATGATTCATAAACGTGTAATCAACAATATTATGGCTACGAAATTGTACAACTTGTTTTTTTTTCCAAACAAATCACCATAATCTTTTACATACAAAAAAAAAAGTTTTCCTTATGTTTAGTTTTTTTTTTTGTGGTACGGTGAAATGTCGTTCGCCGAGTTTCCTTTAACAGATTTTAATATTGTAAAATACATTTTTTTTTAAAATACTTATCAATCACAAAATTCTTTGTGTGGAAAATTTCTTAGAGTTCCGTAGCAAAAAGGTAAAAAAAACGAAACTAGTAATGATCGTCATTTTTACAACCATTCTGTCCATTAACAAACCATGACCGGTTCTGTCCATTAACAAACTTGGCCTTTAAAATGCCAAAAGGACTAAAATTGTGACCTGAAATCATTTCATCGGTACAACCTTAATAGCTACAATTTCTTAGAAAAACCGTTAAGAAAAATAATACCATGAGCTTCTGCCACAAACGACAGCTTTGGGATTAGCATACTCATACATTTTTAATCGAACTCTTGACCACGTTTGTGAGCCAGACTTTCTTTAGAAGTTACAATATTATTAACCTTTAGGAAATTTCCAAAAATCCAGCATTCTATAAGGATAATCTGGAATCAGGGATGGCGAAAATCCAATCTAATATACTGACTTGTTGTTTCTAAGATATATCTTGTGTAATTCCTTTCCTTTGGTTTCGAATCCATTGGAGCTATTTCTTTGGATTCGAAACTGTATATAGCTTATTATATTTATTATTTTTAAAACCATAAGTTAGATAAAAATTGTAGATTTAATGGTTAAAATAACCTTAAAAAATTGAATTTAAATCGAAATTAAATTGTTTTTTCGATTTTCTAAATTATTTTGGAGCTTTTCTAGTTTCTAATAAAAGCTATTTATTGGAAAAAATGGCTAAAATAAAAAATGATAAGTCATCAATTTCGATTCTTTCGAAAACACGGTAAAAATCGTAACTAATATTTATTAACCAATTTGAACTCAAGAACAATTTTCCAGTCGAAGGTATTTTCAATTGTTATCAGTATCTCTGAACTTACCTTACCTTAAGATAGATAGATCGATAAATCTTGTGGTATGCAAAGTGCTGCACTTTGACCTTTGGCCCATGTGCTCCCCCTTTTACTTTTTACTTCGGTCTGACGAGGTTTGATTCTCTCATATCTTGGCAATAGATAGGAGCTTGCTTCTCAGGTTTTCCTGAAGGTTCATATATTTGGGGTGAGATGTATTGAATATTGCTGTAATCGAGAGATTCACAGTTAAAGATGATATGTCTGGATGTTTCTTCCTCCTCGCCATATAGTTTTCACATAATGGATCCTTTGTGGAGTCCTATTGTGTGCAGATGCTTTCATACGTGGTAATATCCGGTAACCTTCCGAAGTTGTATCCTGTTCAGGTTGAGTGCTTCGAGAGACGGCCTCTTAGATGCCTTCCGAAACAGTATTTTCCAGAGTTGTTGTTGCGGTTTGTTTAAAGTCTATCGACTCGTCTATCACGCGTTGATATCTCCACCTAAAATTTCCAGTTGTCTTGGCTTTAGAAATTAGGAGTTTCTGATAGACAAGCAGATATTCAGACAGAATTGCCACTTTTTAGAACTACTTTTGAAGAATACCTTTTTGAGTAAGGAGACTTAAAAACAATAAAATCGTTCACTAATTGATTGAAACATTTTTTTTTCTCAACAATCGGACATTTTACTATCAATCAGTGATACCAACATTTACGAAAAAAAAAATTATAAATGACACAAAGGGGTCACTCTAATACGGAAGTCAATGTCCGATAAAAAAACAAACACAATTGCACACGTGCTATTATGTATCTGCGTATGTAAAAGAATACCAACAACTTCTAATCATCAATCACTAGCCTACCACTGACGATGATGTTCACTGATGACTGGTCTATCTGTCTACTACTCGCTGATGTCTGCGTGTCTGTCCGCATGCATTGTATTTGTTTATAATAATAAAAAAAGTAAACTAATACTTGTCTATTCATTTTTACCTCTTTAAAAACTTACCAAGTAATGTGAATCTTCCTTAGTCTGGTTGGTGGTATTGGTTGGTTGAGTTGTTGTGATACCGCGCCGCGCCGTCCGAGCCGTTCGTACTCGCTCGCTAAGCTTGTCAAGTTTATCGTAGTTAATAATCTCTAACTGTGAAGGACAACATATTATGCAGAGGTTACTGACCAGGATATCATATTTATTTTTCTAGTTAAGGTTGTTGTGAAGAAAATTCAATTTAATGGCAGGTTCTTCAAAATTTTACAGCTTATTATTTCAATAATAAAGAATATCCTGTCAAAATTTGAAGTTGATCCTGTTTTTAGTTTTTGAGTAAAAAAATGTTAAAGTTACGATTTTTAAGAGATTTTTACATAGGTTAAATGGACTCGTTGGTAAAAACATGAATACAAAACTCTATATCTCGACAACCAGATATGCCAGTGTTATGAAAAAAAAACTGTCATAAGATTTATCAAAGTCTTATAAATACCTGGACCAAATTTCAAATTCATCTTGTTTTTTGTTTCTGAGATAGTTAAATTTGTAGATCGAAAAATGTTCTATCTGCTTTTATTTTTAGTGTTATTTATTTTTATCTAGTTTTATTTTTAGTTATATTTATTTTTATCTAATTTTATTAGTTTTATCTAGTTTTATCACCATGCAACTTTTTTGAAATACATAAAAACATATTTTAAATTATTAAAACTCGAAAAAATGAAATTTAGGATTTAATTTTAAACAATATGTTTTTTTTTTTTTTATAAATATTTGAGTTGGCAATGGATGAGATATCAATGCATTTAGTATAGGACAAACTCACCACCCCTACTTTCTCTCACCAGTTTCACAACAACCTTAACTTTGTATATCTATGAAAAATGATGATATTAAAATTTTTTGATTGAAGGGCGTGCGGTGATGAAATAACTTTTCGACAGATATTTAATTTGGGCTTACAGGCAGAAAAAAAACGTCAATTTCTTATTTTTCTAAATAGTTGTTTACATTGACCTTTATGGTTTTATTTGACCGTGTTTATCTACGATCTAAAACGATACTTTGTAAATTGATCACAAAATTATCAAACACAATTTTTCCGAGAACTATTTTTTTTTACTATTTGCGGGATAGTTTTTGAGATACGCCGTATGCGATACGCCGTATGCAATACGTATACGATTTCCGTAAATGATATTGTTGACTACTCGTGCTAGATCTTGGATTTTAATATATAAACGCCTTTAATACAATACATATATCGCAAGGTTTCACGTCGTAATCATCTACAAACTTGTATATTCATTATTAATTATTCCGGCAAAATAAAATTTTGGTTGAAAGTCCAAAGAAACACCATTTTTCTGTTTTTTAAGATCCAATTTACCTTATATTGTTCAAATCTAGATCAAAATATTATTTATCGCTTTTATCCAATTTTTTAACAAACCCCCAACGTTAGTTAAAACCCATAAAACCAAAAAATCAAATAGTTAAGTTTTCGACATTTGCCTTCATCCAACACAATTTTAGATCCGTCCCCCAAATTGTTAAATTTTTCCATTTACCTTGTACAGTCAATTTTATTCAACTGATTCTAAGTGATGTTAATCGAAAAAATCGTATGAAATCGAAAATAAATTTTGTTTCCAATTTGGATGTAATTCACACTACATATGTTATGTTAGGTTAGCTTAGGTTTCAGTGGCTGTTTGGATGGGACACATTTAGGCCAAGAGCCCCATTGTGATATCTGAAAAAGGGCACAGTCTCACAGGGAGTCACTATACCGTAAACTATTTGGAGCTGTTCAGGAACAGCAAGAGAGTTTTAACGTTGCCCGATTTGAGCTCGGAGAGGTCGTCAAAGAATGGCTGACCTAAGTGTGCCAATCTTCTCTTACCAAGAACTGGATAGTGACAGATAAGGTGGGTCATCCTTTACTCTGCCTTCTCATTGTGATAGCTCCTGCAATCGTGGTGCCCTGGTAGTCCCATGTGCTCAGCATGTTTACGCTATATAAGGTAAATTGGATTTAAAAATTGCGTAGGTTTTATGATTTGATGACGAGTGACTTGCGAAAAATCTTACACCAAAAGATCAAATTTTCGAAACTAACTTTTTTCACTTACGGGTAGAGGTATTCTCTGTTTTGAGACCTGTCCAAACATCGGAAAAAATCATGGATGCCATTTCTTAGATTATTTTACGAAAGAATACAATCTCTTTCTAGATTTTCGAATTTCCCTCGAACCATGAAAGTTGACTTCTCAATAACACACAATAATTTCAAACAATACTATAAAATGAACCTCTTATACCTAGGTATGCACATTTCTGTTTGCCCTCCGTGTAAAAACGAGAAAATTGTTTATAAATAACAGATATTAAATAATATTTTTGTAAGTGTTAAATCACATATATCTAGAGTTAGTTGAATCATGGCTCGTTCGTCTTCTGGCTGTTCACTGTGAATGGAAGAACTTTGGTCTATAATTTTAATAATAAAGCAGGCCATTAACATCCATCTTACAGACATGTAATAATGTAATTTACACATTCATTAAAGTTTTCTTTTTTATTTTATTATTTTTGTTTTCTGTTTGTGTACCGTTAGTTATAAATCAAATATATTTTTGTCATATGTGTGAACACATATGACAATATACAGGATGTTCTGAAATTCGTTCAAGAAAACTATACCACGGTGTAGAGCTAGCTGCAAATAACAAACAAAAAAGTTTAATAAAGTTTTTCGATTTGACACTTATTTTTTAAGATATCAATTAAATACAATCAATAAACCATTGATAAATTCAACCAATCACAGAGCGCATAGTGTAAGGAGACTTACCGTCTGCGAGCCTTTAAAAGGTAAAGCGCCACGCTCTACTGCTGAGGCCACGCCTCCTTACACTATGCGCTCTGTGTGATTGGTTGAATTTATCAATGTTTAATTGATTGTATTTAATTGATATCTTAAAAAATAAGCGTCAAATCGAAAAACTTTATTAAACTTTTTTGTTTGTTTTTTTGCAACTCTACACCGTGGTAAAGTTTTCTTGATTTCAGAACATCCTGTATATACTGGTAATGATGCTTGGCAATGATATATACTGGTATCGTCATTATAATATTATACAGTTGTTAATCTAATGGGAAATATACAAGTATACGGGTATTTTCATGGAATGAATGCGAGAATTATACGGCAATTTTTAAATCGGATAATGATGTACACTTTGGTGAATAAGAAGCATCTTTTTTTGTTGCGTTTTTCTCAATACTTTTGACCAAATAGAAAAAATTAGTCATGTAGGTTATTGGTCATTTAATTTGACATATAATCATATAAAATTTCCAATTCGCCCCAATACCTAGATCAGTCTTTGTATTATAAATACGTAATTTGACTACAAAGTAGTCATCATCAGTATAAATTAGCTAGTCGTAATTTACTCTTTGACAATTAGAAATAGATAGAAAATAGAAATCAATAGACAAAAAAAAAAAAATTAAACAAACATTTTGTCTATTTAGTCTGTCAAAACTGTCACTATTGTCTAAAAGATTTATCACTTCAGTATTTGGATGCCGTTTCTGTCACTGAATCGCAAAATTTCTTCACGCACTGTGGGCACTTCGAGACTACGATGAATGTCATCCTTACGCACATATCACAGAGAATCACTAATTGTTCGTAACACTTTTGATTGAAAACGTTGAAGTATATCGATGTTAAAAAAATAAATTAAAATATAATCAATTTTATTGAAATTACTCTTGTTAAAATTACTTTCATTCAATTTACTCTTGTTAACATGACTCTTATTAAAAATACTCTTATATTGTCTTAGGATATGTTATTGTTATTGATAACCTTCTGTTGCGGACAACCCGATAGACATTCTCCCAAAGTTTTAAGGAAAAATATTTCGTAGGAATTGAGGAAAGTATCTGTCAGAACAACTTTCAGAACAATTTCAGAACAACTGTGACTATATTGAGAGAGTTAGAAGTAAAAATAGTCGGAATCATGCATTTTATTTCACCATGTTTATGAAGATGCATGTTCAATTTCTCCAACTTACATAACGATTTTCTCAAAAATGCCATGGTGATAAATTCTCAAAAAAATTCAGTTGATTTCAGAGGATTCATTTTACTAATATTGTGAATTTCGTGAAGTTCTTGACAATCCTAATAATAGTTTGGTAATACCTTAAAGTAACTTTTGTTATAGTTTAGGAAACGATAATTACCATAATCAATGTAATTATGAATTCCGATCATGTTTTTCTATTAGAAACACACCACACACTGCACACTGCAGCCATCATGCACTCTGATTAATCATCACCAGAGGTAACTATATCAGATACCTACCTCTAGCAAGATAGTGTCATATCAACAGATGTTATTTCACACATAAAATTGATCTCAATGTCGTCAACCTTACACCTAGTATAAAATAATATAGTTGTCGATCACATAATATTTATTTACAAACAACATATTTATGATAAATAATTGATTGATTATATTTACATTTTGGTCCTCATTTAAGTATTTTATTACTCAATCAAGTTATGATAATATTCAATTAATTAATTAATTGTTTTCAAATTTAATTAAACAGTCAATATATTCCATTCATATTGATTTGTTTCCGATAAATTTATTTTGTTTAAGAACAAAATTATTAAAAAACTTTTTTTTTGATTCTAATTAATATTTTCTTAATTAAATATTGATATGAAACAATTAGTTCATCCACCACCATGTATCGAACCCTGGAACTCTGGATTTCTTGCTCAATGTGCTACGGATACACCACGGATGATTCTGAAGAATGAATCAATATTTTCATAATTGAACTCTTTATTTAACAAGATTTGAACATTTTCGAAATTTTTGAAGAGAGGCAGGTAAAAACATATATTATGTGTGTTTACGTATAAAATCAATAATTTAAAGAAGTGTACATTATAACTATTATAACATATACAATGTTGCGTTTTAGCGAATTTCCTGAAAGAAATTTGGTCTCGTACCGACTTCAAAATTTTGAAAAAATTTCTTCAAATGTCCATCGATCCTTCGTAGTAGATATCGAAAATTACCATCTGTAAAATTTATATATATATATATATATCTATGGACATGCGGTTACAATTTTAATCTAATTGGAATGAAATTTGGTATTTGAGGCGTTTTTGGTTTTCAAACGGTTAAGTTCGTTAATGGGTAAAATCGGACAAGGGGAAAGGGGGGTTTCGAGGGAGAGGGAAACACAAAATTTGACATATCTCTCTTAATATTCGAAAAATCGAAAATAAATTTATAAGAAGTAAAGGTTAAAGGTTGTACTAAGTTTGTAATTTTGTTTCTATCATTTTTTCTGTAACACTAATATTTACAAAAATTTTGACGGTTTAAGATTGAAAATTAAATTCCTCACTATCTCTGTGTACACATTAGAGTTTGAGAAAAACTGATAAGATGATGAATTGTAGTCAACATGATTTTCTACAACTTTATTCCTTACGTATTTTTCGATTGTTCTAATATTAAGAGAGATATTTTATATTTTGTGTTTTCTTCTGTCTTTATGCCCCTCTTTCCCCTTGACGTATGGCAGTTATTAATAAAATTGGCCTTGCAAATACTAAAATCATATACGACATTTCATTTTGATCAGACTAAAATTGTGACCGCTAGAAAGTGATTTATGTATTGTAAGGATTTGTACATCGTATATATTTTTAACCCGACTTCAAAAAGGAGGATGGTTCTCAATTCGTCTGTATTATTATTTTTTTTTTTGTATTATGCATATCATAGTCGAGTTTTTTCTTTAAATAATTATTAAAACTTACTGAACTTGATCCGTTACATCAGTAATACTTGTACGGTTGTCGCTTGGTCCGAATTCAATCATTCCCAAACCATACATTAAAAAAAAGAAAAAAACATCTTAATGGAATCGGCCACGAAATCTGTGTAATTAGGTTAAATATATACAACGGATTTATGATAATGTTTTTTTTTTTTTTAATGAAAATAAATAAAAATATTAAAAAAAATATAATATTTGATACATATTTCCGGTCAAATATTACAAAAAAATTATAATATTTAACCGCATGTAGTCAGTTAGTTATATTTTCTCTAAATAAAATTAATGGAATTGTGGTTTAATAAAGCGTTCTTTTTTTGGCGTTGCGTTTCATTTGATGATTTATTTATTAAATTAGATTTCTTTTTTGGTTCTGGTTAATTATTGACATTTTTTTGTTTGGTTTATATTATACCGGTTGTCTCTCTCTGTTAATGTTACTGGGTGCCATTTTGATCCCAACCATTTTTCAATCGAATATTTTTTAAAGCTCTCCGGTCTTGACCGTTTTTCATCTTTTCAAAAACATGATGATATTCCTATCACACTCCGTGTAATTTAAAATAAATTGCTTCTCTGCGTCCTTATCATCAACAGTTCAAAAATTGTTTTAGTACATTTAAATTAGTTTTTACAGTTATATACAAAACATCATTAATGTATTGCGGGTTGTATATTTCAACAAAAGGTTTACCTATTTCAATATTAATATTTTCAAGTATAGTTTGCACTTGATAGATCTGTGTTCGTTTATAAAATGATTTCTTTATTTTAGTTTTTCTTTGCCTTAAGGTTGTTGTGAAGAAAATTCAATTTAGTGACAGGTTCTGCAAAATTTGACAGCTTATTATTTCAATAATAAAGAATATCCTGTCAAAATTTGAAGTTGATCCTGTTTTTAGTTTTTGAGGAAAAAAATGTTAAAGTTACGATTTTTAAGAGATTTTTACATAGGCTAAAATGGGCTCGTCGGTAAAAATATGAATACTAAACTCTATATCTCGACAACCAGATATGCCAGTGTTATGAAAAACTGTCATAATATTTATCAAAGTCTTATAAATACCTGGACCAAATTTCAAATTAATCTTGTTTTTTGTTTCTGAGATAATTAAATTTATAGATCGAAAAATGTTCTAGATCTAGTTTTATTCTAGATCTAGTGTTATATTTTTAGTTATATTTATTTTTATCTAATTTTATTTAGTTTTATCTAGTTTTATCACCATGCAACTTTTTTGAAATACATAAAAACATATTTTTAATTATTAAAACTCTTCGAAAAAATGAAATTTAGGATGTAGAAGTTTTAAACAATATGTTTTTTTTACAAATATATAGGTTTTTTACAAAAATTAAATTATTTGAAATGATTTAATTGCAAAATTTTTAATTATTTAGAGTTGGCAATGGATGAGATATCAATGCATTTAGTATAGGACAAACTTATCACACCTACTTTTCCTCTCCAGTTTCACAACAAACTTAAGGATATTGAGCCCCTTCGTGGGGCTTGTAAACTTTTTAAAAACAATTAATGATTGTTGATGATATTTCGATGCCTTTGCAATGCTTATTATACATAACTATATTTATATGTTCAGATGATAGTTCCACAAGAGATCCTGAAGGTATACACGTGCTATTTCTCCAATAAAAAATTCGTCTGCACAGAGCTTATCTTATTAAAACTTACTAAAAATTTGTAACCACTTTAAACGAAACACCCGGTAAATAATAATATTTAAAAAATTTATCGAGTATGAGAATTGGAAACTATTTTGTGTGTACTAGATATAATACTGTACCAAGGTATTGCGACCTTAAAATATATGTTTATGCAAATGAATGATCGAATAACTGTTGTTGTAACCTAATTGCATTTTATTGATGCAATTGAAAAAATGTTTTTAGTTCAGATTAGATAGATATGTGGGTAATTATTTTCTTTCTACGGTGTTCTAATTTTTTTAATCATTGTTAATATCAAGGACGTTGTAATCTACTCTCGATTCTAAATCTTACATTTCTTCAATATTCAGACACCCATGTGGGCAGTACATGTTTCCCTGAGTTACCTTGTAACTACCAATAAACTCATATATGGTTGAAACTACAAATTGTTTTTTTGTTTATTTTTATTAAGATAGGTTTCAGACCGCATATACCAAGATATCTAGGTATATTCCAACATTGAAAAAGTACTATGGACCACAAAAGTAGTGGTGATTTTCAAAAATTTAGAATTGAGTTTTTTTATAATTGACTTATTCGGTTTTCGTGAAAATGTTTGGGCAGAATTTGTTAGTACTCGTATATTTATAATAAACAAATTTCCTAAAAAACGAATAAAAAAAGGCACAAATCAACTGAAAAATGAGGGATTTAAATTTTGTGACCCATAGTACTATCAAATGCGACTGTAGTGTTCTTTTTTAAAACTTTTGCAGTTGATTTATGTCGAATCTATTTCGAAAAATGTTACGAACAAAGTTGTTAAGATAAAATACTAACAAATTTTGTTTAAAAATATTTTTTTCATATATATTTATTTGTGTATACCTAAGCGTCAACAATACAATATTTGTCCAAATTCCATTTAGGTTACGTAAGACAAATTTTGGAAGATTAGCGTATACTGTATAGACCAATGCCATTGGATTTTTAATTAAATACTGATATGAAAAAATTAACTCGTCAACCAGGAATCGAACTTTGGGCCTCTAGATATCTAGTCCAGCGTGCTTACCGCTACACCAAGGACGACTCTGACGTAACTAATGATATGAAAAAGTTGGCTGCTACGTCACAGTCGTCTTTGGTGTAGCGTTAAGCACGCTGGACTAGATATCCAGAGACCCAAGGTTCGATTCTTAGTTGACGTGTTAATTTTTTCATATCAGTATTTAATTAATGTTTTTTTCGTAAATCAAATGAATTTGGGTTATTTCGGACAAATCAACTATACAAGTTTGAAGAACGAACACTACTTTTGGTGTCGATTATGGTAAATATCCCAAAAGATTCGGATCGTTGAGTTGCCTAAACAGTTTTCTCGTGAAAGATATAAAAAGTTTTGACTAAACATTGTATGTATGTATCTGACTCTTTCGTTTAAATATAAAAACATTTAGAAATTCGAATTATACTTGTATCGATATAGTTAGTTATTGATTTATACGTCATCACCATACACCACACGTGACACGACCGACTAACACGTGATGAATAAACTTGTTGTAACATGTGAAATGTTCAAATTTAGTTAAACTAATTACTCACTATAATTTGTTGTGTAAAAGACTAATCACGAATGAAAATAAATAATAATTGATTAAAATAAAATACCATAAACATATAAATGTGTAGAGTGTAGACTCACATGTTCATATAAATGTTAAATAAATGAATATAGCTTTCTTTGTACAAGGTGGAGCAAAAGTAAGGTGGCCCAAAAGTACCTTCACGATTTTAAATGAAAAAAAGTTTATGAGAAGTTAAGAAAATTTATATTTTGCAACTCATAATATAAAGTGTATTTCATTTCAACTATTTACGAAAAATGATGTTTAACGAATGATATTCCCTTTCGCGCTATGAAAACTATGTGCTCTTTTCAGCACATCTGACCTTTCGTAAAGTTTCTGATCTCTCGCCTAATATTCTAAGTTGTTCCAGGCATTGTGGCTTGTGTTACAACCTTTTTCAATGTTACAACCTTTATGTTACAACCTTTTTCTAGTCGTTTTTCTTTATTAGTTGATGGGGAAAGTATGTAGCGGTGTCGCTTCATCATTAAATTATTATTATAATTTTGTTCATCATTTTTATCTGTTGCATAACAACTATAACTTCCCTCTATTATCACGGTTGCGGTGAATGTTAACAACCTTGGTAATTTACATATAAATATAATAACATTTCATAAATCAAATCGAAAAGATCAATTTCAATTAATAAAGATCAATTATATCTTTTATATATATTTATTATTTATTTAAATAATAATTATTTAATTTAACTATTATTCACATTGCAACATAAACCCTTTCTTTCAGATAACCACAAAGAAAATAATCAGTAATATCGTATGGTTAGAAGGAGCATATCTGAGATTAAAATATCGTCAATAGTTTCTCTGAATATAAAAAAAACTTCTTCCGTTTTCCAACTAAAAACTTACGATATTTATCATTTCTGCAGGCTGATATCGCTCTATATCGAAACTCCTAAGTATTTACTATAATCTAAAAAAGAGAAACTAAATAAATATTAATTCCAGAAAGAATTATTGAATTTAAAATCGTGAAGGTATTTTTGCGCCACCCTATACATACTATGGGCCGCAAAAGTAGCGCTCATTGTTCAAAATTTTATAGTTGATTTGTGCCTTATTGATTCGGTTTTCGAAAAAATGTTTTGGATAAAAGTTTTTCATTATAAATATACTAACAACTTTAATTCGAAACATTTTGCCAAAAACTGAATAGATAAGGCAACAAATCAATTATAAAATTTTGAAAAAAGAACACTACTTTTGTGGCCATGTGTACTGTAGTGTGTGTTAGGGCAAGTGTAAGTAATTACTCACATTTCATTCAATTTTGTAAAGTTTACATTGCCTAGTGTTGATTATGCTTATGACTATGTTTTTATATCATATCAAATGATTAATGCCTTATAGTTTAAAATTTTATACATATTGTTTATGTAACTATCTGAAATATCCTCTGTTCGATGTCTAAAAGTATCTTAAAACTATAAGGAAGTTAAAAATTTACATGTGCATAGATCATATTCTAACGTTCATGAGATATCTATAAAATCCCCACTCTTAAATGACAAACAACCATACGCATACAGTATACACTATTTATGTGTTCGTATGTATGTGAATTGCATAGGTGTACTATACCGGTTGTTTAGTTTACATCTTCGCATAGAAGATCTCCCACGAATATGAGAGAGTACATATGTATACATTAAGCAATGTGTATGAGAAGAAGGTCTTATAGGTTTGTTTTCTTACTTAAAGTTAAACTGTTATGTGTGGTATGTGTCGTACGATACGCATTCAGTTAATGATGCTTGGAGAGTGGGATTTTTTTAAGTGAACAGATCAGTTATTATGATTTTTTCTGTTGTTCAGCACACAAAAATTTAACTTTAAGTAAGAAAACAAACCTATAAGACCTCCTTCTCATACACATTGCTTAATGTATACATATGTACTCTATCATATTCGTGGGAGATCTTCTATGCGAAGATGTAAACTAAACAACCGGTATAGTACACCTATGCAATACACATACATACAAACACCTGGATAGTGTATACTGTATGCGTATGGTTGTTTGTTTGTCATTTAAGAGTGGGGTATTTTGTGATGCACATACTAAAGTTAAGAATTCAATGAACATATTTAACCCAGTCTCATTACATGTGTACTGACTGACTTAACACAGTAACCACACGGCCAGCCAGTAATAAATAATATTTAACATTGATTCTCTATTGGAAAAGCTTTCCAACACATACGGTATAATATTACTTGATAACAAAAACGTATTCTTGTGTTTAGTGAAATGTATCTTAATGAAGTATATGATAATACAACAAGTTTATTTAAGTATATAGAAAATGTAATGTTTTATATTTATTTTTAGAAATAGAAAGAAAAAAACTCTTAGCTGTAGTAATAATTAACATTAAATCAATTTAGAAAGGAAACTGTGAAGAAAGTCATTGCAAAAAATTGATTTTTCTACTGCATATTTAACATTTGAAAAGAGTGTCAATTTTAATGGATTCATTGTGTATCTCATGTAATAGTAGCGGACTCGTTGGCACGAGAGGGGTCATCTCAAGCGCCCCTTTCACCTGAGCCTATCCTTCCCATAGTAAGATAGATGTTACAGGCTCATCTCGATTACTGGGACTTTGCGCAGGGCATGCGACAGGAAAAGTTGTGCAAAAACACAGCTAGTTGTGCATAAAATGCAGTTGAGAAGGGTGGTGGGGCTTTTGACAGGACACAGTCGATTGAACTACCACCTACATAACTTGGGGATCTCTGATGATCCCACTTGTAGGGCCTGTATGGAGGACGATGAGACCTCCATACATGTTATATGTACCTGCAGAAGACTGCAGGGTGTTAGATATAGAATGTTTGGGTCCGAAACTTTGGATCCATCAATCCTGGGAGCATTCCCGGCGGAGAAGTCGTAGACTTTCTGTGTGGCGTCTGGCCTCGACAGAATCCTATAGCTTCATCTGCTTAAAATGGCACTTCTAGCCCGGAGGCGTCTCTCCTTCGGATGACAGGTTGTTCTCAAGGAGGTCACAGAGAACCCCTTGGTCTAGGTGCTGGGGACCCGTATGCGGTACTTCTCTTTCTAATTATTGACTAAACTGTCGGCGTGTGGACACGAACGAAAGTAACCGGCTATGATTGTAAAGGTTTTCTGTTGATTCCTTTCACAAACTAACAGAATTATTATCCTACCAATTCCTGGTCTACAAACAAATTCCTTGTCCTAAGGTTGGTAAAAAAAGCCGAGAAAGGTCTACTAAGGTCTGCATGGATTCAACCACTCCTCCGAATCGTGGAAGAAATTTTTTAGTTCGACCTCAATTCCCTGTCTGAAGTTCTACACCAAGAATGTTTCGTATCAAATATAAGATCAGATATAATTCTACTTATATTAGTTCGTCAATTGAAAGTTAATAATTTTCAAAGAACAAGTTTGACAGTATGAAAAATTAAATCTAACTACCTAATTAACATAATTAATAAAATGATCGTTTATGTATACAGTCATTTTTTTTTTATGTTCTCGATGTGAAAACATAGAATTCTTCTTATTTTTTAATATCTCTTGAATTGATAATATCCAATATTGATAACTCGTTAAACATCATGTGTGTTGTGAATTTAATAGGTGTGTTTTTATGGGAATGATTGTGCGCGATGCAAGTTGAAAAATTTTAATTAATGCATGGCATAATGATAAATGAATAAGAGACATCAATATATGTGTGTCAGTCAATAAGAAATCGAAATCTATCTTATGTATATTTTTATATCGATAAATATTGATAGATATTCTTGAACGAATGTTGATAACTTTCAATTATATCTTGCTAGATGAGGTAGATTGTAAAGGCTGCCCTGGACGGGCTACACTTCGACCATATGGTCCATTGTGATGCCTTAGGATGTGAGGATGTAAATGGAGTGGAAGGAATTTGTGAGTAGACTAGGAATTGGTAGGATATGCGGCTGCAGCCGACTATGATAGGAACTATGCCGATATTCATCTGAAGTTCGTGAAGGAAACTGCAGAAAACCTTCTCAAGCATAGCCGGTTACTTCGTTCTTGTCCATACGCCGACAGTTTAGTCAATCAACCGCCCCTTTTTTTTATATAATTGACAAACTGCCGATGTCGGGATTCGAACCCATAACCTCCCAGTTTCCAAGTACTGCATACTGCGCAGACATGACGCCTTAGACCGCTCGGCTACTTTGCTGGTATATCTTGCTATGGGAATGACAATATATCTAGCACCCAAAATAAAATGCAAAGATCCATGTTGAATATATGAAAAGAACAAAGAATCAGAAATATTGCTATAACTAGCAAATTAAGAACAAAACGGGTTGAGAAGGTAATAAAGAAGTTTAAGTTCAAATGGGCTGGCCATGTTATAAGAACAGATGAAAGTAAGTGGAGTAAAAAACTTACCGAGTGGACACCTTTAGATAGGAAAAGAAACCGGGGAAGGCAAAATAAAAGGTGGGCAGACGAAATAAGGAAGATATGTGGTAGTCTTTGGACAAGAGATGCAAAGAACAGGACCAAATGGAGAGAAATGGTGGAAAAGATCTAGGAATGGAATATTTCATGATAATATGGGGAAACAAGCCAAAGGAAATCACGATCAAACTTAGATGATCCAAACCAATACCCCCTTTCACAGAGGGAGGCCCCTGCTCTATAAAGAGTGCCACAGGGCTTTATTATTATTATTATGGGAATGACAAGCTCAGGTGAAAAGGACGTTTGAAATGACCTCTCTCGTGCCAACGAGTCCGCTACTTCGTTCCCTTTAACGCCAGAGTGTCCCGGTACCCAGATCAGCCTGACTGTGTTATTCAGTGCCAGGTGGTTCAGATCCTCGAAGCATTCATGGACTATCCTCGGTTGGAATCTTGACGCCTCAAGGGCCCGAAGTACTGTCTGGCTATCTGAGAAGAAGCTGATATGTGCCCCATTGTAAGTTTAGTCAATTAATTGCTTCATTAGTTTTTTTTTGTAATTAATTTAATTGACAAACTGCCGGTGTTGGGAGCCGAAACAGCAACCTCCTAGTTTCTGTTGTTAGTATCCGCCATTCTTCAATGAGCGTTGTAAAATGTTTTGATAATCGCATAGGTTTTTGGCTTGACAGATTTTAGACTTTTTTAAGGATTCTATTGAGTTCTAAATAGGCGGATATGATTTTACGTGAGCTTCAAGTACGAAATTAATATT
Source organism: Nineta flava (assembly GCA_963920215.1). Taxonomy (NCBI): domain Eukaryota; kingdom Metazoa; phylum Arthropoda; class Insecta; order Neuroptera; family Chrysopidae; genus Nineta; species Nineta flava. Next base: position 129,524,984 of record OY986041.1, read on the forward strand.
TCGAAGTCCACTATACAGAAAATTCCAGAATAATTTATTTGATAGATAAAATATCGAAGTTAATTTGTGTTCAAAAATGCTGAGATATCAAGATATCTGGCGAATCTTTACTTTTACAAATAAACGCTCTATTTATCAACTTTTATAAATAATTTTATAATTTTATTGAATCAATATTATGGTTACATATATTATAAATGATTGATTTTAATTAATTTACAATATACTCATTATATTGCGTCCATTTTACTTAAAACATTACTCAATTTATTTATTGAAGCTTAAAACAAAAACAAAAATGTTTTTTATTAGCCAATTAAAATTTTATATTATATGCGAATCAAATAATACTCTGTTTGAATAAGAAAAATAACGGACAAGAGTGGGATGAGCGTGAACATTCATGGTTCTGCAGCAGAACTTTATCGCCAAGTTAAATATTAGCAAGTCACAGGGTATCTGGCGAGCGGGAATCCCGGAAATTTCTTCCAGCTATCGAAAAAATTTTAAATTTAAGAGTGGTCTTATAAGATTACATAAAATAATTTTTTTAGCTACTATAAGTCTGACGAAAAAAGTGACTGTTTTTCTGTTATCTACGGCTAAACGTGATAATATTAAAATTTAAGTTCTAAACACCTAAACGATCAGGGGGCGGTGTTTCTTTTCCACAGTTTGATTTTGTTAGGAGAGAAGGTTCCAAGTAATCTGAAATCTACCGTCCAAGTGGCCGAGCGGACTAAGGCGTATGTCTGAGGTGTTATGTCTTCTTAGAACTAGGAGTTTATGTGTTCGAATCCCGGCATCGGCAGTTTGTCAAATATAAAAAAAGAGGGGGGGAGCGTTCATTGACTAAACTGTCGGCGTATGGACAAGAACGAAGTAACCGGCTATGCGTGAGAAGGTTTTCTGCAGTTTCCTTCACGAATTCCTGATGAATATCGGCATAGTTCCTATCATAGTTGGCTGCAGCCGCACATCCTACCGATTCCTAGTTTATACACAAAAATTCCTTCCACTCCACTCACATCCTCACATCCTTAGCCATCACAAAGGACCTTATGGTCGTTTCAGTCTATCTATCTAATCGAAAATCTACTCTACAAATATACAGGGTGAGTCAAAAGTCATGGAATTTATTGAAAGGGTGGATAGGGGATGAAATTCTAAGATGAAGAGACCTTGGTCATTTTTGCACCTGACCCACCGTTAATTAGATATTAATTAAATAAAGTAATAAATGGTGGGGAATCAACGCAGCGGCGGCAGAGATACGTGAGGGGAGGAGCGACCTCTTCCCACCACTAACGTAGAGGGACACAATTTTATGCGTTTCAAATCCGATAGTTTCTATAGTAGAGTTTCGAAAAATTTCCAAGTAGGCATAATGATTTAGACCGCTTGGCCACTTGGACCGGTAATTACCGTGGTAACTCAGGGAACATGTAGTGTGTGAGCAAAGGTTTCTAAATAAGAAAGTAAATTGAGATTTAGAAGCAAAACACTAAAAGCTAAACGTTTATAAACCCAATCCAACAAAAATTTTAAATATTTTTAGAATCCCAGATTGTTTTCGTAAAGAATCGTCTGTAATAGCCAATTGGTAATATATAAGAAATAATTTGAGAAATCTTGTATTTTTCATTTTGAGATACGGAATGCTAAAATATAAAGACATGTGCTACGATCGTTTTGTTTGCTTGCTTATAAAGATCAATTCTATTTGATTATAGAAACAGCTTGTGTTGTTTGTATAATATTGACTTAAGGCCAGTTTTCTCTCCGTAGTTCACTACTATAGCCAGCCAGCACTGTTCTTATTTTTCATCTGTTTCATTTATAAAATAAAACAAATATTTATAACCAATCATCCCATCCAACGTTTACGGGTTACCCAGTTATTAGAAATGGCTTTATAAAATTTATATAAAAAGTTTTTTTAATGCCTCGTAAAATTTATCCAATACTACATAAATATATTTTGTTTATTATAACCTGACTTTAATGACCTGAGTACAAATGGCGTTATCGATTATTTTTATTTTTATGTTGAGAAATTTATTTTTTATCTCTTTTTATTAGCCGTCTTGGGAGTTAGGTTGAAATTTGTTTTTATCAATGGTTGATAAATTTTCATTGGTTGATTTTCTCCCATATAACTCAGCTCTACTGCCCAGTATGAGCCTTGGCTTCCCTTGCAATTCTTCTCCATCCGTCACGATCTTTAGCACTAATTTTCCAGTTTGTGACCTTCAGGATTTTAAAGTCACGCTCCACATCCTGTATCCACCTTTTCCTTGGGCGACCTCTTTTACGGGCGTGAGTGATGGTACTATATAGCAGTTTTTTCGGTTGTCTGTTCTCTGCCATTTTTTCAATATGGCCGAGCCATTTAATGCGCCTTGATTTGACGAATCTTACAATATTTTGATTGTTGAATAGATTACTGATTTCTTTGTTACTTCTGATCCTCCACTCTCCTGTCTCATTAACTGGACCATATATTTTCCTTAATATTTTGCGCTCAAAGACTCTGAGGCAGTTTATGTCGGCTAAGTTTAGTACCCAAGATTCCGAACCATCCGTTACCACAGGTCTTATTAAAGTTTTGTACAGTTTGGTTTTTGATTTTTTCGAGAGGAATGAGAATCTAAACGATTTAAGATTCGCAAAATACGCTCTATTGCCTGCCATGATTGATTTCAGAGGAGATTTTATTATTAGAATTTAATTCAGCACCAAGGTATATAAAGGAATTAACATTTTCAAAAGTGTATCCATTGGTAGACAATGGTTGCCTGCTCGCTGAGTTGCTGGTCGTTATTTTCATATACTTAGTTTTAAATTCGTTAATTTTTAGACCCATTAATTTGCCTTCTTCGTCCAATTCTTGTACCATTTCGGTTAGGGATTTTATATTTCTAGCCATTAGGCAGATATCATCGGCATGATTTTCTCCCATATTTTAGTATATATTAAATAGATCAGAATTTTGTAACGAAGTGGCTATCAAATATTGTTTTGGGTAAAATTTTAAGATGGCGGTTTTCAATATGGAATAGCTTGATGAGTCCATTTATATATTTCAGTGATAGTAAATACGTTTGTTTCTTAGGTTAGTTTAACGTTACTTTTGAAGTATAAATTATATCTGCTAAAGTAAGTTAATTAAACAGCTTTTTTTGTATTATATTTCTGTACTACTATAAATAACTTTATTATAAAACTTAAGGTAGGTCCAACAAGAAATCATTATTCGACAGATTTTGCTCAATTTTTTTTTCACAGGATAACAATAAGGTTTTTTAATAAATTCCTAAGTTTTAGAATTTTTAACCGTTTAGAACGTGGGGTAATTAATAACAAAGTTTGCAATTTTGAGGGTACTTCTCATTAGAAGCATGTAAAACTTCATGTCCGCCCAATTATTATTGTTTGTATTTAAAAAAAAAACCGACAGAATTTATAAAAATACTAGGAAAGTAAAGATAGAAATTTCTTAAATAAATTTTTTTTTTAAAGTCGTGTTTTACCGTTTTGTTTTCGAAAATAATAATCTAAAATTTGTTTTTCTTTCAAAATTACATTATTAATGTGTATATAAATATATGTATGTGAGTATAGCAAACCGGTTTTTTGTCCTGATTACACAAGTCAATGCTGGAACTGCCTTAAGTAAATATCCAGAGAACAAGATGATTAATTTTATAAAATAATAATAATAAACACTCTCAAAAGAAAATAACACCTTTATAATATTTTATTAAAACTAGTAAATATTTCAGTAAAATCATTAATATCCGTTAGAGTTTGTCGTTTACGAGGTCTGTCCGTAAAGTATCCGACCTAGCTTCATATCTCCGCGCTGGCGTTATTTTTCGTCATCGGGCGAGTGGCTTCTTTCAAAGTAGTCCCCATTTGAATGAATAACATATTCCCAGCGGTGTTTACTCTTTCCGAAGCAGTCCTGGAAGTCCTGTTTTTGGAACAGCCTTGAGTGCCCTCGTCGCATTATCTTCAACCGCATTTTTGTCGTCGAACCGGTGCCCTTTGACCGGTTTTTTTTTAAATTCGAGAACAACCTAAAGTCACAGGGGGCTATGTCGGGACTGTACGGAGGTTGGCGAAGCAGTGCGATATTGTGTTTAGTTAAAAACTGCTGCACAAGATTCGATGAGATTTCCCACCACTTCCACTTTCTAAATTTGAGGTTAAAATTTCCCAAATTGTAGTTTTTGGTATTCCAAAATCATCTTATAATTCGCGCACAGTCAAATGTCGATCTTCTTCAATCGCAAGTCGAACGCGTACGATATTATCCGGTGTTGTTGTCGTCGAAAGTCGGCCAGAACGATGATCACTATCAACAGATGTGCGGCCACTTTTGAATCGATTATACCACTCTTTTATTTGTGTTTTGCCCATACACTCATCCCCAAAGATCTTCTGCATCATTTCAATAGTTTCCGAACTAGTTTCTGATTTTGAAGCAAAATTTGATGCAAATTCGTTGATCTGATCTTTCAGTCATTTTTAACAATAACAAAATCCGACGAACGCAATAAAGGCTTTGTAAACAAATACACGATTCGCATGAACGATACGTTCTGTAGGTGTCGGCCGATCAACCGATAAGTTCGTGAGGCTTTACTGTTGACGTTCATGCCTTGCAGAGGTCGCTCGAACACTCTGGCGCGATGATATAAAAGCAGGTCGGATACTTTTCGGACAGACCTCGTATAGTTATAATATCTACGTTTACAATCAAAATGTTTCTTTCTATTAAACACGTGCTTAAATAAATATTAGGTTTTTTATTTTTTACATAATATTTATTATTTATTTTATTTACAATTCTTAAGATATATAATGTAATATACATACATACATGCATAGTAATTTATTTGTCGGTATGATGTACACACGAGTATCACATTGTATATCGTATCAACTAAGTATGCAATAATAATTATATATTCTTTTTATTATTACTTGATTTTGAAAAGTTGAAAGATTATTAGGTATTTAGAGTTTGTTTATTATTTATTATGTTTGTTTACTTTTTTTTATTAGATTTTCTAATCATATGTTATTGCAAGATCTTATACCCACGTATACGATGGATGGGATGTTCTAGGAGGGCATAGTTTTATTCAATATTTTAAAGTGTTGAGAATTAGTTGGTTAGGTTATAAATTAAAAATTAATGTACAATTCTCTTCAACTTTTGTGTATAAAATTGAAATAATGGAGATCTTAATGCGATTTTGAGATTGAAAACTGCCCTAAAAACCACCATTTTGTGATTTTTTACCAAGTAGAATTCATACAGACTGTTCAAAAAGTTTTGGTATGGCTAGATATCTCAGAAAAAAGGATTTTTGAGAACATTTTGGTGTGAAAAGTTAAAAAAGGCACTTGCTGGTGACATTGACTATGATCTTGATCTCGACTTTACGAAGGACATCCCAAACTTTACGAAGATTCCATGTGGATAAGTTAAATAATGTATTGTTACTATTTTTAAGGATCAGAAATAATATATTTTTTGATTCCTGTCTCTTTTTTTTTACTGACGAAGGAAGGAGGTACTGAATTCAACCTTTATATATATATATATATATATATTTTATTTTTTTGTATGATCACGTATAACTTTTTACAGAGTAGTCTGATTTTGATAATTCTTTTTTTGTTGGATAGGGTATACTTCAAAGTTGTTACCATATAAACTTGAAAAAAAAATTTCGCCACTAAGGTCCGGAAAATAGGAAATGGTTGATTGTTCACCACTGAATTTTCATCTGTGAATCAATTCTGTTGAGACTTGACCCACATATGTAGTTCTAATGACACTATAAGATAAATAAATAAAAAATAAAACTTTTTAACAAAAAATAGAACCGACGAAAGAAGAAAGTAAAAAATAAAAAAGTAACTTTTTAGTCTAAGTCCTACACTAATGTAAATACCTAAATAATTTTGAGTCGGCGCCAAACAAACAAAATGTAACATTTTGTAATATTTACTTTTAACCGAAAATCAGATTCGCCCATTTCGATGGAGATTTTTTGGCGCCGAATCAAAATTATTTAGGTATTTACATTAGTGTAGGACTTAGCTATACTAAAAAGTTACTTTTTTATTTTTTCCTTTCTTTTTCGAAGGTTTAATTTTTTGTTACAATGCTATTATCTTTTTCTTTTCAGTTACTTTCTTCTTTTGTTGGTTCTATTTTTTGTTAAAAAGTTTTATCTATTTACAAATAAATGTTTCCCTTTCTTATATTTATTATGTACACTGTTGTAAATTTCGTATCTCAATGGTTAATCTTAGCGATGACAGCCTGTACAATTTCAGGTTAATTTTAAATACGAAATCATATTTTTTTTGATTTATTGCATGTATAATAATATGTGATTAAACCAAGACACAACAATTCTTCAAAATATTTTGATTAATTGAGGGACTTACATTGGTTGATGTTTATCATGTATTTTCCCTGTTGGCAATATTGATTTTGTGGTGACTTACGGCTTCCTTGATGCATTTAACTACGAATAAAAAAGTCATTTAATTTAATCGAAATCAACAGAGAATGTACTATGGACCATAAAGGTAGCGTTCTTTTTCCATACTTTGCAGTTGATTTGTGCCTTACTTATTTGGTTTTGGGGAAAATATTTCGAATAAAAGTTGTTAGTATATTTGTAATGAACAGCTTTTATTCGAAGCATTTTTTCGAAAACTGAATGAATATAGGCACAAATCAATTTTGAAAATTTTGAAAAATGAACTCTACTTTTGTGACCATGTGTACAGTATGATAAATGTATTTATTTAAATTTTATGTTAACGGTATTTCGAAATAAAGTTTTTATCTGAATATCTGTGTATTCAATAGATTCACTTGATATCATTCGACTGTACTTTTATTCAGCAATAATTAACTCTTGAAACGAAATGTATTTAACAGAACGATTTTTCAACGCTAAATGATTTTGAGGACGTAGATTTGTCGCAGCACGATATATGACCTCGGTGGGCCTCTCCGGAGCCGAACGGCTCTCCATAAGCTGTGTGAGAGTAAGTAAAAAAGGTATGTTTTGAAGTAAGACGGTACGATGTTTCAATACCGTTTGTCCTACAGATTATTGCCCATTAATTTTTTCAATCAATTTTGAAATAGTTTTATAAAATATTTATTGTTTAAGAAATATCTTTTACAATATGGAGAGATACACCAAAAAACATAATAATAATAATAACAATAATTATAATAATAACAACAATAATGATGATAGCAATAACAATAATTACAACAACAACAACAACTATATGTATTCCCACTTTATGTAAAATTTAACCAATTAGAAATTAGTAACAAATTAACCCCCCCCCCCCAGCTTTATCATTAGCATCTTTATTGTATTCAGGGTCATCAAATTCCCATGACACTATACTCCTCCCTACTAAGAAAAAATAATTCAATCAAGTAAATAATTGTTTATTAGTTCTCCAATATGAATAGTTTAGGCAAATTATTCGGAATTTCCAAAAATCTAAACTAAAGCTAAATCATCAAAAAATTTAGAAGCGGTTTACAATTGTCAAGTGGTAAACGGAAAAGATCAAAAGATTTATATTTTATGCATAAATATATTAAAAAGGTACATTTTATGACCTTTACAAATTACCAGCCCAAAATTCCAGAGTATGTATTCAATGTATTGTATGCATTGTATACTTTGAATAATAGTGACCATAAAATAGAGTTGGTATTATTATATTTTTTTCAGAAAATGTTATTAAAATTTGTTAAAATATTAATTTAAAAAAGAAATAAATAATAATTGGTAGGAACCCTGTATTTACTCTATCTCTCTTCCTACCTCTCACTCAGAGCTGAGTGCAGTCAAACCCTGCCCACCTATGTCCTATATTTCCATTATACAACAGGTGGGGTTTATCACGGCGTTCTTTTTTTTTTTTATTACCGCGACAAGCGATATTGTTGTCGGCATGTTCTTTTCACATCAAACAGACAGAAAGTAAAGATTAAGACAAAATTTTGAACAGTAATTAGAGGTAGCAAAAATAATTATATAGTAAGTGTTAAAAAATCAACTATAATAGGTTTAGTAGAAATAGCAGCTTAAGGGTTCTCGCAACAACACTTTCTCCATAGTACATTTCAAACCACAAAACTAATCAATTAGATTGACAGTTTGAAATCAATTTAAAAAAATACACACTTAATTTATTCCAATCAAAATGTTAATCTAATAAATAGAACCAAATTAATAATTTTATAGTATGTATCATCTTATTACATGTATATAGTCATTACCAAAATTAGTTGATTATGCATAAATTATAAAACAACTCTCATAAAATTTACTACCCAAAATACTATACTACAGTTTTTTTATTGTCAATATATTAAACAATACCGTTATAATTAACAACTTTGCAAAATTTTGGTATACATTAACTACCTAATTAAATTAATCGTAACTGTTTTTTGGGGTAAGTTTTGGAAATCCATTCTTAAATGTTTGTTTTTACAATTTTCATTGTATTATCATTATAATTATTTAAGGTGCTCTTGTTAATACCCGGTATTTATATAGAACTAGCTTTAGCTTCCCTCATAGCCTTCACACTGAAAAAGTTCCTAAACTATTTGTTGTATGAGAAAAACTGTTTCATACATAAAACCTATTTTGACAAAATGGAAACCCGACTTCAAAAATCAAATATTCTAAAACAAAAAATGCACTAAAAAGTAAAAAAATAATTGCATATTCTTGTGCCAATTTTAGTTCACCTAAGCAAAAAATTTTTAAATATATATGTACAATTACTGTTATTTTTAGAGTCGGTATCAGCATAGAGAAATTCACATAAAATTTGTGCTTAGGTGAACTAAAATTGGCACAAGAATATGCAATTATTTTTTTACTTTTTAATGCATTTTTTGTAAAAAAGGATCAAATCTGTCGAAAAGTGATAGTATGCTGGAACATCCTTAAATAGAAATTCATATCATTAGACCCAAACATAATTAGTCTCAAAAATCAACAATTTTACTTTTGATAATAAGTAGTTCTACCATAAATCACAATAGGCCACATAACGAACCTGCACGCTATCAATATAAGATTGCCCAATTACGGAAGTGAAATCAACAAAAAGAAGAAAAAAAATTCATTGCCATGGTCATCAGACCCATTCAAACACAGATATATTATGAGAAGTGTGTGTTTACATATATAGATATATTAATATAACCTGAGGGCTATCCATTCATTTTATTATATCTCTTAATATAATATGGTATAAGGTTAAAACATTATTTTGATGGATGGCACATCATTTAACCACCCGTCCGTCTTGTCTCGTCTCGTCTAATAATCATTTTCATATTTGAAACCGGCTTCTCCAGATTTCTTTATAAATGAATTGGAATAAAACTTTCTGATATCGAACAGATATATGTATTATATACAGGGTGAGTCGGGATGAACGGACCAAACTCCAGGAGTGTATTGTACCTTAAAAGAAGGATGCTGCAATTTTTCTGCTGCCTATGGCGGCGAATTGTCATAATCCGCCCCTGTCCATAATATCCATGTTTTATTCACAAATTACGACAATCAGCTTGCTCTACTAGAATCCCTTGTACACTCCCGTTCAATAAAATTGAACAGACTTGAAATGTTAATTTTCTTACATTTGATAAAACTCCTCATTTTTGTAACTCTCTGTATAATGATTCATTTATAAACAAATATAAGTAGTTTATATTTTAAGTGTGAAAATAGAAATGGAAGTATAGTAAAAAACATTTACTATACGAATAATCAAAATTGTGAGAGACTGAATTGGTTCAGATCTGTTCAATTTTATTGAATGGGAGTGTACATGTTAGATTAATGCAAAAAAACTCGATATGTTCTCATCCGATTTTCATTTGTTTTCAAGTTATAGCGAAATTAAAAAATGTTATCTTGTGGTTCTACAGTATTCAAAATTGGTGATTTAAAACTAGTAATGTTATGTTCGAGACTGTGGCAGTTATTAGGCAGGCCGAAGCCTGGCAAGTAAGTCTTTCTCTAGGCTTTTTTTTTACAGACGCTTAAGACAGTTATTTAACGTTTACGAAAAAAAAAGAATCGAATAAGAATATATGATATATTTATTATTTGTGTATACTATACAATACTTGACAAATTCCATTTCGGTTACATAAGACAAAATATGAGAGAACTAACGTGTACTTTATAGACAAATGTCTTGAACTTTTAATTAAATATTGATAAGAAAAAATTAACTCGTTAACCTGGAATCGAAACTCGGTCCGCCTGGATATCTAGTCCAGGGTGCTTACTAGTAGTAGCCCTGGGTGCTTAGATATCCATAGGATCGAGGTTCGATTCTTGGTTGACGAGTTAATTTTTTCTTAACAATATTTAATTAAGTATATATGAGTTTTTTGCATTATTTTCACGTGTATAATACACTCCTGGAGTTTGGTCCGTTCCTCCCAACTCACCCTATATATATATATATATATATATATATATATATAATTGATAACTTTTTATTTCTTGTTAAAAAAAATAAAAAAACTGATTTCTTATTTTATTTTTTTTATTTTAATTGATCTTGATTTCATTACTACGCAGTTTTAGCGGTATATATGTTTGGTACTATGGGCCACAAAAGTAGCGTTCTTTAATCAAAATTGTTTAGTTGATTTGTGCCTTATTCATTCGGTTTTGCGGAAAATGTTTCGAATAAAAGTTGTTAGTAGATTTATATTGAACAAGTTTTATTCGAAGCATTTTTGCGAAAGGCGAATGTATAAAGCACAAATCAATTATAAAATTTTGAAAAATGATCGTGGACTTTTGTGGCCATGTGTACTGCCTCTGGAGATGTAGAGATGTGTAAATAAACACTTAATCCACTCGTATATATGAATTAAAAGTGAAAAGTTTTGGTATGGACTTAAAAAAATTCGTGACTTATATTATTTGTTATTTGTTAATTATATTTTTGTAAAAGAAATTTATTTATTTAATTTTTGATAAAATATATATGGTGCCAAAATATATCTTTGGGCATTCTTTTTCAAATTTATTGCCCTATCATGGTGTTAAGATACATTCAATGGTAAATGTAAATGGTAAAACGTGTATTTTAATTAATTGGTGTTTGTTTAGCTAAAATTCTTAACTATAAAGGATTAATCTTGTGTTAATCTCTATTAATCTTGCGCTACCATCTAAAAAAATTTCACGTATTGCTATATACGAGAGATTTATGGTATTTCCAAACTATTATTAGGTTGTCAAGAACTTCACGAAATTCACAATATCAGTAAAATGAATCCTCAGAAATCATCTGAATTTTTTTGAGAATTTATCACCATGGCGTTTTTGAGAAAATCGTCATGTAATTTGGAGAAATTTAATGTTCATCTTCATAAACATGGTGAAATAAAATGCAGGATTCCAACTGTTTTTACTTCGAATTCTCTCAATATAGTCACGGTTGTTCCGAAATTCGACACATACTTTCCTTAATTCCTTAGACATATTTTTCCTTAAGACTTTGGGAGAAAGACCATCGGGTTGTCCGCAAAAAAAGGTTATTTTTTATGGTTCAGTTGGCATCATGAGTACTGGCACGCTGTTTGAAAGTCGTTTGAAATTATATACTGGTATATGTATGATGACTAGTATATGTATGATATGTTATGTGACGAATGGGAACACTGACCACAACAGACAGCTGCTTTCAACAATGCACAGGAATACCAATATATTTTTTTAATGAATATAATTTTTTATATAGTTCTTTTCGCGTGGGTACCCGATCAGCTGATATAGTTTGGCAATACCTTAATATTGATATCTGTTAAGATCTTTTCTATAGTACCTACGATTTTAATAATACGATTTTCATTCAATTTTTGTCCTCGCATATACGCGGTTGCCCGTTTTATTTGAACAATAGACAAAATTTGAAAGTAGCAATATTTTGATAAAATTAATCATACAAATTTTGATGAAGCATTGACTACACTATATATGGCTGTGTGAGAAAGACCACCTACAGGTACAAAAAAAAACTAAATCAATCATAATCGAATTATATTTTCTATCAAGATAAATAATTGGGTAATTGATTTCATTTCTAATTTGTATAATACAATACCATATTATAATAAAAAGTGGTTCTCGCCACAGGTTTAACTGTACACATCACATATGTGTGGTGTTATGTAAAAAAGAGTTAACCCACAGGTGAGTGGTTTTGAGATAATTGGCTTCAAAATCAGTAATATGATAGCTGATAAATGTAATACAATCTTAGAATTTTTATTTTGTCCAGTTTTGAACAGCTGATTGGGTTTGATTCATTTTTGCACATTGTTATAATAATAATAATGGGGTTTAACCTCCGTTTTTGAGACAGGACGGTCTATAACAGAGGCCACCCACATCATTATTTTTCAACCTTTATTAATTTTTACTTTACATTTTTATGATGTGGACTTTGATAGGAACTATGCCGATATTCATCTGGAGTTCAGGGAAACTGCAGAAAACCTTCACAAACATAGCCGGTTACTTCGTTCTTGTCTATACGCCGACAGTTTAGTCAATCAACCGCCCCATTATTTTTTTTTAATTGACAAACTGCCGGTGTCGGGATTCGAACCCATAACCTCCCAGTTCCAACGCCTTAACAAGCGCGGCTACTTGGTTGGTAGCACATTGTAGGGAACAACGTTTTCTCCCATTTGGATGGGCCAACTCTAATTTTCATGTTTTGTGGGTTGAACGCTTTTTGAATAACACCATCCAAATACGAGTATGTATTTTTTGTGGGACACTAAAAAGTTTTCTTGCAAGTCATTATTACATTTAAATAATCTTAAAGATATTTATTTGTTTTTATTAAAAATAGTTTTTATTTTATGTAGTGTCATTGATTTATCGATATTTTTGTTTTGTGGATTGTTTTAATAACTGTAGCTGCAAATTATATGTTTTAATGACACTGGGGAACATTAACCTAATTTTTTTTAATTGTTTTATATCATATTTAGTTGATAATCAGTTTATTGTTAAATCTTCTTGACCATTAACCATTTTCTAACAGGACACTGTAATGGTGTGTGAGTTACCTTTAGGGTATTGTCAGATAATTTTAATCTTTCCGTTTGAGAATATGATAAAAATTGTTTTAGAATAATGTTTGGACATTGACTTGCCAGAGATAGATCAATGCCTAAAACTGATATTTTCACATTAAGGGATCTCAAAATATTAAACTCCGACAAAAATTCAACATTGATTTTGTTTTCATTGCAGAAGTATAATTTAAAAAAATAAGAAAGGCGCAGTTCGGAATCCTTGCCGTAGACATTTCGTTAAAACGTCCTTTACATGATTCGAAGATATTTAGACTGTTGCTGACCGCTGTATGCCCGATGGATCTGCTACGTAATCGCTTTGCGCTGTTCTTCCATTCTTTATCGATGATTCCGTAGTTTTCGCATTCGTTTGGCACTGGATTGTTAAGGCTCGTTGGATTCCTTTTACCGTGAGCTTTCCTATGATATACGTTTTCTATAATTCCGAGCGTATTTTCGAGTCATATGACACGAAATCATCAGTTTTGTGTAATTTTCAATTGAATACTTAAATTCCGATTTTCTTGGCAAATTCATCACAATGACACCAGAATAATGTCCTAGCTAAATGAGTTTCAAAACTACACCAATTTAAATTTTTACAAAGGTAATTCGTAACCATAGATGCGCATGCGCCTCACCGGGTATGATGACATCACAGGCAAAACAAAGAGCGAGAGAGATACGTAAATAAATTTTCTATTGTGGTCTCAAACTTTGTAAACGCATTATTAGTCTCGAAGTTATTAGCGAATATCGATTTGACTGACCACCAGTGTAACGAAAGACACAGGAGCAACAGCAACTTGCCAATTTTCTCAGAATAAATACATTACTTTTCTTTAGGAAATAGATCTTCCTTAACTTTTTTCTTATTAATGTTCATTGGGAATTCTTGTGGCTAGAGTGTCTACAGACATATACTCTTTTAAAAGAGGAATCAAAACTATTTGATCTGTTTCTCTTAAATCATTTTACACAAAGTACACAATCCATTAATTTTCCATAATTGAGTACCGCACCACTTCAACATATAAAATATTCATAATAGGAAAATCGTGCATCAAAAAACAATAAAATATTTATAATAAAATATATATTATAATACACTCCACAACTAATTATTCGTCACATGTATTGATTATTCAAATGAGTCTGGTGTAGAGCTCGAGAGCTCTAACTAACTGCTACCATACGTTCTGGTTCAAACAAAGACCACCATCACTGGAGAACATAACATATAACCTATGTATTTGTATATGTTAGGCTTGTGTCTCTTTATTCCACAACTAAACACAACCTCTGTTAAGTAGGCTACAAACGCGGAACATTGTGCAGCAACATTGAACTCTGACTACAAAATATTTTGCCTACAAACGTGCAACCAAAATTGGGAACATTACTTTTTTACTTTATTACTCTATCTTAAAAATTCAATCACTTGTCATCTTGTCTCTATCAATTTCATTTAATTTGTAGTTTATTTATCTACTAGTTTATTTGTATGTATCTCTACAGTTTTTTCAAGTTTGTTGTGTGACATTTTTTGTCACACATTTTTTGACAATCTATGTAATAAAACATAAAAAAATATTAAGAAAACATAAAATTTTGAAATAATATGTTGCAAATATCGTTACACACGAGCAACTTGTACAGCAACATTAAACTCCTCCCACAAAATATCAAATAATTTTGATTTTTACAGCAACCAGATCAAGGACATGTAATTTTGTTCTGCAACAGCTATACAGACTAGCAACCTACTACCGAACATTCATTTGTCCTTAAAATGTTCCTGTACAGGTTGCACGTCTGTAGTCCCTATTTAGCTGGCTAGCTTAATAGACCTTTTCATTTTAAATTACGATCTGTTTTTGTTTCGGTCAGAATGTCAAACAAATCAATGTGCAGAAATGAATAAGCAATATCTCACATCTTTTTTCATCTTATTGTAGAGTTTGACAATCTGCCCGAAACAAAAACAAATCGTTACTTGAAATTAATAGGTCTATAGAGGTTGTGTTTAGTTGTGAAATTGAGAGAATAAACGACTTCATTTTCCGAAACTTTTATTTATGTAAATCTTTAGAGAGAGTTTGAAAGAAAACAAAAATTATTTTAAAGTTTGTAAAGGTTGTTTGGCGCCCTGCTCGGGCGCCAATTTGTAAAGGTAAATGATTGTTATATTAAATAATTATTATTTAAATAAATAATAAATATATATAAAAGATATAATTGATCTTTATTGATTTGATTTATGAAATGTTATTATTTTAATATGTAAATTACCATGGTTGTTAACATTCAAAGCAACCGTGATAATAGAGGGAAGTTATAGTTGTTATGCAACAGATAAAAATGATGAACAAAATTATAATAATAATTTAATGAAGAAGCGATACCGCTACAAGTTAATATTTTTCACGTAAAAACAATTTGTATAAAGGAAAGTTTTGGAAAATGAAGTCGGTGGGAGCTAACTTAACGGAGGTCTAAACACACCTATATTTAAAGAATCATCGGTCACAATAAATTGACTTTACCAACTAATATTTTAAATAAACATAGCGGATAGAATTTAATAAAACTGCCGTGTGTGTGTGTATGTGTGTAGATCGGATGAAGTGTTTTTTTATTTGTTTTATTTCTGCGCGTTAATAGATAATAATTGTGACATACTTTTTGTGATTAAATCCCAAACATGGTTAGAGCAGCATGAACAATTAGAAGAAAAAACAACACAGTCGTGACTATATCTTAGCGCTATGATATCTCTCATAATTATATTAAAGATTTCAAATTAAAAAATTACTTCAAATTAAAAAATTACTCTACTGGTTAATTTTAATTGAATATAATCCTGAGCAAAGCGAGGAAAAGAGTTAATTCCTTATATATACCAAACAAAAGTAGTTAATCTTTTAGGAAAAAGACATTTTTTATCTTTAAACTACTATCTCTGACGATTTCAATCAATGGATATTTTTCTCCCTGACGGGGGGATTCAAGTGAGATTTTCCCCGAACTTGACACTAATTAGCTGTAAAACACACAAAATTTCATTTCTTTTCATTTTTGAGTTATCGTGTTTACGGACATACAGACGGGCATACGGATTAGACTTATTAGGTCATTTGGGCATGCGACAGGTCAAGTTGTGCACAGTTCGGCTGTGCTCAGTTGAAACTCAATAGAATGCAGTTGAGAAGGGTGTGGGTCTCTTGCCAGGACACTGTCGATTGAACTACCACCTTCATAACTTGCGGATCTCTGATGATCCCACTTGTAGGGGGACGATGAAACCTCCATACATGTTATATGCACCTGCAGAAGCCTGCAGAATGTTTGGGTCCGAAACTTTGGATCCATCAATCTTGGGAGCAATCCCGTTGGAGAAGTTGTAGACCTTCTGTGTGGCGTCTGACCTCGACAGAATCCTATAGCTTCATCTGCTTAAAATAGCACCTCTTACCCGGAGACGCCTCGCCTTCAGGCGACAGGTTGTTCTAAGGAGGGCACAGAGGACCCGTTGGTCTAGGTGTAAAGGACCGTTTGCGGTACTCCTCTTTCTAATTATTATTATTAATATTAGGTTATTTTATGAATGCCTATACCAAAAATTATATAACGCCTATACCAGGACTAAACTTAATATAGCCTTGTATATTATTACCGGGTATAAAGAGTGTATAGTCAGTTCATCCTCAGCCAAATACAATTCTTCCTCTATGACGCTTTAAAATGCAGCTTTACCAGTTTATTTGAAAATCATAACAAAAGAGGAATTTTTACAGCTTCAAGTCTTATGTTATCACAAGTCTTTTATTAGCTTAACATATGTAAGAAAAACTTGAAAAAAATTTTTCACCGACTACCAATTGTCGTATTAAGTTAAAAGTTCAATATGGTCGCGGTACAAAAGCTAATTCGCAACTAATCTAATCTAAGTTAAAAATTTGCAAATTTATGCAAATCTGATGACAATACAATAATATGGCACCTTCTAAAGAACTTATGATCCAATTCAAAAATATGCCACAAAATATATATTGTGGCATATTTTCCTACAATAAGAAAACTGAAGAGCGGAGCTTTAATATTGCTTTGTATTTTTATATAATAGGGAATATGCATGAACATTTTTTTTTCACATTTATTTTCAGAATATGAAAATACTGTTAATGCTGTAATAATATTTAAAAACGAAATTAAAATCCGACAAATATCAAGGAAGCTATAAGCTTTTAAAGATTATTATCTGTCTCTTTCTTGCAGAAATACTAAAAATGGAGTTTTACGTGTATTTTAAATGGTGAAAGTGTAATATGACGTCACATAACATATCAAGAGGGCTATCACCGTCTTTGTCAAATCGGAAATTTCAATCATTCATATCTCGCTTATTTTTAAAGTTATTTAAAAAGTAATTTTACGTTGATATTTGTCAAGTAAACATGCTTCAATTCAAGTGAAAAAAATTTTCATACATATTCCCTATTACCTGGTGTTTTGCCCAGCTATGATTTATAATTATAACAATTACCTTGCTACTGGTTTTAATAATTGACTATTGATAGTTATAAATGATTTTTTTATTTTTATAATTAGTAATCGAGTTTAATTAAACAATAGAAATTAATAGAAATAGGAAACTTGAATTAGATTTGTTTTTAAATTATATGGTATGTTTCTAATTCAAATTATTGACCCCCCGTAATGATATGATATATTTTGCCAATGCATGTCAAGAATAATTCTTTACTCCATTGTCTAAATTTTTTGAATGATTCATAATTACAGTAAGATCTTTCAAAAATTCATTTTAATCTACCTTCGAAATAATATCTGGAACAAAAGTTTGTCGGCATAAAAATACTAAACATCTTTTCTAAAATCGAATGCATTCGATAGACCCATTCGATTATTTCGAGTTTTATCTTTACTTGAGTTTTAATCATTGGTGTGTCTGTTAGTGATCTGAACGATTTGCCGACCGATTGAGGTCATATTCACACAATATATTTCTTTTGCCGAGACGACGGTTTACAACTAGGATCCGAAAGGCACTGGTCAAATAATGAACAAATTATATAATTTGGTGGAGGTTCTGGGAAGCAAAAAGTCTCCATGATTAGCGCCAATACCACCTTCTTAACTTGGAGATCTATGATGATCCCATTTGTAGGGCCTGTATGGAGGACGATGAAACCTTCATACATGTTATATGCACCTGCAGAAGCCTGCAGGGTGTCAGGTATAGAATGTTTGGGTCTGAAACTTTGGATTCATCAACCCTGGGAGAAATCCCGGCGGAGAAGTTGTTGGCCTTCTGTGTGGCGTCTGGCTTCGACAAAATCCTATAGCTTCATCTGCTTAATATAGCACCCCTTACCCGGAGGCGTCACGCCTTCGTGTGTCATGTTGTTCTCAAGGAGGGCACAGAGGACCCCTTGGTCTAGGTGCTAGGGACCCGTTTGCGGAACCGCTCTTTCTAATTATTATTATTATTATGACTAGCGCCGAGGAATTCAGTTAGTATAGATATAAAATTTATCACCAAAATTTATTATACACCAAAAAATACTGTTAAAATGAAAACACCACTGACCCACCCGAAACGTCTTCTTAATATTCATATTTTGGTTCATTTCGACTGGCAACCAAAATGTCGTCTTTTTGGGAAACTATTGCGAATGAAACTTTTTGGCTACTTAATTACCTGTAAAGCTCTACAATATGTATTATATTTGTTGAAATTGGATGTGTAAATTCTTGAAAATTTTCTTTTAAACATTTTTAAGAGGGAAAAACAATATTTTGCTAGTCTTGCTAGTCTCTCTCCCTATTGGGAATATGCATGAAAATTTTTTTTCACTTGAATTGAAGCATGTTTACTTGACAAATATCAAGATAAAATTACTTTTTAAATAACTTTAAAAATAAGCGAGATATGAATAATTGAAATTCCCGATCAGACAAAGAGGGTGATAGCCCTCTTGATATGTTATGTGACGTCATCTTACACTTTCACCATTTAAAATACACGTAAAACTCCGTTTTTAGTATTTTTGTAAGAAAGAGACAGATAATAATCTTTAAAAGCTTATAGCTTCCTTGATATTTGTCGGATTTTAATTTCGTTTTTAAATATTACAGTATTAACAGTATTTTCATATTCTGAAAATAAATGTGAAAAAAAATTTTCATGCATATTCCCTATTTGCAGTTTTATTTTGATAATTTTCAAACAGTATAAATTATTTCATGACACTTACACCGATGACGAAAACTCCGGAAATAAAAACATATCAAATCAACTCGTTTCTAATAAAAAAAAATGACGTGTGTTCAAACAATTTAAAGTGACAAGTTTAAAATTTGATCGACCGTAAATTTTTATTGAAATTCTTTTTACAATTTATACAATCATGTAACTACTAAATAATTGTTCGGCAGCATTAAAGACATATTATAAACCATTAAACATCCTGTACCGTTGTGGATGAAACTGTCGATGATTATTTTTGTAGGTAAGCCATTCATCTTGTGCTGAGTTCACATTAAAATCAAGTACACATTTTGCTGCTTAGATGGTTGTGAGAACCGCTTCAGGACATGATGCTGTATATATATTTATATAGGTACACTGCATAGCAAAAAAAGTGGTGCACTTAAAAAAATTCATTTAAATTATTTTCTTTGGGATGTTTTTTGCAAATTAACTACATTTTTATAAATTCGTATATATTTTTGATGGTCTGGGCGTAAAATTGCATAAAAAAACCTTTTAATTTATGGGGGAAAAAATTAAAAAACAAAGTCAAATTTGCATAAATTTTAGAATTTAAAAAAAGCATTTTATTTGGAGCTTTTTCGAAGGAAATAAACTTTTTACAGTGGATATTACCTTCTCTTGCTCCAATGTTTGCCTCAAGCCTTCTAGGCATACTTTTAATTAAATTCGCTACACCATGTTGGGTGATTACCGCCCATTCCTGGATTAAAGCTATTATGAGCTCGTGTGAGGGGTAGCTCTCTAGGAGGGTTAAATTCATCTTCATACGTCGGACAAGTTCATTCCAGATGTGTTCTATTGAATTTCAGTGTGAAATACGTTGTGGCCATATAAAAATCCTAATTTCGATCGTTTCATTTTAATGTACACTCCCGTTCAAAAAAAATGAACAGACCTGAACCGAATCAGTCTCTCACAATTTGGATTATTCTTGTAGTAAATGTTTTTGTTTACATAAATTGTTGAATTAAATAAAAAATATAGAACTTCCATTTCTTTTTTCACATTTAAAAAATATACTACTTATCTTGTTTAATAAATACATAATATACAGAGAGTTGCAAAAGTGAGGAGTTTTATGAAATTTAAGAAAATTAACATTTCAAGTTGGTTCATTTTTTTTTGAATTGGAGTGTACATCATTCGGGATAATTTCG
The DNA here is from genome assembly GCA_963920215.1 of Nineta flava. NCBI lineage: Eukaryota > Metazoa > Arthropoda > Insecta > Neuroptera > Chrysopidae > Nineta > Nineta flava. The sequence continues at coordinate 129,545,652 of OY986041.1, forward strand.
TAAATTATAAGGTTTTTTATGCAATTTTACGCCCAGACTAACAAAAACATATACAAATTTATAAAAATGTAGTTGATATGCAAAAAAATTCCAAAGAAAATAATTTAAATTAATTTTTTTTAAGTGCGTCACTTTTTTTGCTGTGCAGTGTACATATATATTACATATATATAACTATCAACAGTGTCAAAGTATATAAGAATACTATACCGAATGGGAATACCTTTTAATTCTGTCGAAGTCAACAACACAAAAAAAAAACATTGATATGTATGAATTTCTTTTTTTAAATTTTATTTTTACCTTTCATTATTTCAAATGTTTCTCATCGTATCTGTTTGAATTAAGTATGGGCGTGTTTATTTTTTTTTTTGTATGTGTAGTACATTTGCAATTGCTGCTGCAATCATTTGTGAACAACTAATAGAGTTAGGCGTTCGTCCGTCCGTCCGTTCGTTGATAGTTTTATTTTTATAGGTAATGCTTTATTTCATGTGTGTAATTTGATTTTAGAATTCCGTATCATAATTCTGTATGGCGAATGTAGAGATTGTAGAGGCTGCCCTGAACGGGCTACACTTCGACCATAAGGTCCATTGTGATGCCTAAGGATCATTTTTTAAAAACTGACTTCAAAAAAATTTTTACAAAAAAAAACAAAATGCATGTAAAAAAAACTGAAAATCTGTTGTTACATGCATTTTAAAAACGGGTAATAAAAATGTGTTATAAAAAAATGCACTAAAAATTAGAAGGTCGTTTAGTAGGTCTACCTATATTTAGACAAATAAAATCAGTTATAGAACTTCAAAGTCACTAAAAAGCGAGAAATAAACCATATTTTGACAAAATGGAAACCCGACTTCAAAAATCAAATATTCTATAACAAAAAATGCACTAGTTTTAGTTCACCTTAGCAAAAATTTTTAAATATATATGTACAATTATTGTAATTTTTGGAGTCGGTGTCAGCATAGAGAAATTCACATAACTTTTGGACGCCGCCTCCAAAAATAACAATAATTGTACATATATATTTAAAATTTTTTGCTAGGGTGAACTAAAATTGGCACAAGAAAATGCTATTATTTTTTTACTTTTTAGTGCATTTTTTGTTATAGAATATTTGATTTTTTAAGTCGGGTTTCCATTTTGTCAAAATATGGTTTATAATATATTCTTGATAATCTTTTCCATAAATTTACGTTATCATTGATTGGAATAAAGCCATCTTCACACTTGACAATCTATTGTATAGAAATTTTACTATAGTTTTTATTATGTATAGTAATTTATTTTTTGTGTACAATAATTTATTTTGATTACAGTAGTAAAATTATGTTGTTGTTTGACCATTGTTTGTATGTATTGAAAAAAAAAAAATAAGTAGACCATTGTTATTATAAAACGCTTGATATAATTTGTCGGTACTACGCATGTATCTATTTCCGTTTTCTTGAGAATCAAATGACCACATTCAAAACTAATTTTTTTAATCAGATAATTTGACAAAAACATAACATTTTTTAATACGATTGTAAAAAAAATCGATTTCTATTTACACTCCGGGGGTGCCAGGCCACTTTTCATAGTCGATTGAGGTTCAAGGTTGCACCTCTTTGTTTGTCGATGTATTTTGATTTGCTGAACATGATTTTCGAAGGTGTTAAGCTGTACAGTGGGACGATAAATTGTTGTTAACAATTTTTATAAACAAATTTTTTTTAGAACTTATTCTAACAAAAAATTGGTTCTAACAATTTTTTCGTAAAATTGAAAATTTATCCGGAAAATGTTTTTGAATTTATACTTTCGATGATAAAACAATAATATGATACTATCTAAATCAGAGGTGGCCAACACAAATGATCCTGCGGGCAACTTGAGAAAAGCTCATAACTCCGCGGGCCACATTAAAAATTTTTTTTTTAATATATAGATGCATAATTAATGTATTTTTTTAATACATTGGTTTTCACTACTTTGGCCGGAAAAATGTTCAAGGCGGGCCGCGGGTCTCCACTATAAATTCCCATTTTGAAGAAGGAGGGTCGTCAGTAAAAGTGAAAGCGTTGGTAAATTTAATTGTGGTTTATCTTTCGTTAACTATTAATTAAAGATTATATTTTAATTTTTCTGTTTTGAATGTAAAAGTTAGATGTACACTCCAGTTCATCAAAATCGAACCACCAGTAAATTGAGAAAACAGATAATGAATTTAGACAATGGTCCAATTCTACATTCTGATATAATAAAATTTAACCTTTTTCAAAAAAAAAATCTAATACCTGAATGTCAAGGTTAGCTTCGATACCCTCACTTTAGTGACAAAACAAACGCCGCATAGTCCCCAAAGAATACCGCCAATAAATAAGTGGGGCTTTTCACGCACCTAATTCGTTAGTCAACTCCAATAATCCTCTGGTCAGATTATACCCTCAGTCAAATCGTAAAAAAGGACATAACTTTTTTAATATCATTGTGAGACACGCACCAAATTAGCAACAAGCAACATATCTCTGAATCCATATTCCAGAGATAGTTACGATTAGCTAATTCATACTAATGATGACTACATTGTAGTCGAAATACATATTTATAAAATACAAACAAATGCTTTAAGAATTGGGGCAAATTTTGAAATGCAACCCTTCCAAATGATTGATTTTTTGGTTATCTTGACAAAAACCGTTATAACTTAAGTATTAGCTATCAGTCTTATCAATTGGCCTTATCTATTATCTAGCCGGTTAATTTGTTTTCATGTATAGTAATATCTAATAATTTATCTATAATTTCTAATTTTAATCTTAAAAAAATCCTTTCTGTAGATTTAAAATTAAAAAATAAACTAATTACATGGATTTTAAATATTGCAATGAAATCTTTGACAAAAGAATGAATTGTTGATTCTGGATTGAACGAACACAGTGAATATAAAATTATTATTTTTTATTTAGATATTATTTTTATTATATTTAAATGAAAGTGTACAAAATTTCAGTGGTACAGTATAAATTATTCATGCTTTTAGGTACAAAAAAAATATAATAAATATGATATTAAATATTATAAAATTATTTACTAGATTTATATGTTCAATTTAATAGATGATGAAACGATTAAGTGTGTGTTGAATGTATAATATATGGTTCAGAAGTTAAAAAAAAACATTTAGATAAAAAATGTATACTGTGGAACATTCATTTGGAACATCAAATGATTTATCTTGGACTCGCATGTATAGATAGATAAATAGATACATCTTGGGGTCTAAAAAGTATTGCACTTCGAGTTGACCTTATGGTGCATTGTGCTCCAACTTCTACCTCAGTCCGACAAGATGCGCTTCTCCCATATGTTGGCCATAGCCTGGAGCTAGCTTATCAGGTCCTCCCGAAGGATCATATATTCGGGGTGAAATGCTCCGAATGTCCTGTATATGCTGTAACCTGGATTGTTCGCTAGTACCTTAGTACCTTCCCGAGCTCCTGTCGCGGTACTTTTTCCCAGTGATCGTGGTATTTCGTTAATTTATACTCGCATGTATAATAATTTTTAAAATTTCTTGTTTAAACTATTTTGATAAAATAAATTTTATTAAAAATTAATTAAAATGATTGTTATTTTAAATAAAATTAAACGAAAAGTATATCTTTTAGATTTTACTTTTCCTTCTACGTATATTTTGCTACAATAAAATCTGTATCGAAAATTTTTTCAAAATTAAAACCATCTTATTTGTGCTATACTCTGCCGCGGAAATAATTGATGATTATAATAGATATTGTAATATGATTTTTGATACGGATCATTAAAACTATAAAAAATAGAATAAAGAATGAAATTATTCATAAGTTTGATCAAAAGTGTTAAAAAAAATTCTATTTTAAAATATAATAAAAAAATAAGTGAAATTATTATTTTGCATACATTTTTCTTTGTTCAATTTCATGTAAATGCGTTACAAATCACTAAAGAATAGGTTATTTATATACTTATATTTTATTTGTGCGTCGTCTGATACTTTTTGAAAGGTTTCTTCGGAAATGTATACACAATAATACTTGCTTGCACTTTCAAAATCGGTTTTGTGAAACAAATTAGAATGGTTTGAAATATTAAGTCATATTTTCATTTTGATCAAAATTTTCTATAAATTGTTTAAAATTGTTCTCGCAGTTAGATCTTTTAGTGCAATACACATGTCTCTAGGTTACACTTCGTAATCACCAACAAACTTGTCTGTTGATTATTAAATATTGAGGCAAAAATTAATTTTGGTTTATAGTACACAAACTTTTTTAATCATTCGTATTAACTTAGGTTTTAGGCCAAATATAAACCAGGATATTATGGTATTTTCCTACATTGGTGCCCAAAGTGGTGGGGGGAGGCAATGTAGGAAGACAATTAAAGCTTCATCAATCCTTTGGATAATGATTTACGGAATATTGTCTAAAATCTTTTACGTAAATGGTGTATATCTTCGTATACTGTAAAAACTGTTCGTAAAATCGTCAGATAAACTTGATTTTTGTGGTTTTAGAATTTTATTTAGATAGATAGATAGATTGTAGAGGCTACCTTGGACCGGCTACACTTTGACCACAAGGTTCATGCCTAAGGATGTGAGGATGTGATTGGAGTGGAAGGAATTTGTGTGTAGACTAGGAATTGGTAGGATTTGCGGCTGCAGCCGACTATGATAGGAACTATGCCGATATTCATCTGGAGTTCGTGATGGAAACTGCAGAAAATCTTCAAAAGCATAGCCGGTTACTTCGTTCTTGTTCATACACCGACAGTTTAATCAATTAACCGACCCTTTGTTTTTCTTAATAATTGACAAACTGCTGATATCGGGATTCGAACCCATAACCCCCCAGTTGCAAGCAGACATAACGCCATAGACCGCTCGGCTACTTGAACGATTGGGCTTTATTTACCTTATATAGTGAGTTTCCTTGAGATCTAGAAATTTTTTTGATCCAAAAATAATTATTTAACATAAATTTCCTTTAAGAATTTTTAAACCGGCATCTTCCTACGAGGTCTATGAATTGGAAAATAACTGTGAATATTCTTGGAAAATCCATTACAAAATCTGTGTTCAAATCATAAATAGTTAAAAACACTAATCAATTATGATAATTTGTGTAATAAATCTGAATTAGATTGTGCGGTTTGTAACGTGATATATAGCATTAGATAAAAATAATAAATTTGCTAAAAAATCTTTTTTTTAAATTTATATAAAATATATGTGCTGCGGCTTATAATCAATCCGTATCTATCAGATCTAATGATCTATTGAAATCAATGGACCATATTTAATTGTTCACATATATTATAATAATAATATTATTATTGAGCACCTACGCATATCATTTCATTTCATCATCATTATCGTCATCAGTAATGTACACGATAATTGTATGACCTTTTTCCATGTATACTCTATATGTCTGATCCACACGTTCTAATCGAAAATTAGTTAGATTTCCGCTAAGATTAAAATACAGTTGGTATTTATCTAACTTGTAGATTGGTGGCCTTTCGGTTGTTGCGAAACTGGTGAGGGAAAGAAGGGGTGGTGAGTTTGTCCTATACTAAATGCATTGCTATCTCATCCATTGCCAACTCTAAATAATTAAAAATTTTGCAATTAAATCGTTTCAAATAATGTAATTTTTGTAAAAGACATATATATTTTAAAAAAAACATATTGTTTAAAATTTAAATCCTAAATTTCATTTTTTCGAAGAGTTTTAATAATTAAAAATATGTTTTTTATGTATTTCAAAAAATGTATTGTTTTCGAATTATAATAGTTTAAAATTTTTTTTAATTTCAAAATTACATTAATTTGTATATAAATATATGTACACTCCTATTCCATATATTTGAACCAGTAAGTCACATTCTAAGCGTATATATTACTGAATATATGTATAATATTACATACAGTAAAACTTGTTTCAACTGGTTCATTTTTTATGAACGGCAGTGTATGTGTTATGTATATATATTTGTTCTATAATAAAATCAAACCGGTGTTTTGTCCTGATTATATAAGACAATGCTGGAACTACCTTAATTGGAGCGAAAACAAATTTTTCGACTAAACAATAAAATGTCGTTACATGACATTGAATAATTCCGTATCACATGCATATCTTTATTTTTAAAGGTCTATTCAAGTATTTTTAACTATAAACTTGTAGAACGTGTGGATCGTGCACTACCGTCAACAAGAATATCATGACATAGGGTTCAATGGTGTGACATGTAGAGTGTAGACCAACCACACAAATGAAATGCAGTGTAATATATTGTAAATATATTTATACACCTATTGTTAGTTACCTACACAAGACTATACAGTCTGTTTTCAAATGCATTTCTAATAGGGAATCAATGTTAAATAAATAAATAAAATATTTACTATAAAACCATACATCCATACACATAGTTACAAACATCTGGGCTGCTTGTGTTATGATATTGGTTTGATGTCATTTAAAAGTGGGGGGATTTACTTATGCCCACTTAATTTATAATATTATTGTTCATTACATATGCACACACACACACTACAGACTACAGAGTATCCCACTATTTTTATTTCTTTATGAAGCATTGTGTAGTTATGTAGTAAATAATATTAAACATTGATTCTCTATTGGCAAAGCTGTTCAAAACAGGCGGTAGTACAAGTATATACTATACGCCATAAAACTAGCGGTCTTCTTCAACAGTTCATAGTTGATTTGTGCCTTATTTATTCGCTTTCTTAAAAAATGTTTCGATTAAAAGTTGTTGCTATATTTATAATAAACAACTTTTATTTGAAGCATTTTTTCGAAAGCCGAATGAAGAAGGCACAAATTAATTATAAAATTTTGAAAAAAACAAGGCTACTTTTGTGACCCATAGTATATATAATATATCAGTTTCTATAATCGTGTAACAATAAAAGTAATATAATATTGATTCTTATATATATATAAAATATTTTTCACATATAAATTATATTCTAAGTCACGATTTGTAATAATATGTAGAAATAGAATATATAGAATAAATATATCATTTTTATAGATCTTTCTTTATATTTCTATGCTGCTTGCTATAGCATACGTATTTTTTAGATCACATATACGAAAATGAATTATTTATTTGTATATAATACTCGTAGAAATAGGTAATGTGAATATTTCTTTATTTGTTTTTGTTAAAATCGTGTCTTGTCCGCGAGACTATTTCCTCTTGTTTGTGGAGAAATTGATAATGTGTGATATTAGAATATTGGCTTGTTGAAAAAAACCCTAGCTTTTTTTCCTGTTAATATTTTTACTTTAGTAAAACTAATCGAAATTCCATTCATAGATTATTTCCAATCATAAATTATTTTGGGTGAAAGCCTCGCAACATTCAAATATTTTCAATATATTATGGACTTTTTAAATAAGTAAAATGAACAGAACAATTTTTAATAACAAATAACTGAGTTAGTTACTAAAATATCCGGGTATGTACTGAATTAATGGAAAAAAAGTTTCAAACAAAACTTGTTTATAATTATATAACTTTTATTTGACATAAATAGAAAAAAATACAAATGAGCAACAGTCAAATATTTTCAATATATTCTGGACTTTTTAAATAAGTAAAATGAACAGAACAAGTTAAAATAACAACTAACTGAGTTAGTTACTTAAATATCCGGGTATGTACTGAATTAATGGAAAAAAAGTTTCAAACAAAAGTTGTTCAGGCAGGTTGCTTGGAACCGAAATTCGAAATCGCTTCATTTGAATATGACCCTTAATTTTTAAGGTCCCACTCGTAACGGAACAGGGTCAAAATTGAATTTGTTTATAGCAAAAAAGCGTTTTTTCTTAATATCTTTTTTAAAACTAAAAATTTTAAACATCACAGATTGTTATTCAATTCTATATAAAAACAGAAAACAAATGAGCCCATGGACATTAAAATCGGTTTAGTAGAATTCGAGAAAAAAATTCCCAAAGTTCGAAAAACGCAAAAATTTAAAATTAAACTAAAAAATCTAAAAATTACGTCATGTTTTTAAAAATAATAGCAAAGTATGCGTTCTATATGATAAAAAATAATGTGCCCAATTTTAGCCCGTTAAAAAAATTAGATCCCCGGCAATTATTAAAATACTATGTTTTTTTTTTAATAAAAAGGGTGCATTTCATCTTAGACGAATATATTTTTTTTAAACAAAAGGTCTTACGAATATCTATAAAATGAAAAACAAAAATTTTTTTAAAACTGTATTTCTACCCATTATTTTTCAATTTGTTTATAACGCGCTATAAACAGATTTAAAAAAAATAAAACAGTTAAGAAATTATTTAAATAAACTTTATTTTCTTTGAACTTAAATAAATTGTTTATAGATTTTTAATTTAAAAAAATCTTTATAACGGTACAATTAACTTTTAAGAGAGTTATCATATGTTTTAACTATTCCTAATTTATTTATAAACAAATTAATATTTTTAAGTTTTATAAGCCTTAATCGAAAGCTTAAACACTTTCCTATCTAACTATAAACTGCAAATAATTTTTCGACCAATATGGTTTATTTCTTGAAGAAAAACAGTATAAAATCGGCGGGTATTTAATTACAAAATAATAATTTTATAATTTATATACAGCTTCATCGATATCATCAAAAAAAGGCAGCATGATTGTTTAGCCAACGTATATATATCGTCATGCTTCAGATGTCGGGATTCGAACCCATAACCTCCCAGTCCCCATGTAGAAATAACGCCTTAGACCGCTCGGCTACTTGGCTGGATTTTAACTAAGAATCTTATATGATGAACCTCGTTAAAAAGTAACTTATTAAAATAAAATAAATACGCAATAATATGTATTAGAAAGCAAAAATATGATTAGAAACATGACGGACGACATGAAGAAGATGATTTGAAAAGATGTTTGTTATATTGAATTTATTGACAAATGACAAGAGAAAAAAAACAATAAAGACTCATAAATATTTACTATTATTATTTTATTTTTCATATTACTTTCTTTCATTTATTAATATTATTATTAGTCCAACATATTGTTATTTATTAAACCTATTTGTGTTGGTCGTATAATACGAAAATAATGAGATCTTCTCCATCTTTCAAAATAAATCTTTCATTTCTTTGTTAAGTCTGTACGCGCAATGGAGCTTCAAAAAGATTATGCTTGATTTTTTTTTACATGTAGTTGAAATGCATATAAATCAGTTATAAAAGTTTCAGAGGAGGTTACGGAGGTCTTGAATTAATTATTTGATGATAAAATTCAAGTTTTAATGCATTGCTCTTATGGAGAAACCCTTGAGCGTCGACATATTTTGATAATTTTCATTTGGAATAAAATAAGACGAATAAAAAAAATCTGCGCAATAGAAAATAAAAATATTAATAAAGAGATTAAACCAATAAAATTCCGATATGTCGGGCTTAAAAACAAGATATTTAAGAAAAAAACTGAGATTTTGGGTAAATTTAATTTTCGTCGGCGGTAGCTTAATTATCCGAAATTTCAGTGTTTTTCGTAAATATCTTTTTTTTAGGCCTGCCATACCGAAAATAATCAATTTTCTTCATTTAACTTACGACAAAAAATAATTAACATTATTGTGGACTTTTATGAATGTACTATATAAGATTTTGAAGAATTTTATAAATGGACTATATCTAGTGCTCGTACATCCTTAAATGAAAAATGTATAAAATTGAGAAATAAATAATATCTTCTTATAATAAGGTCAGATATTCCTAATTTTTTTATGTTGAGGTCAAGATTAATAACATATCCTGAGACAATATAAGAGTAATTTTAGTAAGAGTGATGTTAACAAGAATAAATCGAATGAAAGCAATTTTAACAAAAGTAATTTCAATAAAATTTATTATATTTTAATTTATTTTGTTTATTGATCTCTTTTTTCTATCTATTTCTAATTTTCAAATTACGAGTAAATTACGACTAGCTAATTTATACTGATGATGACTACTTTGTAGTTGAAATACGTATTTATAATACAAAAAAAAAACTGATCTAGGTTTTGGGGTGAATTTGAAATTTTATTTCAAAAACCTAGAGTTCTCATTAATTATCATTTGATAATCTAATAATTAAAATCTAGAACAAAAAATTCAAATTATTATTAAATTATATTTTGTGTATAAACAAATTTAAATTTAAGTATTATCAGTTTTCGAATCATGTCAATTATAATTTGTGACTGTTTTATTATCGAATAAAATTATAAATTGGGTATATTATTCATTTTAAGTTGATGGCGGCGATCGATGATGGAATTAAATATAGGTGTGATTAGATTATTATTTATAAAAATAATATTTGATATTTTTATAAATAAAAGTGGGTGTTTTTATTGTAATTGCACTGAATGGATGCAAAAAAAAAAAAGATGTTAATGACATTTTAGTAAGTTGAAACCCTTGAAACAAACCACCACGTAAATTCCTACAACTTTATTCCTACAACATTGTTAATTTGAGATTATTTTATAAAGAATTTTGAATTGAAATTAATATATTCAGTTAATAATAAACCTGTGATTATTTTGGAAAAATGATTGTTTAAAATTTTTAACCCGACTTCAAAAAGGAGTATGGTTCTCAATTCGTCTGTATTTAATATTTAATATTTATTATTTTTTTATTTTATATTCTTTGTTCTATATGTAAATCGGCTTGAACAAACAAATTTATATTTGTTTGTCTACTTAATAAATATCTAACACTGACTGATTAACACACAATACACAGCCTAACCCGTAAGGTCAAGAAGCTTGAAATTTTGCACAAGGGTTCTTTATATAACATAGGTGAGCACTAGGATTTTTGAAAATTCATCCCTTAAGAGGGTAAAATAAGGGACGAAAGTTTTTATGGAAAGTGCGTCATTTTTACAAGCTTTTATTTAACTTGCAATGTATGTATGTATGTTCGGGTCAAATCTTGCAAGCTGGATTAGAACCACTTCCTGTTATCCTACGGAGTTGTATTTTTACATGTTGGTTCAATTCCGATGACAATGCATTTTCATGGTAAGCATGACAACAATCGACTAGGGGAAAGGGGGGTTTAAAGGGAGAGGGAAACACAGAATTTGGTATATCTCTCTTAATATTGAAAAAATCGAAAAACACATAAGAAGTAAAATTGTAGAAAATTAGTTTTACATAAAAAGCTTGTTTTTAACATGTTTTTTTTAATAGAAACTTATTACATTTGAGAAAAGTTGGATGGTTCTTGGAGAATTTGCCGATGGGAAATCGGGCAAATTTTGCATAGGGCACACGGGATTAGAAAATAAATTAAGATTTGAATACAAATTTTGAATTGAGAAGAAATATGCAAATGCCTAAAACTAAATAGATATTATGATTAAATTTTTTTACTCTTGGGTAATAAATAATTAATTTTATGTATCACATCTGATAACAATTTCTTTGTATACAATTGCATTATAATATTAGTAGTTTCTTTAATCAAATCATCAGAGTTTTAGGCAAAAACTGTATAAAAATTAAGTTAAACAAATTTAATTTTTCACGCGTGTATGACCCATTGTGTATGACCCACCTTTATACTATTGACCCAGTCAAACAGTACTTTTACCTCTCAAAAAACTCTCGTGGAGATTTTCCAACGGAATTATCTTTGTTTTGGCACTATGAAAACACGGAAAAAAAGTCCATAAGAAAATCGCGCATGCACAGAAGGTTTTTGAAACTTATGGTCTCAAAAATAAGTTTTTCTCAAATATATCGTAAACTATTGGTTTTACGTTAACAGTGGTCATTAATAAAAACACAAAAAAGGTCCTTAACAATATATATACGACTATGACCAAGTCAAATAGTACTTTTACCTCTTGAAAAATACACGAGGGACTTTTTTTTGTAGAATTAGCTAAGAAATAAATTTAACAATGACCTCTGTAAACGTAGAACCAATAGTTTACGAGATATTTGAGAAAAGCTGATTTTCAGAAGTTTAATAAGTTTTATTTACACACACGATTTCGTCATGGACTTTTTGCCAAGTTTTCATAGTAGTAAAACGGAGATAATTCCGTTGAAAATGGAGATAAGCTCATTTTTATGTACTATTTCACTTAATTAATTGATTAAACTGTCGCCGTATGGACAAGAACGAAGTAACCGGCTTTGCTTGAGAAGGTTTTTTGCAGTTTCCTTCACGAACTCCAGATGAATATCGGCATAGTTCCTTCATAGTCGGCTGCAGCCACATCCTCACATCCCTAGACATCACAGTGGACCGACCTTATGGTCGAAGTGTAGCCCGTCCAGGGGCGTCGATACAATCTATCTAACTAGGCTTCATGTAATAGGGAATATGCATGAAAATTTTTTTTCACATTTATTTTCAGAATGTGAAAATACTATTAATACTGTAATAATATTTAAAAACGAAATTAAAATCCGACAAATATCAAGGAAACTATAAGCTTTTAAAGATTATTATCTGTCTCTTTCCTGCAAAAATACTAAAAACGGAGTTTTACGTGTATTTTAAATAGTGAAAGTGTAATATGACGTCACATAACATATCAAGAGGGCTATCACCCTCTTTATCTAATCGGGAATTTCAATCATTCATATCTCGCTTATTTTTAAAGTTATTTAAAAAGTAATTTTACTTTGATATTTGTCAAGTAAGCATGCTTCAATTCAAGTGAAAACAAATTTTCATGCATATTCCCTATTATATCGCCTTGTATAAAGATGATAAAAAATTCATAATTTAACATGTACTCAAAATTTGTTTTTTTAGTAGCTTCAGACTCTTTCTTTCAATTATAATTAGACAAATGCTCTTTTGTTCTAAGGTGTTAACATCGAAAATAAAAAACTAAATAATAACAGTTAGAAACATTATACAAAAACATTAATTAGATAGATAACACACATAGTGCGATTAAATTGCATGTAAATAATATAAATTATAATTAAAGTTATTATTTTATATGAAAATCAATTAAATGCAGTGTGTTTGTTGTATATTAAATTTCATTCATATTGAAATTTAATTTGTTAAATGTTCATATTTCTAACGGTGCAGTGTATGTATAGTAAGTATAACCTATATAAATAACACATTGTAGTAATTGATTAAATTTTATGAAAGACTAATTTATGTGCAACATCTATCTATCGTATGTATGTATGTATTATTTATTAGACATGATACATGGTTGTCCCACACACAGATAGACAGACAGACAGCTAGCTTTGATGTGTCATACATACCCTTTTTGTCAAGTTATAAAATGAGGTTATGTTAAATTTTAAATATCCGTTTAATTATTCATACATGGATCAAATTTATTAGTATACTGAAAATAGTATCAGGTAGATCATAAACAAATAGCAACAGAAGCAATTGTTAATAACCCGACTAGAAATTTTCAACTGGCACTGACAAGGACCCGGTCTGGTTCAACTGATCCGGCATGTACCGCAAATGAGTAATCTGGACCCAATCTGATATGCCCGATCTGGAACATATCTGGCATGCCTGGTTCGAAATGGATCCGCCATTCCTAATAGGGTCCAGATTAGGCATGTCAGTTTCAAAACACTGATCTGGCATGGCTGATAAGATCCAAATTATTAATTCTTTGAAAAGTACATTAATTAAATTTTTTTATTTAAAAAAAAATGTAATAAATAAATTTTTTTAATAATAAATTTTTAAAAAAATTCGCAAATTAAATTTGTTAAATTATAAAGTTTTCTCAAAAGTGCATTAATAAAATTATTGTATTGATTAATTTTTTTAATAATGCAATAATTAAATTTTTGGAATTATCAATTTTTAGAAAATCGCAAGACAACCCCCCTTCCCCCATAAAACAACAGATGCCACCCCTTAAATTATACTTCCCTGTTTCAATGGATACGAGCGGTAGATAAAATTCATAGTAGCTTTGGGACACAAGTTATAGTGAGCAGATATTTTTTTCAGGATGTCCCAATCCTGTTAAAAAATCACCAGAGACATGCGCCTCTATAAAACGAAGATCCAACCTTTCAAATCTCAACTCTTTCATTTAGGTTTCGAACTCAGTAAAAAGTCACTTTCAAGTCAATAAATTCGTTATTACCAGAAGTATTTCTAGCTGGGGGTGCCATTTTCTGGAAAAGTCGTTTTGCTGTAATAAAATCTGTTTCAAAATTTATTATTTTCAAATAATTAACTCCAATTTTTTTTTCGCATTTAAAAAAAAATTTATTATTAAAACAATTTATTTATTACATTTTTCAAAAAATAAAAAAATTTAATTAATGCACTTTTCAAGGAATTAATAATTTGAAAAATTTAAGCAATACATTTTTCCAAAAATTGATAATTAAATCAAAAATGAATTATCAAAAAAATGCACTTTTTGCAACTCTGGTGTCAACCTACTTTCCTTAATTAATTAATAATTAATTAACGGTGCGTCTAATAAAAAAATGTCTCAGGACTTTTCGTTCCAAAATCGTAGTCTCTACCTACCCTCTTATGGAACTCGACTATTTATTGGGGGCACCCTGTATATAGACAATTTTGAGTGAAATATTTTTTGACAGCTGTTCGTATTATTATTATTTGTTTTTAAACAATAAATTAATATATTTTTGTTGAAACTATTACCTAATTGTCTGTATAAAATATTCATTTGTTTATAAATAAACAATAAAACCTACATTAGAAATTAATTTTTAGCTATTCATTATTGCCACAATTTGTCATACAGTGGTTGATATTGTTCTAAAATTATGAACACAAAAATAATTATTATTGTATGTAAAATAAGAAAATCTTACATAAACACGCCATATAACCTCTGTATGTACATATGGCCAATTAGTCTAGGATATGGCGCATCAAAAAATCCATGAACCCTAACTTTCTGCCGTGTGGTAAATAAGCTCCTGAGTTAATGGGGAGAATTTTCTCTCGTACCATATATATATGACAGAGCGGCTATTTTCGAGATAGAGGGAATGGAAAAGTGGGCCCTGACTGTCTGGAAGCAACGGTTAGTCAAAGTATCAAAGTATTTTTATACACCGGTAAAAATAGTGGCAGAAATTTTATGGCGGTTTCGGAGGGAAAAATAATTTTATGGGTTTTCTTCAACCCCACCCCCTCCGAAAGGGTGGGGTTGATTCGCAAACTTTTGATGCACTACCTCAATAGAGAAAGTGTCTGTGAGTATGGTGTCTATCGTGGAACTCAACCATTAGCGTGCTTTGTCAGCATACACAACGTCGAGATGAACATTAAAAACAACGAATGATGGCGCTGGAAGCGTGTAACCGCCCAAAACGATACACCCTTTGTAAAGGCACACTTAAATTAACTGTGAGAGTAGACATTAGTAGACCTCGACCAAGGATCAGAAAATTTTTCCCATAGGGAAGAACATGATAATTTCGCAACATTCAATCGTAACTCTAATTGCATATGTATTAAATTTTTAGGATTTGAAAATTATTTATTAATATCGTCAGTTTACGAAGTTACAATACAATACGTCTTAGAATCTATAGTACCTGGCCTAAGCTTTACCTATAATACATCATCTTATTAAATAAATACATCGAAATCTATAAACATTTTACATCGTTTCTTAAATGGAAAAATCTTATATAAAAAACCATTGATATCTAAAATTAACCTAAGTTGGACGGATAAGCCGTCCCTAAAACTAGACCTTAAAGAAAATATTTACAATGTAGATTACACCGAATCAGTTGTAATCGACGTCATGTGGCATGCGGTATCGTTTCCTGAAAAGCAACGTACGCGGGTCAAATTGGCCCAGACCGTTGATTTCCGGGAAAGGATTTTTGCGAGATGATTCGAAATAGGATTTCGAAATGGTTTGGATGAAAGTTCTGATTGGATATGTATTAAATATAATGTGATAGTCTATATATGGAGGTAAAAAAAAGTCATTAAATGTGTACTTTTTCGAATGTAACCATCTGTTAATGTAAATATATACACGATATTAAACACGAAACACACCTCCGGGGCAGGTGCACAAAGAATACAGAACCCAGCATACATCGTCAGTATATACACAAAGCCAATATTTATTTATATGCAACTACAAAATTCATAAAAAAAAACTAGGACAATTTTGTTTGATATGATTTTTTTACAATAAACATTTTTTAATTAATATATTTTTTTTTTAATTTTCTCTATCAAAAGTGTTAGTTTGTCTAAAAAAAAAGTGTTTGAACTTTTAATTAATAGAATAATTTATTTATTTTTTGATGATTTGAATTGTAAATTTTAGGCTAGTTTAGTTGATTGATCGTTATCTGTTAAGGTCGTTATCATTTCATCAAGAATTTAGGAGAAATTTGATATTTTATTTTATTTTTTTGAATAAACATTAGAGAAATTTTTATTTTAATTGTGTGTAAATATATAGCGGAAATGTCAAGAAGGTTCTTTTTTTTGTATGGAAGAAACACCACGCCTAGTGTTTTTGAGAGGCATGGTTTTTTTGACAAAACAAAAAGATTAAAAATTTTATTTTTAAATATAATTAATTAAGCAGTATTGTATAGGTTTCTACTCATATGATCACTATCTAAAGCCTCTGATAAACAAGATTGATAGATAGATAAGATATATCTTCAAAGTGTATAAATGTATTGTACGTCGATCTTATGGCCCATTGTGCTTTCCCTTCTATTTCAGTTTGACGAGATTCGCTTCTCTCATATTTTGGTAAGAAAAAAATTAAAAAAAAAGATAGAAGCTTGCTTATCAGGTTTTCCTGAAGGTTCATATATTCGGGATGAGATGCACCGAATATCTTGTATTTGCTGTAACCGCGAGATTACCAGTCCAAATGGCCGAGCGGTCTAAGGCGTTATGTCTGCGCAGTATGCCAATTTGGAAACTGGGAGTTTATGGGTTCGAATATCGATATCGGTCGTTTGTCAATTATTAAGAAAAAAAAGGAGCAGTTAATTGACTAAACTGTCGGCGTATGGAGAAGTACGAAGTAACCAGCTATGCTTGAGAAGGTTTTCTGTAGTTTCCTCCACAAACTCCAGATGAATATCGGCATAGTTTCTATCAAAGTCGGTTGCAACCGCATATCCTATCAATTCCTAGCCTATACACAAAAATTCCTTCCAGTCCACCCACATTCTTAGGTATCATAATGGACCTTATGGACGAAGTACAGCCCATCCAGGGGAGCTTCTACAATCTGTCTATCTAACAGAGAGATTCGCAGTAATAGATGATGTGACGGGATGTTTTCTCCCCATATCTCCGCCGCACAGTAACACCTCGCCTTGATACACTAATAGATATTTTTGAAGGTCAGAACTGCAGTCAGTCTTCCTGAATACCTTTTACGCCTTTAGATTCGAAGGCTCATGTTGCTATACATGAACTTGGCCAAAATTGAAAGGAGGAAATTCGAAAGTTAAATAATTCTTTTAAGGAAGTTGTTTATAAAATTTTGTTAAGGTATTTCCAAACTATTATTAGGTTGTCAAGAACTTCACGAAATTCACAATATTAGTAAAATGAATCCTCAGAAATCAACTGAATTTTTTTGAGAATTTATTTCCATGGCAATTTTGAGAAAATCGTTATGTAAGTTGGAGAAATTTAACATGCATCTTCATGAACATGGTGAAATAAAATGCACGATGCCGACTGTTTTTACTTCGAACTCTCTCAACATAGTCACGGTTGTTCTGAAATTCGACTCATATTATCCTCAATTCCTACGAAATATTTTTCCTTAAAACTTTGGCAGAATGCCTATCGGGTTGTTAAGTTTTTTGATAAAAGATGCGTAAAAAAGTGATTTTTTTTCATGTCCGCAGCTGAAGGTTATTTTTTATGGTTCAGTAGAACAACGCGCAGTAGTACCAACATATTAATTTTCTATATAGTTCATTTCAATTCCTTGCCAATTTTGTTCCAATTCCTAGATGGATTATTTTGTAATGTGAAGTATTTCAACTATGAAATAGTCATCATCAGCTAATGAATTAGCCTTTTCACTAATTGTGCTGAATAAAAAATTAGTAAACTTGAAGAATTGAGAATATTACTCAAATAGTTAATCCTAGTCAAATATAAATTTTAATGTCGTAGAAATTCGAGCATCAATTCTTCATTCGTTTAGAAAACATCTCATTCTCCGATTATGTTGAATGAGAAATTTGAACATTCAAATTTTTGTTTGTTTCAAGTTTATCATAGAGAAATGTACACTCCCGTTCATAAAAATTGAACCAGTCACATTCTAAACGGTATATATTACTAAATATATGTATAATGTATAACATTACATACAGTAATATCTAGAATGTTTCTCCTGGTTCAATTTTAATGAACGAGAGTGTATATTTGAGTACCGGATGGCCGCAAAAAAAAAACACATATCAAAAATGGAATAAACAGATTGATTGTAGGTTTGACTATATTTGCATTTATTTTTATTATCAAGTAATTGGGATCATAAAAAAAAAATTGTAAATATAGTTCAATATTAATCGTTCTAGTAAGGAGTATTAAACATCTGTTCATATTACACATCTACTCTACTACCTCTATCCGTTCATGCATATCAATTTAGTTATTAAAATTTACATTTAATCATAATATGCAGCAAGTTATATACAGCAAGTTTAGAGTGGAACGGGAACGGTGAGAGAGGCATGGGTGGGGGGGGTAATAAAATAATAGTAAGTAATATTACAATAATCGAATGTAATTACAATCTACAAACAAAACAAAAACAGAAATTGAGAGGTACACACAATTGAACTAAATGTTGTTGTATAGGTGGTTCAAAAATAACAATATAACTTTGTAAAATTAGTAATTTTCAAAAAATCAATTGCAAAACCCATGAACACAAAATTATTCACTGCAGTAAACACAGCAGAGGTTAATATTTGAAAACCATAAATCGGATCGTATTTTTAACGTCATCGTTTTCGCTGAAATGGGGGACAAAGTTTTTTTGATCATTTTTTACAATTTTGTAATTTTACAATACCTTAAAAATATCGTAAAAATTCGAGATACATTTTTTGTTGCCATTTTCAATAAAAATTTTAATTTGAACTAATTTGGACACAGCGAAAACAATAGCGTGCATAAAAATACGCTCTGATTTATGGTTTTCGAGATATCGACTCTTCAATTGGTATGGTTTTGTTTTTGAGCAATGTGAAGCTTATAATTTGAAAACCATAAATCAGGTCGTATTTTTATCAACGCCATCGTTTTCGCTGTATCCAAATTAACTAAAATCGAGATTTTTGTTCAAATTGAAGACAAAAATTTTTTGTTCATTTTTTACAATTTTGTTAAGGGGGTAAAAAAATCGTAAAAATTCGAGAAAAGTTTTTTGTTGCCAATTTCAACAAAAATCTTGATTTTGACTAATTTGGATACAGCGAAAACAATAACGTTAATAAAAATACGATCTGATTTATGGTTTTCGAGATATCGACTCTTCAATTTGTATGTCTTTCTTTTTAAGCAATGTGAAGCTAATAATTTGAAAACCATAAATCAGATCGTATTTTTATTAACGCCATCGTTTTCGCTGTATCCAAATTAGCTAAAATCGTGATTTTTGTTGAAATGGGAGACAAAATTTTTTTGTTCATTTTTTACAATTTTGTTAAGGGGTATACCTTAAAAAATCGTAAAAATTCGAGACAAATTTTTTGTTGCCAATTTCAACAAAAATCTTGATTTTGACTAATTTGGATACAGCGAAAACAAAAGCGTTAATAAAAATACGATCTGATTTATGGTTTTCGAGATATCGACTCTTCAATTTGTATGACTTTCTTTTTGTGCAAAGTGAAGCTAATAATTTGAAAACCATAAATCAGATCGTATTTTTATCAACGCCATCGTTTTCGCTGTATCCAAATTAGCCAAAATCGAGATTTTTGTTAAAATTGGAGACAAAAATTTTTTGCTCATTTTTTACAATTTTGTTTATACCTCTTTTAAAATCGTAAAAATTCGAGATACATTTTTTGTTGCCAATTTTAAGAAAAATCTTTATTTGATTTAGTTTGGACTTAGCAAAAACGATGGCATTGATAAAAATACGATCCGATCTATGACCAAAATTTTCGCTGTATCCAAATTAGCTAAAATCGAGATTTTTTTTGAAGTTGGAGTGAACAAATTTTTACTCATTTTTTACAATTTGCTAATGACTAAAAGTTGTTACTATATTTATGATCAACAACTTTTATTCGAAGTATTTTTTCGAAAACCGAATAAATCAGGCACAAATCAATTATAAAATTTTTAAAACTTACATCAAGTTTTGAAGCCTATTGTGTACACTTCCGTTAAAAAAAATGAACAGACCTGAACCGAATCAGTCTCTCACAATTTTGATTATTCTTGTAGTAAATGTTTTTGTTTACATAAACGGTTTACATAAATAAAAAGTATAAAACTTCCATTTCTTTTTTCACATTTAAAAAATATACTACTTATCTTTGTTTATAAATATATAATATACAGAGAGTTACAAAAGTGGGGAGTTTTATGAAATGTAAGAAAATTAACATTTCAGGTCTGTTCATGTTTTTTGAACGGGAGTGTACAGTAAATGCAGGGTATGTTCCAAAATTTGTTACCAGCGCGTGTTTGAGTGTTAACGCCATGAAGCACGCTGCGAACAGCGTTACAAAATTGCAAGCACGCTACCACTGCTACTGCAGCCGTAAAAATTGGAACGCGGTTCACAGCACTTACAGCACGCCGCCATGTTCATTGCTTTCACTGATTCACCTTTTCAGCGGCAGCAGTCACAGCAGGAAATTTCGTCAAAATTCAGGACGTCATTTTTTTCACAGTACTGCTGCAGTGTGCTGTCATGAACTCTGGAACGCGCGGTGAAGCCCTGCCAGCGCTCGCAGCAAATTCTGGAACATACCAGCAGTATACGCTAATTTATTGTTTTTATGAGGTATTTTTGAATAAACTATATGTGTGCACCCAACATAGTGTGTATATGTATATATATACGGGTATAGAGTCTAACAGTCTGCTGGCGTACTGTGTATGTAGTATAATAATACCTAGTATAGCATATTATAAATAAATTATTTACCAATTGACAATAAATTAAAAGCCTACTTTTAGTTTTTATACACTCGTTCGTTAAAATTGAACCAATCAGTCACATTCTAAGCGTATTTGCCTCTAAATATATGTATAATATTACATACAGTAACACTTAGAATGTTTTAACTGGTTCAATATTTATGAACGAGAGTGTACATTCACATAAAAAATAAATATAAATACAATATATTGAATATACATTTTTGTTGATTTATTTTGTACATTTAAATAATTATAATTGTTGTTGTGTTGTTGTAAAGGTACTCAGGTGTTCATTTTGTTTTGTTCTGTTCCATACAATAAATAATTGGATGCAATGCAATTTGATTTAAAATAATATGCAGTTATAATTGATTACAACAACAAATAATAGTAATTATTAAGCGTATATATTAATTTATTACTTCAACACTACGAGTATAAACTAACTATTCATTTATTTATATGCACTTAATTTAGGTCATTTTCGTTTGTTTTATTTATTTTTTTGTATTATTTATTTTAAATGTCTCCATTTATAACGGTATTTAAGTAATAAAAAAGATATTGAAGTGATTAATGCTTTGTGTGTGTACTATCAACGGCATTCATAAGTGATGTACAATGGACCACAGAAGTAGTTTCCCTTTTTCAAAATTGTATAAGGTACTGTCGCCTAACAAGGCTCGGCTCGTAATAAAGCGCAGTCATAAAACAATTATTTCTTTATTTGTTTTTTATCGACATTTTTGCCATCGCTTGTTATTGCTGGTAATAAGGCCCACTTGATTGTATCTTAAGGCCCGGGCCTTATCAAGAGTATTAAATTTATTAAGAGTATTAAGTATTAAGTCAATCATATTTTGTTTTAATTAATTTCAATAAACTTTCGCTTTAAGGTATTTCCAAACTATTATTAGGTTGTCAAGAACTTCAAGAAATCCTCAGAAATCAGCTGAATTTTTTTGAGAATTTATCACCATGGCGTTTTTCAGAAAATCGTTATGTAAGTTGGAGAAATTTAACATACATCTTCATAAACATGATGAAATAAAATGTACGATTCCGACTGTTTTTACTTCGAACTCTCTCAATATAGTCACGGTTGTTTTGAAATTCGACACATACTTTCCTCAATTCCTTAGAAATATTTTTCCATAAAACTTTGGTAGAATGACCATCGGGTTGTTAAGTTTTTTGATAAAATATGTGTAAAAAATTGCATTTTTTCATGTCCGCAGAACATGAAAAAAATTTTGGTTTTAAAGGGTTTGGTTTCCCATTGGTCCCATTGGCACCAAATCGTATTCTGATGAGGGGATCCCCGGGAAATCGAGGAAAATCCTCATTTTATATGTGATAACCGATTTCTGCGAATTTTTTTTTTTTGAATGGGGATACTCATTTATAATGGGAAAATAAGAAAATTTTTTTTAAACTGACTTCAAAAAAATTTTTTATAAAAAAAAACCGACCCCAAAAAAAAAATTTTTACAAAAAAAAAACAAAATGCATGTAAAAAAAACTGAAAATCTGTTATAAAAAAATTCACTAACAATTAAAAAAAAAAAAAAAAATGCACTAAAAATTGGTAGGTCGTTTAGTAGGTCTACCCATATTTAGACAAATAAAATCAGTTATAGAACTTCAAAGTCACTAAAAAGCGAGAAATAAACCATATTTTGACAAAATGGAAACCCGACTTCCGAAAAGTTATGTAAATTTCTCTATGCTGACACCGCCTCCAAAAATAACAATAATTGTACATATATATTTAAAAATTTTTGCTTAGGTGAACTAAAATAGGCACAAAAATATGCAATTATTTTTTTACTTTTTAGTGCATTTTTTGTTATAGAATATTTGATTTTTGAAGTCGGGTTTCCATTTTGTCAAAATATGGTTTATTTATGGTTAAGTTGGCGTCATGAGTACCGGCGCGTTGTTTGAATTTTTTTGTTATTTGTTATACATAAGAAGTATGTAAAAGAACGGTACTTGTGGAGTTGATTGTCTAATATAAATTAAACATCAATTTAAATAATATTAAATATAATTGACTACTTTAGATAATACAAGTTAGATCTAAATATTAATAAACATTAAATTTTATTTATTAATATGATGATGCATGTACATGATGCATTCAGTCTCTCTACAACAGTAGTTGGGATGTTTGTGGTGTAATGAAGTGATTTAGAATATGTAAATAAATATATTATTTTTATTTTTATTATAATCAGTAATCTAAACACGTGTTTATATTATTATTATTATTAATCTGTCTGCAGGAAATACTAAATGCCATTGTATTTAATATTTTATATCATTATTATTAACTTAGTAACTGAAGAAAAGTTTTATAAACAAAGGAAAAATATTTACTATTATTCA
This sequence comes from Nineta flava, assembly GCA_963920215.1. Lineage (NCBI taxonomy): Eukaryota > Metazoa > Arthropoda > Insecta > Neuroptera > Chrysopidae > Nineta > Nineta flava. The sequence continues at coordinate 129,569,279 of OY986041.1, forward strand.
AACCAATGATTTATCATTCGAATAATTCATCATCGAATTGACGTTTCAAAGTCTATCGATAAAAGCATGTAGAAACACAGACCTCTATATAAATAACTGACAGAGTATGCTTATGGTTAACTAAATATGAAATAACGACTCCAACTTAATGATAATCAGCACAGCCTCAACTAGCTAAGGTACTAAAATTATGTATGTAATGGAAATACATGTGACAGGCACACAAACACTAACATACATTCTTATCTCACATACATGTTGCGCAGGTGTGTTGAAGCAAAACTTAGTTCCTTGGTTGGTTTTTTGGAGCGCTTCAATTGGGGATAGATAAAGATAGAGTGTAGAGGCTGCCCTGGATGGGCTATACTTCGACCATAACGTCCATTGTGATGCCCAAGGATGTGAGTGGAGTGGAAGGAATTTTTGTGTATAGACTAGGAATTGGTAGGATATGCGGCTGCAGCCGACTATGATAGGAACTTTGCCCATATTCATCTGGAGTTCGTGAAGGAAATTGCAAAAAACCTTTTCAAGAATATCTCCGGTAAGCCGGTTACTTCGTTCTTGTCCATACGCCGACAGTTTAGTCAATTAACCGCCCCTTTTTTCCTAATAATTGACAAACTGCCGATGTCGGGATACGAATCCATAACCTCCCAGTTTCCAAGTATGCGCAGACATAACGTCTTAGACACCTCGGCCACTTGGACTGGTTCAATTGGGGTTAATGGTGTAACATAGGATAATCTGCCTAGTTATATAGAAGACGTCAGTTAAATAGAAAGCGTGTAATAAATGATTTGTGACCTTAGTATTTAGCCATGTGAATTCTGATTTTCTTCGAGTATTGAGTTTTCTACCACTGTGTCGCGGTATCTTGGCTCCTTTTATCCTTTAAAGGAGCACTGTCGAAGCTACAACAGATCCCGATACTCGACCCAAAAAAAAACACAAATATTAGTAAAGGTTTACTAAATATAAGCAATTGGACAACACGCACTTAAAAAATTAAATAAAACAAAAACTCTACCATTCTACAAATCTGAAAGATTTGATTTGAACAAAGAAAAAGAATTTGAATTTTAATAATTTTCTTTTTATTTCCACAATTAATTAATTATTAAGTCTTTTCTCTCGTTTTTATACAACAATGTACAACTGTTTTTACTTGAACAATAGTTTAATTTTAACTTACCTAATCGCTTGTTTAAAACTAATAATAATAATCGCTTTCTAATGCAATAATATGAACATATATATATTTTTGTTATTTCGACAATACGTTTCCAAAATAAATATTTTGGGTGGGTGGAGCAGCTTCATCCATCCCCCCCAGTGTCGGACGAATTACTATTAGAGTGAAAGTCTATACATTTAAAGTTATAATTTGAAAATAATTGTAATATGTTTTCTCATATTAGAATCTCATAAAACAAATATTTACTTTAATCGACTTATAGAACGGTTGTTTGTTTGATGTTTGTAGGTAAAGGATATGAGATGTGAATGAGAATAAAATGATGAATATGATTGAATTGTTAATTCAATCATATGATGATTTATGATTACAAACAATATAATAAAAGCATGTAACTATCATAACTAACTTACTAACTACATAAACTAAAACTAACTACTGGTTTTAGTAGTTTTATTTAAGTCCTATAGGTAAATTTATTTAAAATATTATCATGAACATTGAAAATCTTCCATGTAAATCAAGTTCACAGTTTGCATGGATATTTTAATACCATCGACTTTCTTTGGAGTTTGTATGAAAATTTTTAATATATATAGGTGTTTACAAAATAACATAATTAGTTCATTTCCTCATGGCCGTTTGTCCGTCTATCCGTGGACACGATAACTCAAAAACGAAAAGAGATAAAAGCTGAAATTGCGTATGTTTGCTCTAGAGCTAAAAAGTAAATTCAAAGTTGAGGAACGGGCAAGATGAGACCGGGCTTGCCCTCGCGTTGGGGCAAAATATCCATCTTTAAAACGGTTAGAGATAGACAAAAAAGTTACTTTTTTTGAAAATAAACAACTTTTGTTTGGAACTTTTTTTATAAACTCCGTATGTATCGGGTATTTTAGCAAATAATTATCTCAGTTAGTTGTTATTTTCACTTGTTTTAACTATGAATTTTATTCATAATGTTTATGTCTGTCTCTTTTCCTCTTTGTAGATAAATGCATAATGTGTCAGCTAAACTTATATATTATAACATATACAGTGTTGCATTTTTGATATCCCAGTGGCTGTATTCAGAATTATACTCTGTGTAAAAGAAAAGCTAAATTAGTTCCTGTTTAACTCTTTAGTACAACTCCTGTTTAAAACTTTTTTATATAAACCCAACAGTTTTATCCCAATTTCGGCTGCAAATTACTTGTAGATTGACACAAATAAATATGATGTGCACTTATATAGAACTCGGTATATATAAAATATTTATCTGATCGGTTGCATCACAGACCGATTATATCACGGACTTAAGGCAATTCTTTAAAAATTTTTTCTTAAATATCTTTTTTTTAAGACCCAGTATGACGGGTCTAAATTTAACTTAGGACAAAAAATAAAAAAACTATTGTGGACTTAGTTGAATGTACTATATAAGATCTTGAAGGATTTTATAAATGGACTCTATATAGTGCTCGTATATCCTTAACTAATTAAATTAGTAAGATTTACATTACTAGAAAAATAATCGATTTTGTGTTCAGATTAGCGGTATCTTTTTATATGGAAATTATATTGGTAAAAAAAAAAAATAAGAAAATATTTGTATGCTCCTTGATTTCAATTTACCAAGGTTTCGATTTTACATCAGATTGATATTGATAAAATAGCAATTTTTATGCTAAATCGATCGTGTAATATCATCATTAATAATTCATTTGATTCTGAGGTAATACGGAACTTGCCATTTTTTCTAATCAAGGTAGTATTATGACTTTAGAAAAAATTTTATGATTTATTAAACTAAGAATAATGTACATTTAAATTGCCTTATAAATGCAATTTTATTTAAAATTGCCTTATAAATGTACTGGAATCGATTATTAGTTTCTAACGACTATTTAATTTGAAGGGAAAGAAATCGACCTTAGATAGATAGATTGATACATTTTGGGGTCTAAAAAGTATTGCACTTTGACCTTATGGTCCATTGTGCTCCCCCTTTTACTTCAGTCCAACGAGACTCGCTTCTCCCATATGTTGGCAATAGCCAGGAATTTGCTTATCAGGTCTTTCTGAAGGTTCATATATTCGGGGTGGGATGCACCGAATATTCTGTATCTGTTGTAACCTACTCGCTACACAATCTGCACATAATGGACCCGTTATGGAGTCCCATTGTGTGCAGATGCTTTCGCATGGGAATAATCGACCCTGCTAATCAACAAAATTTACTTAATCTTTATTTTATGAATAGGGAGAAATAAAGCAAAAACCTAAAATAAACAACATTATTTACTTTTTGAAATCGATTTCCAACAAAAACAATGGGTTGTAAAAGAAAATTTTTCAGTTAAAAGTTTTAGAAGACAAAACTATGCAATTAATTCCACCAAGCTTCAATGAAAAGTTTGCAAAGTAGAATGTCAAAGCTATCGTTTTAGTAACTTTGTTGACTCGAAAATATGTTTGTCAACAATGTAAATATAAAACTTCAGTTCCACTGTCCGAAGCTCATAAAATTGATTTAACTTTATTTTTCTACGGTTAACCGGTTTGCCGATAAAGCTATGCTTAATACAACGCATATTATTTTTTTAACGCAAAATATCACATTAAACACTGATTTTGACTCTTAATCCCATGTCTATACTCTCTTTAAAGGCTTTAATTTTAGAAACGTGCTATCCTTAGTGTGCAAAATCAGTTAGAGGGAAAATTTACCATAAGTAAACTTGCAGCAAATAAATAATTACTACATATGATCATCTAACCATTTTTAGAGAAAAATTTCTTCAAATATCCATCGATCCCTGATTTAGATAATATTAATTTCCTCAAATTTAACTTTAGGGTTTAAGGTTAGGGTTTGTAGAATTTAACTTAAGTCAAATTTTTCCACTTTAGGGTTTTTATGCCAAAAACACCGTTACGGTTTTTATGCCAAAAACACCGTTAGGGTTTTTATGCCAAACAGTTTTATAATTTGGGTCATTGATCTTAGTTTTTATCACGGACATAAGGGAGGGGTTTAGGGGTCCGGACCCCTTACTCTTTGTCTACGCAAAAATGCGAATATTCGCCGAATATCCACCTTCTGTATCCGTGCCACAAAATAGTACACGGTGAAAAATTTTGATTGATTTTATTGGCGAGTTCTGGTTTTTTATGACGTGAAGTCACGGACTTCACTCGAACGAACTTGTTTATCTTTGTTAATTGTTGTATCCCTCCCATGTTAATAACTACGCTCGTGGTTATTATACTATATACTCTCGAAAATTTTCGGATAATTACTGCTTGATGTGCAATTGAAAGATTTTTGGAAACATTTTAAGGATCATACACTTTCTGATGAAGGAACTGTGTTGCGAAACTAGTCCAAATAAAATTATTGTTACGAAAATCACAACTATTTGTTTGATTTAATAAATAAACTAACAATGATAGAATGCAAATTAAGAATCATTTTTTATGGTGTTAAGAGAGTAATCCCACAATTGTCGGTAGAATGAAAATAGATGTTTAAAGTATATCTATATATATAATTTACATCTATAAAACTATTATCATCTATCTCCCTGCTTATAATTTAACAAAGTCGTGAACGTATATCTAATATTCTAATGCACAATGATCACTATGTAATTGTTTAAAAGACTACTAGATTTACTACTTGGACTGACTACTGTGGAACAGTAGTAATCTATTCTAAACAAAATTAAGACAGTTCCAGCATTGTCTTGTATAATCAGGACAAAAAACCGGTTTGCTTTTAATATAGAACAAATACATATACACACACACACACATACATAGATATATTTATATACAAATTAATGTAATTTGGAAAGAAAAATAATAATTTTAAACTATTATATTTCAAAAACAACAAAACGGTAAAACGCGATTTTTTTTTTAAATTTATTTTAGTAATATTTATCTTTACTATCCTAGTTTTTTTTTTTTAATTCTGTCGACTATTTTTTTTAATACAACAGATAATAGTTGGTCGGGTATGAAGTTTTACACATGCTTCTAATGAGATAGAATGATAATTTTGTTATTAATTATCTCGCGTTCTAAACAGTCAAAAATTCTGAAACTTCGGGATTTATTAGAATACGTTATTTTTAGCCAGTGAAAAATAAATGAGGAAAATCTATTGAAACTCCAGAAAACCATGCTGGTACTATCTTAATATAATACTTTGTACACTTACGTATATGTATAGTATTTGCATATTTTATTAACCCGACTTCAAAAAGGAGGATGGTTCTCAATTCGTCTGTATTTTTTTTTTTTTTTATAATGTTTGTCAACTCAGAACTCCGTCCTTTATGAACCGATTTTGAATTTTTTGTTTTTGTTTTAAAGGGTTTGGTTTTCCATTGGTCCCATTGTCGCATTCTAAATCGCATTCTGATGAGGGGATCTCCGGGAAATCGAGGAAAATCCTCGTTTTATATGTGATAACCGATTTCTGCGAAATTTTTTTTTTTTTGAAAGGGTATACTCATTCATAATGGGAAAATAAAAAAATTTTTTAAAAACCGACTTCAAAAAAATTTTTTACAAAAAAAAACCGACCCCAAAAAAAATAATTTTTATAAAAAAAAAAAAGAATGCATGTAAAAAAAACTGAAAATCTTTTATGAAAAAATGCACTAAAAATTTTAAAAAAATTTGACAAAATGGAAACCCGACTTATTGTTATTTTTGGAGGCGGTGTCAGCATAGAGAAATTCACATAAAATTTGGACACCGCCTCCAAGAATAACAATAATTGTACATATATATTTAAAAATTTTTGTTTAGGTGAACTAAAATTGACACAAAAATATGCAATTATTTTTTACTTTTTAGTGCATTTTTTGTTTTAGAATATTTGATTTTTGAAGTCGGGTTTCCATTTTTTCAAAATATTTTTTAATAATAGTAATTGAACTACTTACTTCCGTTTTACTATATACAACATCAAAGTTTATAATACAAATATTACTGAACAAATGAACATGATTTATACTATATATATAGTTATGTATAATGGATAATATATTCTACTGTGTTTACTTTTGAATTATATTAGCTACAAGCGTATAGAAAATATAATTGTTTTGATTATTTGTAATGATTATATATGTAGCTATAGTTGAATCAACTACCGACTATAATCATGAATCAGGCGTGGTTTATTTTTTTGCTTGTTATACCCGGTATATATAATACTACAACGAGCTAAAATTTTGTTCTGGAGTTCAAAAGTAAGGTCATGTGCATGAATGCAGAAAATAGGACCGTGTCTATCGACCTAAACCACTACCCCCCGAAAAAAATAGCCATCTGTGGATCTGTAAGAGATAGAACAAAAATTTAAAGACGAAGAGAATTTTTGCTAATTTTAGTGATTAATTTTTTTAAAACCTACTATTCTATCAGAGGTAATTTTATCTAGTTATTACAGTGATTTGGATATAATTCCCAATTTTTTCGATACATACACATAGGCATTCTCATAATTGAAACGAAATATGTTATATTTTCTCTTCCTTCTTCTTTTTTTATATCGGCAAAGGAAAGTTCTTAAGAACTAATATTTGAAATTTGTTTTTGTAATTTCGCTTAAGTTGATATGGATATGTTAATCGATTATGGAAATTAATGTACTTTATTTTGTTACAGGAATTGGTAATTGTTCGAAGAATTGTTATCATACGATCATTATAAAGTAAGTTTATTTATGTAGAATTATTAATTATTTATTTAACGAATGTAACCTAATTCTTTCAAGTCCTCATGGCTTACAAAAGTAACGTTCTTTTTTTTTAAATTCTACATTTAATTTGTGCTATTCACAAATGAGAGCAAATTCATCCGATTGTCGAAAAAATGCTTCGGATGAAAGTTGTTCATTATGAATATACACTGATAGAAGTAATTCCTTGCAGTAAGAAAAAATTTTTTAAACCAAGAATTTCTGAGTCTCATATATAAGGAAGATAATAAATATTTGGTATAAGAAAATAAGTATCTTGACATCAATAGTCTTGACTTGAGAAAATCATCTTAACTAAAGATAAACTGACTCTTGACTCAAGAACTTCGAAATACTTAAACTGAAATGATGATTTCTTTGGACCAAGATGCTAAATTTTCGGACCAAAATAAACATTTGTTTAATCCAAACAAATGGAACATTTCAAAGAAGTAATGATATACTTAAGTTAAATATATATACTTCAATTAAAGAAGCTGCATAAACTTTCTTGAGTTTTTTTTAATTTAGTTTTTAATAAGAAAAACCCGTGTTTTTACAAGAATTTCATTTTCTTGACAAAAGAATCACAAAACTATTTGGCCAAGAAAGACTCTTTTAGGCTAAGACTAACGAACCCTATTTAAAAACATTATAAACACCGTTCAGTTTCTTCGCTCAACAAAACATATGTTTTTGGTTCGACTGCGTAATCTTGAATGAAAACAAGGGTTTCTTTATTGACGCAAATATTTTGAAGAAGATTTTCTTGAGGAAAGAAATTCTTTCTATCAGTGTGTACTAATAATTTGTTTTCCAAACGTTTTCGCAAAAACCAGATGAATAAGGCAGAATCCAAGCATAAAAATTGAAATAAAGAAGGTTACCTTTGTGGCCCATAGTACTAAAGGTGTTTCCGACCATTTTCAACAGACTTGAACTGTTGAATTATATTTAATAAATGATGTTTTAAGCATAGAAATACAAACTTGTGTTTAGAATAGCTGTATTTGAATGATTCTCAAACATCAAACCTTACTAACCTTGAATAATAAATAAGTAAAAATTAGAATATTAAAATTATCATATAAATTAGTTGAGCTGTTTTGAATATTTTATATCTACCTATATATATTCTCAGCTGAGAGTTCATTTACGTTTTTTGTTTTATGAAAATTAAATTTTACTTATTTAAATATTTTTTTATTAATTGTTCGACAAATGTAGATCAGTGTGACGCGTTACCTCCTACTGTTCCCTACTCCATTTACGAAATGTACCCGCGTAGTCTGTCATCAGAATTCGTTCCCAGAATGTGATAATATAGGCAAAGCAATTGATGAATCATTCCACATGAGATATTAATTTTCGTAGTAGTCTGATTTATTAAAGGAATGTATTCTGAGTATAATGGCGGATTTGAGGGGTTACCCGAGCGTCAGTGGCGCCACTATCGCGAAAAACGCGTTTCATTCAATATCTCGAGAACGGTTTACTTTACGCAAAAAACTATAGAGGCCTTTTCTTAAATTTCCTAACCTTTTTATTCGAAACATTTTTTTCTAGCATCGATATTTTCCGAGTTATTTTCAAAAGGCACAAACTTTACTATTTTCGTTTGTTTTTCGCCTTTATCTCACTAACCGTTCACTTTTCTTGAATTTTACTCATTATCAAACTTATACATCATTTAATTATCTACAACTTTTGTCTAAAACTTTTTTCTCTACTGATAATACTTTTGTAGTTATTGCTTAGTTTATTGATGTTTTTGTTTCAATATTTTTGGCAAAAAAAAAAGTTTTAAATATGCCATTTCGTGGGAAATTCAATTCTCTACAAATAGTTTTATATAAAATATATCGAAATTTTGTTTCGGATATATTTATATCTCACAAATCTCCGCGGTTTTTTCTTCTTAAATGACCCATTGACCGATTTCTGCAATAAAAACCCGTGAACGTCTTAGTTCCTTATTGCCCTGTTTTTTTAGGACATAATCAATAGCCTATAGGATCAAAGCCATAGACTGAGTATTTGTTTACAATCAATTCAGTTAGCCCAAATAGAATAATTATTCGAAATATCAAAAATATGTTTGGAGATTTTGAAAATTATTAGTATTTATATAATTAAATAAACATTAATTTTGTTAACTATCAAATGTTATTGTTAATAATTTAAGTTTTAATTAATGTTGTTTAATTAGTTAACAGTAGTAATTATTATCATTTAAATTATTGCTGTGTCATATTTTGACTTTCATTTAAATATATATTCAGGTGTATGACAAATTGTGTTTAAACTTTCACAAAACACGCTATATATTAATTAAAAATTTACAAAATTAACTATTTTTAAGCTTATTATAATCCAATAGGCATTTAGACTTCTTATTCCATATCTTTGTAAAGCTCAAGTAAAAAAACAAGGAAGAAGGATCTCAAAATGAATAAAAGTGAGTGTGTACTTATGTACACACTTAAGAAGTTATACTTCTTTTTAAATAATTTATTAAAATAATATTAAATAAGGTCAACACTACTATTAAGACACAAAAGTTTAATAAAATGATATCGGAGTGAAAAACTACAATAGAAAAATTATATGTTGTATCTAAAACGAATGGATTCTACATTTTATCATGGTAGAACAGAACCAGCGTCAGTTCTTCCGTTAAAATAGAGTTTGAAAGACTAGCATCAAATCCATTATTTACATTAGAATCAGAGTTAGTGAAATTTATCAAGACCAGGCCAGGTTTTTCAACATATACATTTAACATATACATTTACAAAGTTTACGAGCCCATAATAATGATATCATTGATAATCTGCAGAAACATTTTAAGGACAAATGAATATTTGGTAGTAGGTTGCTAGTCTGTATAGCTGTTGCAGAACAAATTACATGTCCTTGAACTGGTTGCTCTAAAAATCCAAATTATTTGATATTTTGTGGAAGGAGTTTAATTTTGCTGTATAAGTTCCTCGAGTGCAGTGAAATTTACAACATATTATCTAAAATTTTATGTTTTCCTAATTTTTTTTATGTTACCTAGATTGGTTACTTTATATACTTTATTACTATTATACTTTATTTTTTGTATTGATTATAATATATTTTTGTAAAAATTTTTTTCCAAATTCGTACAAATAAATAAACTAATGATACGTACAAATAATCTCGTAGATAAGTAAACTACAAATTAAATGAGATAGATAGAGACAAGATGACAAGTGATTGAATTATTACGATCACAGTAATAAAATAATAAAGTAATAATTATAAGTTCCAAATTTTGGTTGCACGTCTGTAAACAAAATATTTTATAGGCGGAGTTGAATGTTGCTGCACAATGTTCCTCGTTTGTAGCCTACTTCAGTCAAATGTTATATCAGCGATTTCTAACATGCTGAAAATACACTCTGATCAAATTCTCATACCGCGCCAAAAGAAGTATAACATTATAAATATTTAAAATTTAAATCCTAGTTAATTATTACCTCATAATTAACAATAGTTATAAGCTTAAATATAATAATAATATGACGTATTGTATGTTGATGCGCCATGCATAAATTTTCTCTATTATTTATTTACATATCATTATTATGAAACCGTTAATTAAATTTTGTGTCTAAATAACATTGACTTTTTGTAATATTTAATGTTAATATCACCTTGACAATATAAAATAATATTTATAGTTTTTAAATATTTAAACAAGTCCAAAAAAAATAAAATTTACCAAAAATTATGTATAATAATATTTGAAAATATTTTGTGGATCTTATTTAAATATTTTTATTTTTGAGTCTTTATTTATTTTGGTTTTTTTCAAAGGTAAATTTTTGAAAAAAAATTCAAGGTCAAAATGTTAGTAGCCAGACATGGATTGTGTGTATTTGATTTAAAATAAGTTTCTATTAAAAAAACATTTTTTTAAATAAGCTTTTTATAGTAAAACTAATTTTCTACAACTTTACATCTTATGTGTTTTTCGATTTTTTCAATATTAAGAGAGATATACCAAATTTGATGCTTCCCCTTCCCTCTAACCTCCCCCCCTTTTCCCCTTGTCGATTCTTGTCGTGAACCAACATGTAAAAATTCAACTCCGTAGGATAAGAGAAAGTGGTTCTAATCCAGCTTGCAAGATTTGACCCGAACATACATACATACATTGCAAGTTAAATAAAAGCTTGTAAAAAAGAAGTAATGCCAGATAATTGCCAGATAATTATGAAATTTTTGAACTTATTCGGTTTCTTAGTAAACCGCCCGGTTTATTTCTAAACTTTATATTTTGGATACTAATCCATTGAAACAGTTCATATAATTGGCACCTAATATTATCGTTTTAAAAGATTCCAAGACGAGAAAAATACAGTTAGTTTTTTACGTTTTGACGGGTAGTTTCCGAGATATGTTTTCTTTTATACTATTTTGATGTAAATCATCATTTCTTGAAAGAAATTAATTGGACTGATTAATTCAGAATAATGTCAAACTACCGAGTAATATACTGATGAAGATTACTTTGTAGTCGAAATACATTTTCATATAATTCAATTAGTTGAACTATGAGTTGGATCAAATGTAATTTTACCCAGAGCATTGAATCTGATTTGGAAACGTTTCCATTCCTTGAGGACGTGTTACTTTTTGTTAGTAAGATTTCATAAGGTGAAAACTAAGTAAGTTATACGAAAACGTGAACAATATTTAACATTAAAAAAATATCGTTTTTGAAGATGAACTTTTGGTCTTTTTAAATAATTACCAAATTACATATGATGTACAGTAAATAATAGATGTGTGGCTGAAAATCAAAAATACATTAAAATTTATGTTTCCTTTGTTTTAAAACACAAACAACACGTAATGATGACATTGAACGTTCAAACTAACTGACTTTGTAAAACAAAATAAACGTTTATTTCATAAACAATCAAAACAATTATTGTTCATTAAATTTTGTATGAACATATGTATTATTGGTAAAATGAACATAATATCAACAATATATTATTATACATACATTATACATATCCAGGTGTATTCTGTTATCAGTTGAAAAGAAATTTTATTTTACCAATACACTTTGTTAATAATATAATCACATTCATATCTACAGTATGCCAATCTTTTGCTTTATTTAAATCACTTGTATTCGACCAGGGAAGATGATAAAAATACCTTTACTATCTAAACTAATGATTTTATTTGATGTAACTCCTGATTTCGGTAAAATAATTCAATTGATTCGGTCATATCTTTTTCCGTCAGAATTCCGTAATTATTGATTATTATTTTCAGACGAATATGTTGGTATCCATCAATATATCCTGGTTAATTCGATGTAAAATCTGATCTAAAATGAATGATTAATTAAATACGAATTTGTGGACTTTAAACCAATGTTTATTTTTAGCCTCAAGCTTCTTCAAATACAAGCTTGTTGGTAGTTAAAAGGTGTAATTTAGAAGCACATATATTACTCTTCACAGACGTCTAGATATTGAAGTCCAAGATCTAGAAGCGAGTACACTTAGAAAAAGTCATCAAGAATTTTCTATTATCAATTTGCATTAAAATTAGTTTATTATGTATATGTTTATTAGTTTATTATGTATTAATTTAGTTAATCAAGAACTCAGGAGAGGAGGCCAAAAAAGCTTCGCTAGCGAATTTCCTCACGGGAATCTGATAGCACCTGCAAGCTCCTAAAAAACCAACAAACTTGCTGATAGTTTGTAGCCCTTTGGCACACAGGAGAATCTGCAATCTTTAGACTCACTCAAGATCTTAGACCTCTTAAAGGAGCTAGGTTTAGAAAAGATAGAGGGACCATTTGCCTTTTAGGCCGTAGTATGATTTCGCGACTGATTAATTTTAAAAAAATACGAAAATCTAATTAGTCTGACGATTTGATCGATAGTCTTCGTTTTTTATGTATTAAGAAAAATATCACAAAACCATTTCGATCTCCACCCTGGTAATTAGCAAGACTCACAACACTTTTTGCAAAAACAATACCAAAACCGAGATTAGTCCGATGATTTGACATATAGTTTTCCTTACTAAGGTTAATATCGTGAAACCATTTCGATCGCCACTCTAGTAATCTGCAAGACCATGATCATAACTCTTTTTGCGAAAACAATACCAAAATCGAGACTGCTAGTCTTGCTCTTGCATTTGCTTACCACTACTATACATCTTTACTAACGTGTAGTTTTTTCATGTAGACTTCAAATAAGGAGCAGATTGTCCTTTACCCAGAAAAGTAACATCTAACCACGTAATTCAAAAATAACGAAATACAAAAATGGTGGTGGCGTTGGAAAATTGATTGTTAAATATAAAATTGTTTAAAAAATATAATCGAATTAAAATAACCTTAATTAAAATGTTTATCATACTGTACATCAAGAAATTTTTGATAAACAGTTACTTTTGAAGGCGAGCGATACAAGAGATTGAATTTCTCTCTAAAGATGCGTAAACTTGAAAATGTTCATAAAGTTCTTATTGATCAAAGTAGTTTTTTAGGATATTTTTTACATTTTTTTTTAAAGTAATTGTCACACTGTATATTTAAGGTGAGTTTACTACACAGAGCGGTGAATATAGAAGTCGCACACACAATTGTAAACCTTGTGCACACACACATCCATACTCCATAGTCCATACACACAAGCAGCGGCACAACGTTGTAACATTAAACGGACAAACAAATAGAGTGGATGGATATATCATATACATCAGAGGTGGGCACAGACAGCTCGTCTGAGCCTTACGGGCTCTCCATAAGCTGGGTGAGAGTAAGTAAAGAAGGTATGTTTTGAAGCAAGACGGAACGATGTTTCAATACAGGTTGTCCTATCGATTATTGCCCAATAATTATATAGTATAGTCTATAGTATAGTCAATATTTTATTTTTTTTGAAAAACAAATTATGCGAAAAATAATTTCCACTACTACAAAAAGTACTTTTCACTTTTTCAATTCAAAGTAGACTAACTCGAAGAACTCAAATTCCCACTTTATGTAAAATTTAACTTAATTCATCAAATTCCCATGACACTATACTGAGCATACTCCATACGAAGAAAAAATAATTAAATAAGGTAAATAATTCTTTATTAGTTCTCGGATATGAATAGTAAAATATTTAGACAAATTTTTTGGAATTTCCAAAACTATATTTCTATTTAAATTATCCTTTGCAAAAATTTCCCTCTTTTATTACAATGGTCCAGCGGTAAACTTAAAGGTTCAAAAGATTTATATATATTTTTATTTTATTCATACACAAATATGATATATACTAAAAAGGTACATTTTATGACACAAATTACCAGCCCAAAATTCCAGAGTTTGTATTGAATGATTGTATGTATTATTTACTTATATATATATATGTATATATGTATATATATGTATAATAGTGACCATAAAAAAGATTTGGTATTATTATATTTTTTTCAGAAAATGTTTTAATAAAAAAAGAAAATATTAATAATTGGTAGTTACCCTGTATTAACTCTATCTCTCTTCCCTACCTCTCACTCAGAGCTTGGCCGAGTCAACTCTTGCCCACCACTGATATACATATACTCGTATGTATGTATGCATGTATATGTGATATACTCCGGCCACAACCTATCTCTATCTATATACTAACAGATACCTACTTCATGCTACTCAAATCATTCAGTCGATTGTGAGCTTTCAATGCGTACGTTTCGATTCTCATCATCATCACAATAATAGTGTTAGCTCACACATTTCAAGTTGTATTATTAATCCTAGTTCAAATTTAACAAACCTGTTGTTATTATTATTCTACAATTTATTTATTTATTAAAATAAAATTAGTGTAATTGTTTTTGTATACAAGTGTATTATGGGTAATAATATTGTTTGAAATTTTAATGTGAAAATATTTTTTATTGATTTAAATTTGCATTTAACAAAAATAAAATAAACATTTTATTGTGTTTGTGCAAAAAAATTAAGTGTAAATTATCAACCCAAAACACAACAAGTAAGTTTATTCTGTTTTTTTTTTTTTATTGATTTTTATGAACCTGACGACGTTGTTGTTACTTGTGTAAATGGCGGGTTTTGTAATTAGGTCGAATTTTCATCATCACCTTTTGTTTTGTCAATACAAGAGAGAGGAAATTTCTATGGTTTCTTGATGATGATGACGGTTTTTTTGTGTGTGTTATGATGCTTTAATGTCATGGAACGTTTGCGCATAAAACGTTTCTTCCGAAACAACGGTCTTTTCTTGTTAGATATTGTCATGGTTGTGTTTGTGTGGGGTTGAAAGGATTATTCTAGAACTTGATACATGGTTTTTTTTTGGTTTGGTTTGTTTGAGTACTGTTGCTATGTGAATATGATGTAATGTGAGACATAATTATATTTTAATAACAAATCGATAATTTCTCAAACAGTACTGTGACATATTATGGTATTAAAATATTACGTTATCAATTATTGTTGTTAATTAGAAATGTTTATTTATTATGAGATAGGACTTCGCTAGTGATTGTGTTTGTTTGTTAGAATAGATGTGTCATTCGTTTTTTGGCGTGATTTAATTATTTTAGGAAGGATGCTATTTGTACTATGAGCCACAAAATAAACGTTCTTTTTTATACTTTATTTGTGCCTTCATTCGGTTTTGGAACAAATGCTTCAGATAAAAGTTGTTCATTATAAATGTACTAACAACTTTAATACAAAACATTTTCTAAAACGCATAAGGTAAGAATAATGAGCGCTATTTTTGTGGCCCATAGTGCAAAAAGCGGAAACTTGTTTTGAAGAAAATGGAACTCTAGTTTTACTAGTTGAAAATGAAAATGTTTCCGATTATATAATAACCGTTTATCCAGGATTAAGTATGTTGTGTTTACGAGTACATTGATCTTTATTCCCTGACTTGCAAGTCTCATTTGGAAAATATTCTTTCGCTATTAAATTTCTTACTGAATTAAAAAAAATAACCTTCCTCCCTCCACACACAAACATGGAAAGTAGATTTTGATCAATTTGGCGAATTTTTTGTATTTTCTAGTTCTGGTCATTCTAAACAAATATCTCTTGTTTTGAGCAGAATCTCTAAAACTGAACAGACGAATAGAAATAGTCTTATTGTAAAATTTAAACGGCTCAGATATTTATGAGTATAAGGGACTAGCAATATCAAGAGTAAGACGTATACACAAGACATTTATTTACTATTTACATATTTTTAATTGTATATCCATTGTATTTTCTTTTCGGTTATAGTATACCAACGGAAGTGATTAGCGTTTGCTTATTTTGACATTTGATATGTCTGTCTGAACATCATTCTCTGACATCAAATGCTTCATATGAAAAATCATACGCATTTAGGATGGGAATCGAGCTCTGGCATTCGAGACCAGCCTTTGAGTAGTTGAGACTATCTATGTATCCAAATTTGTTGGTCACTCTGTATTCTAATTAAGATTCCCCTCGAGTTATTTTAATCCAAAAATAAATTGATAGTATTATAATTAATGTATATTGTGTATGTTATCAGGCCCCATTTTAATTAATTTTAATAATATAAAATTGATAATTCGTCAGTCCCCCGTTATTTTTGTTTTGTTTTATAAATATAACTGTTCATAATTAGTATTGTTGATAATTATTGTGACATTTTTATTGTATATTTTTAATAATAACTATTGTTTTTAGTGATAAGAATTTAAAACAATTGTATTTCATTTATTTTTGTACTGATAAGGTTTAAATTTGAGTGATTGGTAAATATTGTAAACATAATTAATTCAAAAATTATAGAAAGCGCCGTATTGTCGTTTCATCAAATAATTGATAAAGATGGTGATAGCGAGTTTAAAGAACTTTAGTTGGCAGTTACGGAATCTTTATAGCATAATTTGAAACTAACTTAAAATTTTTTGGATCCAAATTTTGATCAATAGTTCTCGTGATATATAATCGAAGGGGGGGGGGGGGTAGATATGTAATGTACTCGATTCTAAATCTTAGGTTTCTTCAAAATTTATTTAGAAACATATGAGTGCAGTACATGTTTCTTTGAGTTACCTTAAACAAACTCATTACGGATTGTTAAATATTCAGACAAAATAAACATTTGGTTGAAATTCCAAATTGTCTTTTTATTTAACTTTTATTAACGTAGGTTTCTGATCGAATATACCAGGATATCACAAGTCAAAGGTGACATGTAAAACTAAAGAGATTTTTGAGATTCTGAAAAAGCCAGAAAATTTTAGTTTTGGTCAGAGAGTAAATATAGTAAGTTCCTTCAGAACCAAAATGTTTCTGTATAAGATAATATTTTTATTTAGATATAATTCAATGAAGTAAGTCATCTCCTTTTCTGTCATGCTGTTCGAACATATTTCGTAAAAGGCTCATCGAATCGTCAAATTAACCTGTATTTACCGTATTTAATGAATTTTATTGAAATTTTTATTTAAAAAAATTATTTTGCAACCAAAATTTTTGATTAAATACGATTTTAATATACCTGTTATTTTTTCTGCTTATTGCATTTGATAAGAGTAAAAGTAAAATAATTTCTATAAGACGTTTTTTCAATACTGAACAAAGATGTTGAGGTTTTTTTATGTGTAATTTGTATACTTTTAGGAATATCGACAATATATTCGGTATCATATTCTAATAGTTGAATTGTGAAGAGTTTTTGTTGTGGCGCCAAAATATTTATAAAATAGTGTGTCTCTAGCTTGAGTCTAGACAATAATAATATTTTTATTATGACAAAGAAAATTATAAATTTTATAGTAAATTCGAAATAATACATAAAAATTCACCGTACAGGTAGCCAAATCCAAAACAAAGGTCACACGTGTTGAACAATACGAATTAATCACTATATTTATCATACCATGAATTTATATTAAATTCAAGGTGAAATAATTTTTCAAACGCTTTTCCAAATAAATAAATAGTATTTCGAATTAATCTAAAAGGTGGTGTGATCACGATATGCTCATAAAATATCAAGACTTGGTTATTTCACAAAGTGTAATTTAATTATCCACATTTATTTTTAATGTTAGAATTTCGATACATTGCTTTTATTGAAGATAACATACAGAGCGTATTGTTTAAATATCCGGTATACACTGAGTACTTTTTAATACTCACTTACTTAATCGGTCCTCTTGAACTTGGAGGTGTTGAGGTTCAGCAGAGATATCTCCAGATACTGTCTTGTGGTAGTTTCTATACTTCTGCCTACGCAATGTCGCTAGTTTTGAGGACAGTTGTGATGTTGTCCTCCCATTTGTACGCGTGCGTCGTCTGGAACTTTGCTTCGGTTCGTGCTGCCCATGTCTGTCTTGGTAATCTTGTTTCAGGCATTCCGAGAAGGCGGAATAGTACGGAATCCCCTGATAGTACGGAAGTTCCAATACTCATTGGCCCGAATCTTCGCCAGTTCGTCATATGTTTGATCAAACCGTTATTCTCTCTTTTAGTAAATGATTTTTAGAAGAGTAGGGAACTGGCCTACTGTTTCAAAACCTAATGTGAGGAGTGTTCCATTGTGGCCTTCAGACTTGCCATTGGTAATCTTTGCTGTGTCGGGCCTTTGACAGTTACTTCTTGAGACCAGAGATCAATTGTGCGTTTTTCTTTCATATTGAAACAAAATTCCCCCTCCTTCCTCAACTGGGAGCACAAATTTATGGTGCGTCCACACTTGCGACGCTCGTGCCCATCGAGTTCGTCATATTTGGACGGTGCGCGCGCGGCGCACAACGATCCATCTGAAGTCGATTTTTTCAACGAACACTTTGAATGTTCGCAGTTCATCTGTTCATATTTGAACGGGAACGTGAAAGGTTTGACGTTTTTAGCGCGCATGTGATTGAAAATTTTTCAAGCTGAACTGAAATGTAAACATTTTAATTAATATCTTTAGATTATTTTCAGACTTAAATAACGGGTTTTTGTGATTGATTCAACTTCACTGCAATATGAATATATGTTCGTGGGTTTCCTATGGATCGCTGGAGGTTTGTTGAAATCAACAATTCCAACGAACCAAAGGCGAGCGGCGCGTAAGTGTGACCGCTTCTTTAGATACCGTGATCGTACTCCTTTTATCTCGAATTGGTTTTCTTTATATATATGTTTGGCATTCGTTTATCTAATCTAAAGATTATATCATAGATGTTGTTTACACTACAAATAGCAGCCTAGCTTGGCTGCGTGTGAGTGAATGACTCATATGTGTTTACTAATTAAAGTGCAACATTTATGAAAATGGTAACATGTGGTAATAATGTTTTTAATAATATACACCACCACACATGTGTATATACAACTTTTGTATGTAATTGTCAAACAATTTACTTTTTTCTAACACATATTTCATTTTAAATATTTTTGTGTGTAATATCATTGTTGCGCGATTTTAATAAAAAAAGAAACAGTTCATTTATATTTATATGATTCAATTATTTTTGGTTTCGTAATGTGTAAAAAAGAATTTTTATTAAATATTACTTTTGTTTCATTGCAATATTTTTATTATTTTAATAATATGTTTGTTTTGAAAGTTTACCTGAATAATTGAAGGAAGAATTTTGTCGTCACTATGATTTCAAGCACCGCCTAATCATATGGAAAAATTGGAAAAATATTTTGATGTCATAAGCCAGCTGTTTAAGAAAATGATGATGACTCATAGTAAAGGGTGGAGCATACGTAACGTTATGATTTATTTAATGCGTATTTGTGCCTCATTTGGTTTTAACTCGAGAACTAATTGAATCTTATATGGGAAAAGGTGTAACGTATGTAAAATTCTTTGCATAGACCGCCTAGACATCACCAACTGCTGAGAACGTCGTCTGGTGGAAGTTTCGGGGTTTTCCTTAACAGTTGCTTGCAGCCGAACAATGTTCACATCATTTCAAACTGCACGAAGTCTTCCAGCACGCGGAAGATCCCAGACAGCCCCATGTTGCCGAAAACGCTGAACCAATCGGTAAATTGTCAGAACATGAAAGAAATTTGGATATGATCTTTATGTCTGAATAATCGAATGCTGACTTTCAAAATAAAATTTAACAACTTTTGTTCTTTGTTCTGTGCTGAGTCTTTCCATCTTAAATTTCCCAAGTTTTTCAAAGTTAATTTAAAAAAAAAAAAAACCTAAACAAAAAATTTATTCACTAATTAAATCATAACGTTACTTATGCGGTACCCTATACTATGAGCGACAAAAGTCGTGCTTTTTTCAAATTTTTTTAGTCATTTTGTGCCTTATTCATTCGGATTTTGGGAAATACTATTTAATAAAAGTTGTTAATATATTTATAATGAATAATTTTTATCCGAAGCATTTTTCCGAAAATCGAAACAATTAAGGCTTAAATAATAATGGAAAAGAATAAGGGCTACTTTCGTGACTACAATTATATGTTTTTATACCCTGTAAATGTAAATATACCAGGGTATATTAAGTTTATTCCCGACTTTGTAACGCTTGAAAATATTAATCGCAGGCATAATTGTTTGGAATAGGTGTTCATAAAATGGCCTAATTCAGACATTTCCACATGTGCGTTTGTCTGTGGACACGATAAGTCAAAAACAAAAAGAGGTAGCGAATTTCATGTGTGTTAGAGGTAAAAAGTAAGCCCAAGTTTGTGAATGGGCAAGTGGGATCATACTTGGGCAATATTGGCAAAACTGCTTGTCTTTGAAACCGTAAGAGATAGAATAAAAATGTTTTGAAGAAATATTTGAAACTATATTTAAGCAATTAACTCAGTTGTTATTTTCACTTGTTTTTTTACTTAATTCTAATCCTGCATTAAACGTTAATTCTAGATCTTTCCAATTGTCCTTTGTTTTCTAGGATATGATGTTAGAATTTCTTCGGAAAAAACCTAAAATTTTTTCAAGTTTGTATTCATCTTCTTGAAACTTTGAAGCTTTTGTTTTCCAAAAATTGATTATCTAGTTAATGTAAAAACAGCCGAACTTTCTGCACATGGAAACTTTTGACTACGATATCAAAGATTAAAATCAGCGAATTCGAAGTCTTTTATTTGAAATTGATATAGAAATCAACTATAAATCCCCGTTAAACTAAAAGAATTTAATTCGTGGGTACTTTTACAAAACAAAACACCAAAATATTGAAATATTCGCCCAAATGAATTTGTCACACTGAAGACAAATCAACATAATTTTCTCCTTTATAAATTATAATTTTGTTTTTCAATAAAATAGTAGGATATTATGGTATCTGCACTCGGACGGTATATACCTACAATCAGTTACAGTATATATATATATTGATTTACATAATAAACAACAATGTTTCCTAATAAGTAATCTCATTATTATTATTTATTACAATACATGTATCAATACAGATATGACGTCAGATATATATAAAAGTTTTTTACTGTTTCTTGACCACGCAATAGACCTTGGTAAATAATTAAATATATTAATAAATAAAAATATATTTATATATTACTTATAATTAAAAAATATTTACTATGAAATATAGCGTAAAAACTCCATTGTACTTTCATATTTTTAATTAATTGGCTGTAGTACCCTACGGATCTGCAGGGATCTACGCAATTTAAACGTTATTTGTCTTATAAAAAAGTGTCCCAGTATATTTTCTATTTTATCGATTTAAATTAAATCTATTAAAAAAACATTTTTAAAAACATGCTTTTTATAGTAAAACTAATTTTCTACAACTTTACTTCTTATGTGCTTTCGATTTTTTCAATATTAAGAGAGATATTCCAAATTTTGTGTTTCCCCCTCCCTCTAAACTCCCTTTCCCCTTGCCGATTCTTGTTATGCTTATCATAAAAATGCATTGTCTTCGGAACTGAACCAACATGTAAAAATTCAACTCCGTAGGATAAGAGGAAGTGGTTCTAATTCAGCTTGCAAGATTTGACCCGAACATACATACATACATACATACATACATTTCAAGTTAAATAAAAGCTTGTAAAATAGTATTGCTTCTGTCAACGGTGAACTTGTGTATGTACAAGGACATGTTGTTAGAAGTAGAGGGGAGTCCGAAGCCTGGCGAGTAGGTCTTTCTAAGCCTTTTTTACCAACCCTTAAGGAACCCATCATCGTACCCACTTCTATCCTCTAACATACCTTGTTCGTTTCCGGTAGTCCTGTGTTCGTTGTCGAACCTAATGACAGGACAGAGCTCCGCTTGAGATGTTTTACCTTAGCCTCCTCCAATTCGGTTGAACCGAAGGCTAGGTACCTCATTCTGGCTCTAAAAGAACATTCTGCCAGAAGGTGAAAAGTCTACTTTAGTGGCCATGTGAACAGAAAACCTGACTCAATCAGGAAAACTTTTTTTTAAACCAAGTTTGACTATGTTTTCTTTACATACCTTATTTATGGCATCATATTTATAACGAACAACTTTAGTTTGAAACATTTTTCGAAAATGAATATGACATAAAATGCCTATACAATTTTGAAAAGTTGGCTCGTCTCTTTTGGGCTATAGTTCAATCGATGAAGTAATCATCGATCTAGGACCCATAAATATGTCAAAAACGAAAATCAAATGTTAGAATTCTAGAACAAGAAAATGTTCTAATAAGCACCCCATGGTTTTATTGGAGCCGTTATGGATTCTAAATAAAACCGTTTAACGTACAAATTTTCTTAAATCATTTTTTAAGGCCACCACTTATCTATTATCTATGATATTTACCAACATCTTCACCAAATTGTGTTTCGTGGTGTAGTTTCGAATTCCACTTTAAGATCAGTCAGCGAAGTCACATGATAATAAGTTATGTAGGCAAGTAGGCGAAAAATTTTAGACAAATATTTGGAACATGAACCTCTATTCTCCCCATTTCATCAAAAGTCTTCCTTCTTTAGGCGGTAAAAATCAATTGTTCCTGAGTAATTCTTTTGAAACGCTTTTTAGAGAAAAATTATGTAGTCAAAAATGATTGCATGTCCCTTTATCTGCCATATTTCTGTGTTTATTTCAACAAGGTACTTTGTCTCAATCTGATTTGTGGGTTTTATATAGCCCAAAAATTTGCGAAATCATCACGACAGAATCATAAATCACAACACCCGAGAGATCAAATTTTTATTTTCTAAAATAAAATTATTGTATCATTGAAATGTAATAATCGTATTTGGAATGATATTGTAGGTGGACTTTGTTGTTTGATTCATATACCACTACTACTCATCTCAAGTATAAATATATCTGTATTTATTTTTTATTGTAAGGATAGTGGGTTACATTGACTATGTCAGACCTCAGAACACAGGGTTGTATAGTATATAAAAGAGAATAGTTATAAAAATTTAAATAAATATAAAAAAAAAATTATTTATATATCTACAATACATTTTTTACACTTACCTATAATACTTGAATCATTCAAAAACCAATATGGAAATAGTTGAAGTATCTTTTATCATATCTTTTCATATGTATACATACAGTTAAACTGCGTTATACAAAATTTAAGGACGCTCTATTGTGCTATATATTCACAGTACACGATGATTCAACCATAGATAGCATTTAGAATGTACATACAATATACCGTCTGTTTTGGAATGCTTTGCTAATAGAGAATCAATGTTAAATATTATTTACTATAGTAACTACACAATGCTTCATAAAGAAATAAAAATAGTAGGGGTACTCTGTAGTTAGTAGTGTGTGTGTGCATATGTAATGAATAATAATATTATAAATTAAGTGGGCATAACTAAATCTCCACTCTTAAATGACATCAAACCAACATCATAACACAAGCAGCCCAGATGTTTGTAAGTATGTGTATGTATGTATGGTTTTATAGTAAATATTTCATTTATTTATTTAACAGAGATTTACTATTAGAAATGCTTTTGAAAACAGATCTGTAGATACATACAATTGAAAAAAAGTTGTTTAAAAATTTCGTTTCTTTTTCTTTTACACTCTGTATATATAATGTATACAATAGTAATTAAAGTTTAGTCACGACTTTGAGACATTTCGACATTTTTGGTATTGCCCATTTCCGCATGTTCACTTGCCTGTCAACACTGCCACTCAAAAAACGAAAACAGATAACAAACAAAAAGTTATGTGTATTTTTGAGAGTGACTTGACTTGAATGAAGTTCGTGAATGGGTAAAATCAATCCGTGCATTGTCCCGGTACAGGGGAAAATCTCTAGCATTAAAAGATAAAAGTTAGAAAAAGGTTCTTCTTTTAAAAGCAAACTTTTCGTTGATAGTTTTTTTCATAAACTGAACAGTTTTCTCACTGTAGCGGTATCGCTTCTTCATTAAATTATTATTATAATTTTGTTCATCATTTTTATCTGTTGCATAACAACTATAACTTCCCTCTATTATCACGGTTGCTTTGAATGTTAACAACCATGGTAATTTACATATTAAAAATATAACATTTCATAAATCAAATCAATAAAGATCAATTATATCTTTTATACATATTTATTATTTATTTAAATAATAATTATTTAATATAACAATCATTTACCTTTACACCACAATTTCACTAAAGCATTTTGTAATTCTTGGAGTGTCTGAATCCTACCTAGTTCAGGGACGAACTAAATAAAGTCTTGGATAGGCAATTAAATGATCCAGCTTTTGGAATAAAATTCTAGAGCAAAGATTTCTCTGATGAAAAACACTTGTTTGATGATGCCACGAAACAGCGGGCCATTTAGCTTCGTGGCTATCGCCCGTGAATTGCTGAACTTCTTAGGTGGAGTTTATGTCGTACCGCATGAAGTGAAGAAACTTATTCCAGGTAAAATCCTGGGTTTCATCAATATTCACCTGGTCTGGGAATCTTGATAGAGAGGGGGAATGTCACAATAGATCTTTTAAGTTGTAATGGCGAAGACCTTGCTCCATACCTCCACCAATCTTCTTTGCTCTTCTCTAATCTTATAAAATTGTAAATGTCTGTTTATTTGTTTTTCCAAGCATCACAAAAAAACTATTGAACCGATTTTAATGAAACTTTTTTGTTTAAACGCTTATGATTAGACTTGGTATGTATTTTATCTCGCTACGAGAGATAGAATTCGATAATTATCACTGAAATAAAAAATTTAGTGGAAGTGTTGATAAATATTTGAAGTAGTGGAAGCGGTGGAAACGATAAATATTTAAGGTAGGGGAAGCAGGGGAAAATTACGTTGAGGTTATTAATATTTAAATGACGGAAGCCGCAAATATAATAATGAAACGCGAGAGCAGCCGCGGATACAAACTAGTCTTATTATGAAAGTAGTTTGTATAAAATAGTCTAAATATATTTTTTCCGTATTCAGGGGATCAGTCAGAGAATTTAATAACACCATTTTAATTGCTATCTTAATTAATATGAGACGTAGTTTTACTGTAAACATTTGAAAAAGTTTATTAGTGATGTTATTTATAGCCGTTGGTGGTATATGTTTAATGAAAAATAATAATATTTGCCATATTCTCTTTATGGCAATACTTGGAATTGAACACGGCATGTATTTGTTCTTCTACACAACAGAATTGAAAAGTCAAAGGTCCTATTAAGTAGTGACTGTCCACAACATCAAAGCTCAAAAAAACGCATGTTTGTAATCTCATTATAGAGCTCTAATTTTAGCTACATTATATCTGTTATTTCTTTCAACCATATGTTAATTTATTCCGTGTGTTTAAAATAGCTGAATTTATTCATAAATTTCGGTCGATTGTTATTTGATGATTGACATACGGAAATATTTTCTTCCTTGTATGCCGGAAAAATTGTATTTCCGTGTAAAATTACATTTATGCTTTTCAAAATAACAATAATATATATTTTTGTACTACATGAAAATTGTTTTTCAAAGAAAATATTATATTACCATTAATCAATTGTGATTGACTCGGAAAATTGTTATTTTCAAACTAATTTAATTTTCTAGATATTATTATTTGTGTATACGCTAGTAAAGTATTTTTGGCTGTCGACCTCTCGTGTTTTTAATTGTAAATTTTGGTTTTGTTAAAATCTTAGTGTCATATATTACAAATGCTTTTTAATTATTAAAAAAAAAATAAATATAATATTTTATTAGTTATTTTATTTTATTAGTTATTGAATAAAATGGGAACAAAACTATCAAATTGGAAGTGTTGTGTTATTGATTGTGAAAATACAACTTTTTTATGCAAGCAATCAGAAATGCATTTTGATAATAAGTAGTTGATATTTGTTTATTTCTTGTAGTTGATATTTGTTTTAAACTTACCTCAATTACAACATTATAATAATTAGTATTATTTTTTTAGCTATTTTGGTCTGGTGTTTCTCTTAAACCTGTACCAAAAATGCGCTGAGAATCATTGACATCAATCTCTTCATACACACTAGAAACGTGAAAACTAGTACATAAGTACCTTTAGAAATTTTTTTTTTCTTCTAAAAATATCTAATTGTACTTCTTGAAAGCCGCTCATAAATTTTTTTACCGACATTGTATGTAATTATTCCTTGATCCTTAAAATTAAAGTTGACATTTTACCTATCTATCCTTATGTTTACTACTTTTGACAGAACCATAATGTAAATTAAAAAACACGAAACGCGGCAGAGGTCACCCGTCAAAAATACTTTACTAGCGTATACTTCAGCGTCACAATACAATACTTATGTCAAAATCCATTAAGGTTACTTAAGACATAGTATGAAACAACTAGCGTATACTATGTTGAAAAACATGTCATTGAATTTTTTAAATTAAATATTAATATGAAAAAATTAATAATATTTTACAAAATAAATTCTAAATTATTTTTCATTTTATAACAAAATTGTTATCATACAATAAAATTGTCTATAAATATTTATACTTATATGAGACTAATCACGTGGTCTTAAAGGTCCACGTGTCTTTATCGTGCTCGTGTGTATCGGCTCGTAATATTTTGCCGTTAATCAATACTTGGAAATAAAAGTTACTTATTTTCAGTTTTCAAATGAATTATTTATAATAATAAAGAATATTAATAATTTCAGTTGAATGATTATCATAAGTTGCCATTGAATGAAAACAAAAGAAAAATTAACAATGCAATGTTTCTCAAATTAAAAACATGAAAAAATTGATGAAGTACGTTTTCCTCGAAACGACTATTGCGATGATGTATTTCCAATGGATCTGTTTTGCTTCGATCGATTACCGTCAGAGCCGTTATCGTACGTCTTGAATAGTCTATATATTATAGATACACATCTTTGTATATATAATCGTTGGTGCGTCTGTTAGCAATCGTGCAAGTTTTGAACGACTTGACAGATTGAGGTCATATTCATATAATGTATTTGTTTTGTCCTGATGATGGTTTATAGCAGGTTTATGCTAGAATCCGATGAGGGGAAGGTAATCAATCAAGTTATTAACAAGGTCACTAATTTAGTGGAGGTTCTGGGAACAATATTTCAATTCTGATGGCGGAAGCGACGGGAAGACACTATCGATTACAAAAGTGGGCTACGGTCGGGAATCAAACTACGTATATTTCATACAAGGGTATAAGTTATATAAGTTTAGTCCTGGCTTTGTTCCGGTTGAATATATTGATCGCAGGAAAAAGTTTTTGGTATAGGTGTTCATAAATTGATCTGATTAGTCCAATTTGCATGTCTCCGTCTGACCATTCGTCCGTAGACACGATAACTGAAAAATGAAAAGAGATAACGAGCAAATTTTGAAATTTTGTATGTCGACCTAAAGTGAGCTCAAGTTCGTGAATGGATTAAATCGAATCGCGCATCCAGGCAGGGTGGAAAATATCCTTTTATCAGGGTATAAAACCTTTTTATACGCTTTTTATTAGTTTCACCTATATGTATGTATGTATGTAACCGACCCTTTTGGCCTTGATTTTCTCCTACTTTGAACGATCAGATTTAATTCAAATTTTGCACACTTGTCAAAGACCGATGACAATGCAATAATTGGATTAAAATATCCGATTATCCTGATTAGATTCGTCAGGATTCATCAATTTCTTTCCGCATCCTTTGCATGAGAGTAAGAGAGATAGAGCTAGTGCGCAACTAAAAAATGAAAAATAAATAATAGTTTAAAAAAACTAAAAAAACACGTTTTTATAGAAAATCCAACTAAAAAATAGAAAATAAAATTTAATAAATTTGGATTAAGAAAAGTGTAAATAAGAAACAAATGTATATTAATGGAATAACTATTGACACTATGCACCCCACGCTTTTTTCCATTAATATACATTTGTTTCTTATTTAAACTTTTCTTAATCCAAATTTATTAAATTTTATTTTCTATTTTTTAGTTGGATTTTCTATAAAAGCGTGTTTTTTTTTAGTTTTTTTAAACTATTATTTATTTCAATTATATCCATATTTTCAGCTGAATATATTATAAAATATGTCCGTCATTCATGCATGCAAAGTGAAATAATATTTACAGATAAGAATAGCGCGCGAATATAGGAGTAAATAAAATTTCAACAACCATGGGCTATTATTGATTGACCTATTTGTAACGATGACTCTGTTGTTGTTACTAGGAAGTGGTGAGTGAACCTATCTTTTTAACCCGACTTCAAAAAAGGAGGATGGTTCTCAATTCGTCTGTATTTTTTTTTTTAACTGTATCAAACTGTGAATGTACATACAGACAGTATCTTGTGAATAGATAGATGATAACCACCATAACCTCTTAAGGTATATCTGCAGTATCATCTTAGAAAACTTTTTTTACAATGCAATTTCTTTGGTTAATACTTCAACGTAAATATAAATTTTCTTCGTACTATCATTAAATTTAATTATTAACATTACAGTTAAACTGCTGTACGTTAAATTAGAATCGAATTAGATTATATGTATTAGTTAGTGTGTTGATGTGTAAATTAATATCCATAGGCTGTTTATGATATATTTCATAGTTGTGGAGTTGAGAATCCATATGCTATAGAAGAAAATGTTTGCCTACGATTAGATAATGTTCTCGTTTATAGCGGCCTTTTTGAAGGTTTACATTTTCTAATAAATCTATTGGGTCCCTCTTATGCCCACAGTACACTCTCGACGAGGTACGGCATGACGTAGATATATAGATAGATTGTAGAGGCTGCCCTGGACGGGCTACACTTCGACCATAAGGTCTATTGTGATGCCTAAGTATGTGAGGATGTGCGTGGAGTGGAAAGAATTTTTGTGTATAGACTAGGAATTGGTAAGATATGCGGCTGCAACCGACTATGATAGGAACTATGCCGATATACATCTGGAGTTCGTGAATGAAACTGCAGAAAAGCTTCACAAGCATAGCCGGTTACTTCGTTCTTGTCCATACGCCGACAGTTTAGTCAATTAACCGCCTTTTTTTCTGAATAATTGACAAACTACCGATTTCGGGATTCGAACCTATAACCTCCCAGTTTCCAAGTAGGCATACTGCGCAGACATAACGCCTTAGACCGCTCGGCCACTTGGATTGGTTACGGCAAGACGTAACGAGCTCGAGAGTGTATTCGGCGCTCGTTGTTTCTCGTGCCGATTCATCTCGCCTCAGGAGCGCTTCATGTCGAGTCTGATTTGAGGAAATGAGTAATGAGTACGAGCGCGGTTAGTACACTCTCATCTTCGCTCGCGACATTTAATACGTGAATTTTAAGCAATCAGCACCGCCTACAGTTATCTCATTCATTGACGGAACGAGAACTGTACTCCCGGCATAGCACTCTCTGTGATGCACGACGAAAGAGAGCACGGCTCAACTCGCGGCTCCTTGCATTACAAATGTCTTGCCGAGACATTATATGCTTAGATTAAATTAGATCAGATCGGTGGAGATTCTAGGTAAGACCCTCTGTCACTGCGACAAAGAAAATCTCTTCTGACATTTCGCTTCTCTATTAGGGTCTCCAGACCATCCCAAGTCCTTGATAAATCCTAGGATTTTACCTGGAGTTGCATCTATGCATCACTAGATAAGGGAGAAGGATCCACCTATGAAGTATAGCCTATTCCGGACGACAGCCTCGTAGCTGAATAGTAGATGGTCTGTTGTTTCCGCCGAATCATCACAGAAGCGATCAGTATCACTCTCGTCCTTAATCTTCTTGAGGTCATATCTAAGCGGACAGTACCCAGGTTGAATTTCAGTAAGGATCTTGGTCTGATACGTGACTCTCTCCCGGACGAACGATTTTTGAAGAGCTTAATCTATCTGTCTTCATATCTAGCATAATTAGTAGACAAAAACAAAAACGTGAGAATAGCGGCTTGCTTTTTTAGGCTTTCAAATTCACATTTCATTTTCAGGCCTTGCTTTTTATAACACAGTGAATCCGGAAAATATTTGACTTGTTTGTTATTTTAACTATTTGTTTACGATCTATAAAAAAATGACGCTGCGTTAATATTAAGTTTAGCATAAAAAAGGCGCTTAAGAAAAATTATCGAGACAACTAATTTGGCGATTTATCAACTGTTTATATGATTTTTTTTCGCATAGTTTCGTCATATTTTCAATTAATTGTATTATTTCTGGCAAAATCTTCAAAGGAAAACAAATTTAAAGTACCGAATGAATTTTTTTTTTAAATAATAATGCGTTTTTGTTATATGGGAGAGCTAAAATTACATTCCGTAAATATCCATTATAAAAATTGAAATGATATATTTTGCAATTTTATATACTGTGACATTTTGACAGCGTTTTCTTTTAACCTTGATTTTCACTTGATAAAAAACATATTAATTTATGTATGCACCCATACGTTTTAGTAATCATTCTGCCAAAGAATTTGTAAAATTTAAAGACTTTTATTGTATAATAGAAAACATTAATTTAATTTAGAAAATTATATTTGAAAGTCATTAAGACGACTGTGGTGCTTATTTTGGCCAAATAATCAGACACTGTTTTTATTTATAGAAAGTTTTTCGAAATCTTCCAAAAGTCTTATTCAAACTACCGAAAATTATGTGGAACGTTTTTTTTTATTATTTCTACTTATAAGGGGCCATTGAATCAAATGGTGACTAAATTTTTTTTTAAATATTCAAAATTAATTTATTGTACACTTCCGTTCAATAAAATTGAACAGATCTGAATCGAATCAGTAGTCTCTCACAGTTTTGATTATTCTTGTAGTAAATGTTTTTTACTATACTTCCATTTCTTTTTTCACACTTAAAATATATATTACTTATCTTTTTTTATAAATAAATCATCATACATAGAGTTACAAAAGTGAGAAGTTGGAAATGTAAGAAAATTAACATTTCAGGTCTGTTCAATTTTATTGAACGGGAGTGTACAAGGGATTCCAGTACAGCAAGTTGATTGTCGTAATTTGTGAATAAAACTTGGATATTATGAACAGGGGCGGATTAAGACAATTTGCCGCTATAGGCAGCTAAAAAATTGCAGCGCCCTTCTTTTAAGATACATTTTCATGCTGAAGCTCGAATTTGGTCGAAATGGGTCGCATGATAGACCACGTGACCAGTTTGACGCCACCGCTAAAAGAAAACGCTAGAAGTTGGAATGAAATCAACTTCTTCGTTTGACGTCAATCGTTATTAATTAGAATTGATTTGTTGGAAATTCGCTATTGTCGTCCTATATTTTAACAACGCCAAAAAATTCAAAAGAGTCTGCAGTTTGTGACAGCCATGCAGAGAAATATTCTGTGTAAAATGTCAACATTGGGAAACATTATCAAATACGATTTCAAATCCTCTTGACCTGGCGATGTTAAGGTTTGGCAGAGAGATCTCCAAATTTTTCTGTATTGTGAAAGTTTCTTTGCTCCTGTCCACGCAATGTCTCTAGTTTTGAGGGCAAGTTGCGATGTTAGCCTCTCATTTGGAACGTAGACGTCCTCTGGAACGCCCAGTTCCTTCAGTTCGCGTTTCCTAAGTATGGTTTGGTAACCTTGTTTCAAGCATTCTGACCACTGTAGTTGGGTCTTTCTCTATTGTCTATGTCAAGGCGGCGGTACTGCCCAAGGCGTCTGTGATGGTATTGTTTTTGATACGATACCTTTGGGTCTTTTGTTCTACTCGGCTCTGGAATCTTAGTCTAGACTATAATCTTCCCCAGTCATCGTTAGATGAAAGCCGATAGTGTTTTGAATATCGTGACGTAAATTGCTCAATCATTTTATACATATTAAAATGTGGGTAAAATGCTATTATCGCAATTACTATCAGTTAGTAAGTCATATTAAAGTGAAATTAAAAAATACCTGTAATTGTGAAGAAACACAATTACATAATGTCAATGTACTTAATAAAAATCTGCGTGTGTGGAAAACTTTATATTTATTTTGCTTGTACACGGATAGAAGTAATTTCTTGTAAGGAAAAATTTTTTATACCAATCTGACTCTCATATATTGAAAATAAGTATCTTGACATCTATAGTTTTGACTTGAGAAATTTATCTTAACTAAAGATAAAATGACTCTTGACTCAAGAATCTCGAAATTCTTAAACTGAAATGATGATTTCTTTGGACCAAGATGCTAAAATTTCGGACCAAAATAAACATTTGTTTAATCCAAACAAATAAAACTTTTTAAAGAAGTAATGATATACTTCAGCTAAATATATTTCAGTTAAAGAAGCTGCATAAACTTTCTCTTCTTGCGTTTTTTATTTATTTTTAAAAAGAATAATACTTTTTTTTTACAATAATTTCATTTTCTTGACAAAAGAATCACAAGAGTATTTTACCGAGAAAGACTTTCTTAAGCCAAGACTAACGAACTCTATTTAAAAAATATTTTAAACACCGTTCAAGAATATTAGTTTCTTCGCGGAACTAAACATATGCTTTTGGTTTGACTGCGTAGTTTTGAATGAAAACAAGGGTTTCTTTAATGAAGCAAAGACTTTGAAGAATATATATATATTCTTGAGGAAAGAAATTCTTTCTATCAGTGTAATTGAACATATTAAAGGCGAAAAAATTATTTATTAGAAAAAAATGGAAGATTGACATATCCTCATAAATATAAACACATCGCACAACGGCGCTGTTGCATATTAACTTTTCCCAATACATTACCAATTAAGTTGGATGTTATAAATTTTATTTATTTCTATTTTAAAAGTAAATTATATTTTAATTAGATATCTCCGGTTAATTAACTCTTCTCTGTATTTATAAAATAATAATTTGATGATAATTAACACTTCATAAACGGTTTATCACTCACTGTCTGGTACAAATATTAATATTAAGGTCGATCAAGATTTTAGGACCTTTTTTTTTTGTTGCGGCGCACTTTTAACGATTTAAAAATTTGACGGCACTTAAAGAAAAGGATAAGGTTAAAAGTTGTTTACTTACCTATAATACACTGTGTAAAATAGTTTATGATAATAATTTTGAATGTAAAAGTACTACAAAAACAACATTACGTTCATTAAGGGATTAATTACAAGTTAATCATAAGAATATTTTTAATGAGAAATTTGAGCTTGATTTTTTTTGATAATTTCATTTATATTTGGTCGTAAAAATGACAATGCTACTCTCATATCGTCTTCTACCTTTAACAGTCTCGATGTTTTTTCCGTTTTTATGTTGGTTAATATTTTACTATATACATTTCTAAAATTTGGCGGCACACAAAAGTGCCGCGGCACAGTGGTTTAGAATCACTGGTCTAATCCATTCAAATATCTCCTGAGAATTAAAACGTATATCGAATTAAAAACATTTAGGTTCCGAACCTTTCTAGAATCTAAAAAAGTCCCATGAAACGTTTCCAGGTTTTCCAGGTGGTTGGATATTATTCTGTTTGAATAGATATTGAAATCTATCACAAAGAAATTTTTTGAGTAAAATAAGAAGTAACAAGGTTTTTCTCTCTGTCAATTCTTTTTCGTGCCTATCTTATAGATAACACATTTTCTTTTACAATTGTATGCACACTCCCGTTCATAAAAAATGAACTAGTAGAAACATTCTAAGTGTTTATGTATGTAATATTATAGGATTATTCAGTAACTATACGCTTAGAATGTGATTTACTGGTTCAAATATATTGAATAGGAGTGTACTATGGGCTACAAAAGAAGCGCTCATTTTTCAAACTATTTTAGTTGATTTGTGCCGTATTTATTCGGTTTTTGGGAAAATGTTTCGAATAAAAGATGTTACTATATTTATAATGAACAACTTGTATCCGAAGTATTTTTCCGATAACCGAATGAATAAGACACAAATCAATTATAACGTTTTGAAAAATGAGCGCTACTTTTGTGGCCATGTGTACAACCTGACTTGTAATAGAATATGATGTATGTAAAATTGCTAGACAAAATGTCTAGTTTTTTACCACAAATAATTATGGTAATAAAAAAAAAACAGTTTTTTTTTCAATATTCCAAAATCGATTATTTATTAAATAAGTTAATAATGGCCTATCAAATTTAATCAATAATAATTTATAAACAATATATATTTCATATCGTAACAACGTGATCGATTATTTTACTTGTGATGTTTAGAAAAAAAAAACACATGTAAGTAATATTAAAAACAAAATTTATGGGACGTGTTGCTTATTAGTGTGTGCGTTCGTATCAATTTACTGTGTACTTTTATTATTGATTACAGTGGGTCGGCGATATAATATATTTTTTCCAAATAGGTACTTTCCAAAACGGTATATTTAAGTGTTTCTTAATCATACATACTTAACTTTTACTTAACTTTGACCCGTGGCAATTATTGCTTTATGAAAATAAAAAAAACTTTCTTAAGTTGAATTGATTTTTACTAAATTTTATCGGTTTGAAAAATCATGACAAATTTTCTGCAATCAATATTTATAACTGTTATGACTAAAGTTGGGACTAAACTTTAAACGATAATAGTTTGTAAATACAGGATTTTAATGATTAGACATATTGATGGGCAATTTCCGATATATGCCATTTGTTTTTGAATATGTTCGAATTAATCTTGTTGAAATATACCAAGATATCAAGGTATATTCAGACATATTCATCCAGATACTTAAATCAATATTTATTTAGCCTCAAAATTCAATAATAAGTAAGTAGTTATCAGGTAACTCAGGAAAATACGTATTCTTCTATTCTGTCTAGGTCGAAAATGGTCAGGTTCCTCGCCTGTTATAGGGGGGACCGTCGTTGATTCCCCGCAGGAGTGACCAAAATATTGGAATATACCAAGATATCCTGGTAAATTCAACCTATGAAACTTTATCTGGATAACAAATTGGAGATTTTAGCATCGAAATTCAATAACAATTTATAAGTTTGTTGGTAGTTACCATGTAACTCAGGAAAATTAATACTGTACTACGATCTACTGTCTAGATCGACAATAGAATGGAGTACAATACAATCTCTTTATTAAAGTTTTCCTCACCTTTTATCAACAACAAAGATGAACAGTTTTTTTCCTTCATTATTTCATCTGAATTTCATCATGAATTATGTGAGGAATTCATTTTTCAATATGTCTTAAATGTTTTAAAACTTTTTTCTTGAATCTGAATAGGTGGAACCAATCTCAAACTTCATCGTTCTCATTCAACTAAGTTTAAAATAAAATATTAACTGTGAAAAACTAAAATAAAACCGCTTACTTTGTGTTAATTTTACCACAAATTTAATATTCTTGACGTATGTTTCAGTCTATTGTATCGTTTTCAAAGCAACGTTTACATATTAACAATGTTTCACAAAGTAAATCTTCAAACAAGAGAAATATTAAGAGGATAGTTTAGTCTATAGAGCACTAATTTCGAATTTCCCTAAATTTCCTTTTAGGGACATGTTTTTAAAGGTCTATACTATCAGATAAAATCGAATTTATCAAAATTCAAGATTAGAATACCCCTTTAAGTATGTTGTACAACCACCTGAGACTAATTTTTAGTAAAATTATAAAAATAACAAGTAATGTAACAACTAACTGAGTTAATTCTTTGAATACCCAGTATATACTGAGTTTGTATATCAATGAATAATTCTTCAAATTCAAAGTTTATAAAATATGAATTTTTTTTTCTGCGATCAATATTTTCAAGCGTTACAACGTCGAAACTAAACTTAATATACCTTGTATATTTACAAATATACTGGGTATAAAAATAGTATGTATGGATGCTATGTACATGTATACATGCATGCTTTTGATCACCTATCAATTGTATTTCTCTTTTTCAACTTTGAGCTCAAATTATGAGAAAACTATTGAGTTTATGAAAAAATTTTTCGAACAAAAGTTTTTTTTTTTTTTTTAAAAAAGAAGATTTTTTGTCAACAAATTTCTATCAAATTTTTATTTTCTATCTCACGGTTTCAAAGATATAAATTTTCCACCCTGGCGAGAGGATACACGTTCCGATTTTGCCCATTAACGAACTTGACCTTACTTTTTTCAGGGTGTCTAGTTGTCTGGAAAACCTGAAAATGTCAGGGAATTCTGAGTTTCTGGATAAGTCATGGAATTATCAGGGAAATCTAAAAAATTATTACTAATAATTATCTAACTATATATAACTTTGTTTTGAGGTTTTTGAAAAAATTTTATGTATGTTACTCATGAAAAAGAATAGTATAGGTTTTATCATATCCATAAAAAATGAATATAAATGAACAAATGTATACTTTTCTTAATTTTCCTACCAATAACAAAATATATAATAAAATGGTTTGGGAAAATTGGAATTCAAGTCTGGAAAACTTGGAAAAGTCAAAAAATTTTTTACCAAAATATTACTAGGACATCCTTTTTTTTTGCTTTAGAACACACAAAAAAATTTTCAGCTTGTTATCTCTTTTCGTTTTTGAATTATCGGCTTCACGGATAGACAGACGGACGGACATGCAGAAATGGACTAATTAGGTAATTTTATGAACACCTAAAACAAAAATTTTTTCTGCGATCAATATTTTCAAGTGTTACAAAGTCGGAACTAAACTAAATATACCTTGTATATTTACAAATATACTGGGTATCACAAGAAGTATGTTGAAATCATTTAGCGGCAAAACATAAAAGTTTTGATAGTCAAATAGCAACGCATGTCTCGGTAAGTATTTGAATTTAATTTGTTTTTTCAAAATGTATATTATTTTTGGTTGTCTATCTATGACCCCTACAAAAAGTAGTCGTCGAAGTGACTACGTATATATACCGATTATATCATTTTAATATGATAATTTTATATGCATATTTATCTATTTAAAATATGCGTGGTCTGACTCTAAACTCTGAAATGGTTGGTCGTAAGTAAGTTCATGACCGCCACAGCTTCAACATTTGCTTCTAATGTAATAAAACGTTTATTATGACCAGTTTTATTATATCAACTCACAAACACGAATACATCATAAAAATAATAAATTTGTTACAATGAATGCGAATTATATACAATAATATATTCATTCAATTATGATTGCCGCCTTCGACTTTGCGGTTATCGTAAGTGGGAATCATTGTGTATGTACAGAAAGATCCAGGGTTTGATTGATTGATTGCTTTATATTGGGGATCTAAAACTATTGCACTTCGACTTTATGGTCCATTGTGCTCCCCCTTCTATTTCAGTCCGACGAGATTCGTTTCTCCCATATGTTGGAAATAGCCAGGAGCTTGCTTATCAGGTCGTTCTGAAGGTTCATATATTCGGGGTAAGATGCCCCGAATATCTTGTATCTGCTGTAACCCAGAGGCTCGCAGTCTAAAGATAATGTGGTAGGATGTTTCCTCCTCCTCGCCACACAATCTGCACACAATGGACCCGTTATGGAGTCACATTGTGTGTAGATGCTTCCGCAGGGGATAATGTCCGGTAATGAATCCGGTAACCCTCCGGAGTTGCATCTTGTTTAGCTTCAGTGCATCGAGAGATAGCCTCTTTGTTGCACTCCGAAGCAGTACCTTCCCGAGCTCTTGCCGCAGTACTTTTTCCCAGTGATTTCCCATTGGACCACTCGTTGATCACCTGTTTACATTCAGTCCTTGGAATTCCTAAAATAGGCTCTGGGCCTATGAAGGCCACTTCGAATCCCTTCTTTGCTAAGGTATCTGCTTTTTCGTTTCCTTCGAAACCACTGTGATCCGGCACCCAGATCAATTTAACATTGTTCCGTTTTGTCAGTTTCAGAAGTTCTTCCAGACATTCTTTGACTACCCTTGAGGGGACCTTCGTTCCAGGCAAAGCTTTTAAAGCAGCTTGGCTGTCCGAAAGAGAGATCCAGTGTACACAATTTTCAGTAATAAATTTTTTGTCAGTGTATCAATTCTGCACCGTTGAAATTCACCATTCCTTAAAAGGTCACTGCTGGTTTTAAACACATGATTTATGCTAATTTTTTAAAACTACTGAACTGATTTTGATTTGTTAATATTCTTAGGTATATTAATTACATTGTAACAGTTTTCTAAGTACACAAAAGCGTAGTTCCTATAGCTACAAACTGCTTTGATATCACTTTCGCAAGGTTTGTATTGGTTAAACCGTTCTTTATTCGTAATGGAAAATGTACATTTGATTTCGAAAATGGCAAGAGATAGACTTCAAAATTTAGATTGAAAAGTTGTAACATTCTTTGACATCAAATGCTTGATATGAAAAATCATGCACGTCTGGGATGGGTATCGAACACTCGACTTCTGTCATTCTAGATCAACGCACTGCCTCTGAGCTATGGTTGTCGAATGCATATGATTTTTCACTATCTTGATGTCGATGTATTTTTAAGTTTTTGTTACAATTCACATTTTTTTTTTTTAAACTATAGGATCTATCCAGTGTTAGTATGGTTGCCTTTCGGTTATATTTTACCAACGGAAGTGACTAGCGTTTACTTACTTTGACATTTAAGTAATATGTATAAATATAGATAACATTCTTTGATATCCAATGCTTGATATGAAAAAACGACTAGTAAATTATTTAGACAGTTTCGAATCAATTTTGTGAAATTTGTTTAGGCTTTCTTTTTTTCACCCATTAAAATAATGGATGATTCACTAAAAGACCTTCTTGATTTTGAAATCAGTTGAATGAAACCACATATAAAAGGTCGTTAAATAAGTTATATGACTTCGTGTTCTATATAGCAAAGATAATTTTTTAAAAAAATATCAAATTACTATAATAAAAATAAATTTTAATATTACAGACCCAAAGTAATATATAAATATTATTTTATGCAAAACAGACGTTATTAGTTCTTTTTGTCTATATATAGTTGAATACATAAGTTATTAATTAATGACTGGTGTGGTACATAGATACACATAGTTATTAAAGTAATTAAAATCATTTAATTACTAGTAATTATATTCATTTAGATATTTATTTTCATTTCAGTTTTTATTTTTATTTTTTGATAATGGAGATTGAAAATTATTAATTAAAGAGTATAAGTACATTTGAGAAGTATACTTAAAATTAATTAATTTTATTATTAGTCATAAATTATAGATTAGGAGGATGAAGAAAGTATTCTTTTTTTTTGTTTATATGTGGATGGGATCGATTGTAAATTATGATGTTAATTAATATTGTCTTAGGTCTTATTAATTAGAGTGCCTATTCGAATAGTTCTCATTATATTTTCATTATAATAATGTTAAAAATTTCATCAAATGTTTTCATACGTTTTAGCTATTGTTATACTTATTATGTCCATTCTCACCGAATCATAAAAGTAAGGCTTAATTTTAAGTAGTTCTTAAACTAAGACTAATTGTATTGCATCGTTAGATAAGCTGTTCTTAAACAGACAAAATAGTTCTTAAGAGAGTTGCCGTGATACAATATTGTCAAAAAGTTGTGGAGCGAATGCGTAATAAACCATAATAGTCCACAGTCCAAGACTATACCGGTAGAAACGTTATACATACGATACTTGTCTACACGTGTATATAAATACTCCCTAACATTTTTATTAGTTTCAACCCGGCAACGTCGCTTATATTCCGCCAGTTGATAAACTGTTTGTTTACATACATGTACTCGAATAGTACAACGTATAGTGACGTACAGTGTTGTGAAGTTCTATCTGTTCAGCATGCCGACACGTATATTTATTTATAAAATGCTTCACTTTGCGTTGTTATAACTCAACAAGGAGACGGTCAATATTTCTTGTTTTTTAAATACGCAGGACAAATCCAATAATTTATAGCTATTTTTTAAAAACATTCTTAAGTGTTGGTCTAAGATCCGGCATTAGAAAAACCTTCCCTCATCTGTTAATTGATTGAAATATTATTGAAAACGCTTATTGGAATATAATCAATTTGGCAATGTAATGTCTGCCAGGGTAGTTCTGCTGCAATTAACATTAATTAATTAGTGTTTGTAGAATTTGGCTTGTTAAATAACATAGTATACGATACGACAAATCTTGTAATAACAGGCAGCGCTGCTTATTACTGCTACGGTTACCTGCAGCCAGGTGTTCAAACTTAAAGTAAACTTAACTAACTTCCCTCATGTGTTAAGTGAAAAATATTTAGCTAAATTAAAAGTTTAGAATAATTAGAATACATCCATAACTGGCAGCCA
Source organism: Nineta flava (assembly GCA_963920215.1). Classification (NCBI taxonomy): domain Eukaryota; kingdom Metazoa; phylum Arthropoda; class Insecta; order Neuroptera; family Chrysopidae; genus Nineta; species Nineta flava. Next base: position 129,609,914 of record OY986041.1, read on the forward strand.
TCTTAAAATCCATTAAAATCAATTGCAGCCTGTATAACAAAATTTTCGAATAATAGAATAAAAACAAAACCTTGTAGAGAGAGAGAGACTATCGCATTATTCCACGTAACAAACAAGGAAAGTATATGATTCATGCGTATGTAGAGTGTACTCCATTTATACTAATAGTGGTATTGTATAGAGAATGCAGAGTTCAAGATAAATGGTTAAATTGTTCAAGATAAATGGTTAAATTGATTAAAATGTACACTCCCGTTCATAAAAATTAAACCAGCTGAATGTATTCTGTGCTATGTGTTCCTGTATGTAATATTATACATATTTCGTAATATATACGCTTAGAATGTGACTTACTGGTTCAATTTTTATAAACGGGAGTGCATGTACACACCCGTTCATAAAAATTGAGCCAGTTGAAAAATTATAAGTGTTATTGTATGTAATATACATATATTTAGTAATATATACATTTAAAATTGGACTTATTGATGGTTCAATTTTTATGAACGGGAGTGTACAACGTATAAATGAATTGTTTAGTTTAACTAAAAATACCTAATTCTTATTTTGACAATATAATCAACATATTTAGATCAAAAACAATTAAAATTTATATAATAAATGATGATAATGTGTTGCCTGAATCTGAATACTGTTGTAAATAAAATGTTTTAAACTTCCATACATTGATGTTATATTCTGAGAATCCGTCTTATAATATTATAATTATGTTATAATTAAGTGAGCATGTAATTTATAATGAGTATAGTAGTTGTAATTCAATGGCATGTATATACTTATATTATAACAAGTAGGTACAGTAGGCGTCAAAACTTGGATGTTAGGTTTTAAAAGTTTATAATGGATTTTGTGCCATATTCATTCGGTTTTCGAAAAAAATTTTCGAACAAAAGTTGTAACTATATTTCTAATGAACAACTTTTATCCGAAGCATTTTTTCGAAAACCGGATCAATAAGGCACAAATCAATTATATAATTATTAAATCTAATATCTACTTTTGATACCTATTGTACGTATAGTACTATTAGGTATAAGTAATATAGTGTTTTTGAAGTAATTAGTGACATGAAACTTTAGATTATTATAATTATAAGAGGTATACTACGTACATTTATATAAATATAAATCAACTAGGCCATCATGGGATCATGATTTATTATATATTATCATCCTTTCAGCATTAGATCACTATTTTAGAGTACAGAAGAGATGTTTCGTTACTCCAAAGTGTATAAATACTATGCGTATTTAGATTAATCTGCACATAATGGATCCATTGCGGAGTCTCCTATTATGTGAAGATGCTTTCATATCCTGTAACCTTTCGAAGTTTTATTCTGCTCCGGTTGAATGCATCGAGGGACAGCCTCTTGGATACATTCCGAAACAATATCTTTTCTGAGTTTTTGTTGTGGTATATTTTCTCAGTGATCACGGTGTTTTAAAGTCCATAACCATTCGTTGATCACTTGTTTGTATGCTGCTTTTGGAATTCTTAAAATAGGTTCCGGGACTATGAAAGGTAATCGCGGACTTCTTTTTTTGGTAAGGTATCTACTTTTTCGTTTCCATCGAAGCCACTGTGACCTGGTATTTAGATCAATTTAACGTAGTTCCGTTTTGCCAGCACCAGTAGTTCCTCTAGACAATCCCTGACGAATTCTGATAGTGACACAAAACTTACCAGTCCAACTGGCCGAGCGGTCTAAGGCGTATGTTTGAGGCATCATGTCTACTTGGAACTGGGAGGTTATGGGTTGAATTCCGATATCGACAGTTTGTCAATTATTTAAAAAATGGGGGGGGGCGGTTAATTGACTAAATGGTCGGCATATGGACAAGAACGAAGTAACCGGCTATGCTTGTGAAGGTTTTCTGCGGTTTCCTTCACGAACTCCAGATGAATATCGGCATAGTACCTATTACAGTCGGCTGCACCCGCACATCCTACCAATTCCTAGTCTACACACAAAAATTCCTTCCACTCCACTCACATCCTTAAGCATCACAATGGACCTTAAGGTCGAAGTGTAGCCCGTCAAGGGTAGCCGTTACAATATATCTATCTATTGTACTCTAAAGGATATGGCAAGGGTGTGTGGTATCCAAATAGGAATGGACTTTTGCGTGTAGTTAGTACTCGGTCTCCATCAAATTGGTCGCGGTGCAAAAGTTCTTTATAAGACATGCTCCTGACTCGAATATAATCTAATCTAGTAATCGGTATGAGTACTGATTTAGTAGAGAAGAAGGACTTAGAGAGGAACTTAGAGGGCTTCATAGATAGACGTCATAGATAGAACAAAAATTCAACGATAAAAAACGTTCTTTTTTTAAAAATAATAACTTTTATTTAAAACTTTTTTCTATAAATTTAGTATATACCGGGTATTTAAGCAATTAACTCAGTTAGTTGTTATTTTCCATTGTTTAATAAAAAATTCATTTGTAAAATAACTTATATTCCTTCGCAACGTATAACAAAGAATATTGTTAACAGAAAAAAATCTGACAAAGATCTTGAATTATATATATCGGCAATTTCAAAGAAATAAAAATTATAATTTAATTACATTTTGGTTAATTTGACAATTAACGTACTAAATAGACTAAGGTTATTATTAATATGTTTATGAAATTGTGGTCAAACCACTATTTATATATTTATTTATTTTGAAACAAACCAAATTTCATCCGTAAGATAATTTTATGTCATATTGAAATCTTTTTATAATATAATATACTCTTTAAAAAAATATCATAATGCATAAATTAAATCCAATTATTTTTGTTCGTGTACACATGGCCACAAAAATTGCGTCCGTTTTTTTAAATTTCATAATTGATTTGTGCCTTAATTATACGGTTTTTGAAAAAAATGTTTCAGATAAAAATTGTTCATTATAAATATACAAATAACTTTTATTCGAAGTATTTTTCCGAAATCCGAATGAATAAGACACAAATTAATTATAAAATTTTGAAAAATGAGCGCTACTTTTGTGAACTGTACAACAACTTGGGTAAATTAACTGTTCGTAAGTGTGGTTTGTTTTTTTTTTTTGCTAGTTAATATTACCTTGACAGTAATTATTATTATTTACTGTTTTTCAAGCGTTTTATTGACCTATTAAAATAATATAATGGTAAATGAAATGCTGTTTGATGCATAAATGTTTGTGAATATTAATGAAGGAAATATTAAAATTTTCAATTATTGAATACAAATGGTTTGTTATGTTTACCTTTATTTTAATTTTCCGTATTGCCGTAAAAAACAGATGTTTTCACATTTTAATCGAATTGTAAATAAATAAACGAGAAAAATGGAGAAATTTTTTTTTCGTTGTTTGATTTTCAATAAAATTTTTCATGCTTTCTAGCGGATTTGTTATTTTAAGATCAGACTGATTAAAAAATCAAACTACTTTGTCTTATGCTATAAAAACACACTGGAAAAACACCATTTTTATCCTGAGATTTTTTATCCTGATGATTCCTACTATAAGTTAGCACTTTATTTTGGTTAATAGAGAAGAAATTTAACAGCAAAAAATGTTCCTTTTTTAAAAATAGACAATTTTCGCTTAAAACTTTTTTTTTCTTAACTGAATAGTTTTACCTAAATTTCAGTTCAAACATTTTTTAATACTCTTGATTACAATACGATGTATTTATCTGGCACTCAGTGTATACCGGATCTTTAAACAATTAATTCAAATAGTGATTTTCACTTGTTTCATAGCGAAAACGAAATATGAAAGTTTTTATGAACTATTGTTAAGGTTCTTGAGATGTGTACAACAATCGCATAATGGATGAAAATTTAATCTTATTAAAAAATATTTTGATTAAACATTGTGAAGACTAGCTATTGTGATACGAAGTTTGCAACAGCATTTATATGAGTATTAGAACAGGCATATATTTATTTGTAAAGAAAAAAAGGGACAGGCATACAATTATACTGTTTATTTTGTACAAGCATACTGCAGTTTCTAAGAATCGGAAATAATATATTTGATGTCTGTCTCTTTTTCTCTTTACAGATAAATGTATGTCTGAAACTCATAATATGTACACTGTTGCAAAATTTCGTATTTCAATGACTAATCTTGGTGTTCACAGTCTGTGTATAATCCAGTCATGAAGCTTCGAAGAGAGTCATTCTTGGGGTACTAAAGAGCATTTATGATTCGAATTTCAGGCCTAGAATGACTAATTCGGAATAATTTTAAACAGAAGTTCAAGGGAAGCTTTGTTAGGCAGCTACTTTAATAATCTTGTAAAATCCATAGTTCTGGGCTCGATTCCTGTTAATATATTCATATCAATATTTAATTAAAAATTCAAGGACATGTTTGTCTATTTAGTATACACTAGTTCATTTATACTATGTCTTACTTACCCTTAAGGGAAATCGACAATTGTGACGTTTACGTATACACAAATAATAATGTGTACAATCTATTGATTTGGTCTATGAAAACCTTAGATTAGAGTCAGGACCGAGCCTTATATAGAGTATTGTACCTCCTTTCCTTCAAAGGTGATATAGAATCTAGTTGTCTTGATAAACATTAGGATATTCCTCGGTGACACTTCATTGTATGAGAACCTTCCTTCTAATCCGGAAAACGTGGTCTATGGATATATTTAAACTTGATAAATAGCCTTGCAGTAATCTCAACGATCTCAATAATCGTCATCACACTTGTGATTTGTGTTGGTGGTGTTATAAGATACGGAATCCTATCTAAGTACCCCAATGTTGATAGAATAATATTATTTATACCAGAGGTGGGCGCAGACAGCTCGTCTGAGCCTTACGGGCTCTCCATAAGCTGGGTGAGAGTAAGTAAAGAAGGTATGTTTTGAAGCAAGACGGAACGATGTTTCAATACAGGTTGACCCTACCGATTATTGCCCAATAATTTATTCAATAATTTATTACTTTTATTTTTTTTTAAAAACAAATTATGCGAAAAATAATTTCCACTACTACAAATAGTACTTTTCACTTTTTCAATTCAAAGTAGACTAACTCGAAGAACTCAAATTCTCACTTTATGTAAAATTTAACTTAATTCATCAAATTCCCATGACACTATACTGAGCATACTCCATACGAAGAAAAAATAATTAAATCAGGTAAATAATTCTTTATTAGTTCTCGAATATGAATAGTAAAATATTTAGACAAATTATTTGGAATTTCCAAAACTATAATTCTATTTAAATTATCCTTTGCAAAAATTTCCCTCTTTTATTACAATGGTCCAGCGGTAAACTTAAAGGTTCAAAAGATTTATATATTTATTTTTTATATATTTTTATTTTATTCATACACAAATATGATATATACTAAAAAGGTACATTTTATGACCCAAATTACCAGCCCAAAATTCCAGAGTATGTATTGAATGATTGTATGTATTATCTACTTTGTATAATAGTGACCATAAAAAAGATTTGGTATTATTATATTTTTTCAGAAAATGTTTTAATTAAAAAAAGAAAATATTAATAATTGGTAGGTTACCCTGTGTTAACTCTATCTCTCTTCCCTACCTCTCACTCAGAGCTTGGCCGAGTCAACTCTTGCCCACCTCTGATTTATACCAAAGTACCAAAAAAAAAAAACATTGTTCAAGGCTATATATTTCTGTGTTACTAATAAGATATGAACGGTTAAATTTTATATACGAAAAAAAAAAAAACCATATTTTAATACTTTTGCACCTGGTTAAATTTATTTTTGTTCTTTTTTACATAAATATAATAATCAAGAACCATTTTTTTTTTTTTTTGGTATTGGTAATAAAAAAAACCTTGAAACCTTTGTTCATAATACAATATTATGGATATCGAGTTTAAATCAAATAAATTACTAATTTAGAGGTATAGAATTTGATTACTTAATATGTTATGTACAATTTTTTATTTTTACTTAACCAATTGTAATCAATTTGAATCAGTTTAATTGATAAAAAATTAGATAATTGCAGAAAGAATTGTATTAATTTGTTAAGAAATTTGTTGAAACAATGAATGGCAAGTCATTATTAAGTAATTCACGATGTTTTTTGTTGATACATATAACCTCGAGGGTTTTTTTTTAAGACATCTTAATCGTAATTTTGTACATCTTGTTTTTAACACGAAGATAAAATACCTTTTATTTCTTAAAAAAAACTGGTTACAAGGTTTATCTTCATAAGATTTTTTTCTGTTAAAAAATTATCGAAAATATGGTTTATAATATGGCTCTTCTAATTTTTAAAACTAATAAGCCTTCGTAACACAAAAACGTGCTTTTGTTTGTAGCGCCTGCTAATTGGTATATTTTAGTTTTTTTATATTGAATATTCATTTATTTTGTCTCTACTTTCTAGAGTTATTTCGAAAAAACAAATGATTTCTAAACTTATGTGTGTATAAATATCTCTATTTTGGTGAATATTCCATCCAAATATGTATATAGTTTTGCTTAAATATCCTATGTCCTTTTTATCCGATCAAAAATATGCCAAAGAGTTTTGGGGAGGTATATGGGCTATGAACCTATTAAATAGTGAATATGCACGATACAACCATAGATAGCATTTAGAATGTACATAAATATAGATACATACAATTGAAAAAAAGTCATTAAAATTATAAATTATTATAGCTCGGGTATAAATAGAATGATCAATTTGTATTTTTTTTTTCATTTCTTTTGCTTTTACACCCTGTATATATAATATATATAATAGTAATAAAAGTTTAGTCACGACTTTGAGGCGGTTGAAATTATTGATTGGAGAGTTTTTGGTATTGCCCATTTCCGCATGTCCGCCTGTCTGTCAATACTGCAATTCAGAAAACGAATACAGATAACGAGTAAAAAGTTTGTGAGTATTTTTGAGAGTGACTTCTAAGTTCGAGAATGGGCAAAATCAATCCGTGCATTGTCCCGGTACGGGAGAAAATCTCTACCATTAAAAGATAAAGGCTAGAATAAGGCTCTTCTTTTAAAAGCAAACTTTTATTTGATAGTTTTTTTCATAAACTGAACAGTTTTGCCACAATAGGGAATATGCATGAAAATTTTTTTTCACTTGAATTGAAGCATGTTTACTTGACAAATATCAAGGTAAAATTACTTTTTAAATAACTTTAAAAATAAGCGAGATATGAATGATTGAAACTCCCGATTAGACAAAGAGGGTGATAGCCCTCTTGATATGTTATGTGACGTCATATTACACTTTCACCATTTAAAATACACGTAAAACTCCGTTTTTAGTATTTTTGCAAGAGACTGATAATAATCTTTAAAAGCTTATAGCTTCTTTGATATTTGTCGGATTTTAATTTCGTTTTTAATTATTATTACAGTATTAACAGTATTTTCATATTCTGAAAATAAATGTGAAAAAAAATTTTCATGAATATTCCCTATTCTCTGTCAAGTTCTATGAACAATAATTTTGAAATAATATTATCATGTGAATAATATTATTGGTTAGAGACATCTGTTCAGTTTCATAATGTTTTTTTATGTTTAACAACTTGGTCAAATTTGGCAATGCTTTATAAAAATGAACAAATGTCAATAGTTGTAAACAACTTTTGTTACAGTAGACCAGAGGTGGGCACAGACAGCTCGTCTGAGCCTTACGAGCTCTCCATAAGCTGGGTGAGAGTAAGTAAAGAAGGTATGTTTTGAAGCAAGACGGAACGATGTTTCAATACAGGTTGCCTACCGATTATTGCCCAATAATTTATTCAATCAATTTAGAAATAGTTTTATAAAATATTTATTGTTTAAATAATATCTTTTACAGTATGGAGAGATACACCAAAAAACATAATAATAATAATAACAATAATGATAATAATAATAATAACAATAATAATAATCTGAACTTATCCAAGACTGCTTGCGATGTCTTCTTCTCCATTATTAAATTCACTACTTTTATTTTTTTTGAAAAACAAATTATGCGAAAAATAATTTCCACTACTACAAATAGTACTTTTCACTTTTTCAATTCAAAGTAGACTAACTCGAAGAACTCAAATTCCCACTTTATGTAAAATTTAACTTAATTCATCAAATTCCCATGACACTATACTGAGCATACTCCATACGAAGAAAAAATAATTATATCAGGTAAATAATTCTTTATTAGTTCTCGGATATGAATAGTAAAATATTTAGACAAATCATTTGGAATTTCCAAAACTTTAATTCTATTTAAAATTATCCTTTGCAAAAATTTCCCTCTTTTATTACAATGGTCCAGCGGTAAACTTAAAGGTTCAAAAGATTTATATATATTTTTTATATATTTTTATTTATTCATACACAAATATGATATATACTAAAAAGGTACATTTAATGACCCTAATTACCAGCCCAAAATTCCAGAGTATGTATTGAATGATTGCTTGTATTATTTACTTTGTATAATAGTGACCATAAAAAAGATTTGGTGTTATTACATTTTTTTCAGTAAATGTTTTAATTAAAAAAAGAAAATATTAATAGTAGGTACCCTGTATTAACTCTATCTCTCTTCCCTACCTCTCACTCAGAGCTTGGCCGAATCATCTCCTGCCCACCTCTGCAGTAGACCGGCCAAATAATAATTTACGGATAAATGGTAATAGACTTTATGGTAGTCACTACTTAACATTTTCTTCGGACTCTTAATGGTCTAAGATCCGGCATTAGAAAAATGTTCCCTAATCTGTTACTTGAATGAAATAATGTTTAAAAGGCAGATAACAATCTTATAAATGTATGAGTGCAATGTCTGCACCCGTAGTCCTGCTGGCTATTAAGATTAATTAACTAATTTGATATAGTGTATTTGTTTGTTGCTCGAACAAATATAATTGTCATTCTCTCTGCGTAGAACACATTATTTGAAAATATCTATTCCTAATTGTCAAAGAGTAAATTACGACTAGCTAATTTATACTGATGATGACTACTTTGTAGTCGAAATACGTATTTATAATACAAAAACTGATCTAGGTATTGGGGTGAATTTGAAATTTTATTTCAATAACCTAAGAGTTCTCAGTAATTATCATTTGATATTCTAATATTCAAGTAAATTAATGATAATTTGTGTATTGAATTTACATCCGGTGACACAATGCCACTGACCTAAATACAGCAAAACAGTTTATTTATTTATTTGCTGGTTATAATAAAAAGTACACGCATTGGTGGTAGTAAAGTGTACTCGCTCGTACGTTAATAACTACCTTATATTGTGAATACTTCTTTTTCCGTTCACAGTAGACTTACACTCCCGTTCAAAAAAAAATGAACAGACCTGAAATGTTAATTATCTTATATTTCATAAAACTCCTCACTTTTTTAACTCTCTGTATAATGTATAATTTTATTTATTTACAAACAAAGTTGAGTAGTATATTTTTTAAGTGTGTAAAAAAGAAGTGGTAGAATAAACTAATTTTTTTATTTTATTTGTATATACGGTGTTAGTGACAGAGTTTAAAAAATATATGTAATGTTAATACATGTTACGTGTTATATCTTACTCTTACGTGTAAAAATTAAATAAAATGTTGTATCTGCTACTAAAAGAATAATCAAAATTGTGAGAGACTGATTCGGTTCATATCTGTTCAATTTTATTGAACGGGAGTGTAAACTTCAACATTCAAACTCTACACAAACCAATGTGTTTTTTACAAAAATCATGATGTTATTTTTATCAATATTGGTGACATTACGCTTCAGTGAACACTACACAACAATATTCGTGTAAAACAAGTTGGAGGGGCGAGAAGGAGAGGAACGGGGGGGGGGAGATAGTATTATCAAAATGGAAAAAATATATACATATAATTAGTTTGTGTAATGATAATATTGGTCGTATCATTCATTTTTTTTTCTGTACTATAATTGAAACTAATAACAATACTCATTCTAACGGTAAACACACCTTGTTTTTTTTTTTTCATTAACAATGTTGTGTGATATTGTCACTGATGTGATTATAGGGGATATTTTGTTCAGAGTCCGTTGGGCATAAAACAAGGACCTCCAGGTATATAAAATAATAACTTAAGCTATATAAAAAACTTTAAAAAAAAGGTATTTTATATAGCTTGAGTTTCATATATTTGTTAAACTTTTACTTAACCGATGGTCTTGAAACTTTCCACACGTATTTAATCCTCCTGATAGTACAATAATATGGTACTATTAAAGTGATCTTATGATGGACTTCTAAAATATGGTGGAAGCGTCGTAAAAAAATTTTGGGAAGCTTTTAGTCTTAAGGTCATACTTTTCGTTTAAAACTGTAAAAATTCGAGGAATTTTTTTGACTCTAATTTCAATACAAATCTCGATTTTACCTAATTTGAATATAGCGAAAACGGTAGCGTTGATAAAAATACGATCCGATTTATGGTTTTCAAGATATCAACCTCACATTGCTCAAAAAGAAAGCCATTAGAATTAAGGAGTCGATATCTCGAAAACCAGAAATTGGATCGTATTTTTATCAACGCTAACGTTTTCGCTGTGTCCTAATTAGCCAAAAACGATATTTTTGTTGAAATTGGAGAGCAAAAATTTTTCTCGAATTTTTACGATTTCTTCAAAAATATGCGAAAAATGAACAAAAATTTTTTGACTCCAATTTCAACAAAAATATCGATTTTAGCTAATATGGATACAGCGAAAACGATGGCGATGATAAAATCAGGATCTAATTAACGGTTCACAAATTATTAGCTTCACATTGCTCACAAAGAAAGCCATCACAGTTGAGGAGTCGATATCTCGAAAACCATAAATCGGATCGTATTTTCACCAGTGCCATCGTTTTCGCTGTATCCAAATAAGGTAAAATCGAGATTTTTGTTGAAATTAAAGTCAAAATTTCTTTGTTCATTTTTTGCAATTTTTCTAAGGGGTATACCTTAAAAAAATCGTAAAAATTCGATAAAAATTTTTTGTCCCCAATTTCAACAAAAAATATCGATTTTGGCTAATTTGAATACAGCGAAAACGATGGTGCTAATAAAAATACCATCCGGTTTACGGTTTTTAAATTATTAGCATTACATTGCTCAAAATGGAAGCCATAAGAATTGAAGAATCGATATTTCGAAAACCATAAATCCGATCCTATTTTTATCAACGCTATCGTTTTCGCTGTACCCAAATTACACAAAATCAAGATTTTTCTAGCAATTGGAGACAAAAAATTTGTTTTCGAATTTTTACGATTTTTTTTAAGATACACGAACAATTTTTTGTGTCTGATTTTAATGAAAACTATTTTCTGGGGTAATTTAAACCCAAATATTACAAAAATCCGATTAATTTAAAGATCTGACATATAGATTTCAAGATATTGATGACTTCTTTCCTTCGATTTTGAGGAAAATTCTGTTAAATCGCTTTAATTTAATCCAATCCAAGTTTTTATTCTGCCTCAATGGTTTTCACTTTCGCACTGTCGAATTAATCTTTAAAACCATAAAACGAATCGTAAAATAGTTTTTGCTGGGTCAAAATTAGTTTTAACCCAGGTTTTTGTTACAATTATCTTATATTTAATAGGGACGGAGTAAGTGGCTATGCTTATGAAGTTTTTCTACAGTTCCCATTCACGAACTCTGGATAAAATCGGCATTCCTAGCCTGCATACAAATTCCTTGTCCTCCACCCATATCATTACTGTATGGTTATAAATTTATAAAGGTTTTAAAAAAATGATGTGCGTGGCCTCTGTTCAGAAACGGAGGTAATAATAATAATTAGAAAGAGCGGTACCGCAAACGGGTCCCTAGCACCTAGACCAAGGGGTCCTCTGTGCCCTCTTTGAGAACAACCTGTCACCCGAAGGCGAGACGCCTCCGGGTAAGAGGTGCTATTTTAAGCAGATGAAGCTATAGGATTCTGTCGAGGCCAGACGCCACACAGAAGGCCCACAATTTCTCCGCCGGGACTGGTCCCAGGATTGATGGATCCAAAGTTTCGGACCCAAACATTCTATATATGACTTCCTGCAGGCTTCCTCCAGAGGTTTCATCGTCCTCCATACAGGCCCTATAAGTGGGATCATCAGAGATCCCCAAGTTATGAAGGTGGTAGTTCAATCGCCCCAAGAGCCCCACCACCCTTTCAACTGCATCCTATTGACTTTCAACCGAGCACAATGGCCTAGCTGTGCTTATGCACAACTTCGCCTGTCGCATGCCCTGCGCAGAGTACCAGTAATCGAGTTGGGCTTGTCGCAGCCACCCCTTGGATTCGGTAAATTACGGAGCATCTTGCTATGGGAATGATAGGCTCAAGTGAAAGGGGCGCTTGAGAAACGGAGGTAAAACCTCATTATCATTATCATTCTTTTTTTAAGTACATTTTCAAAAATTCTCTGTCTGGATTTTGGACCATCAGATTAATTTGAACGTTTAACCTTTAAATTAAATACTGAATTCTTGAAATGTTTTTCGTTTTCATCATGCTTAATAATTTCAGTAGGTGGAATTAGCAGTAATCAGATAATTATTTACATGGAAAAGTCATTAGCATATTAAAATTAAAATCTATGGAAAAAAAAGCATTGTCTTTTTTTTATTTTGCATATTTATCATTACCTAAAACAAACCAACAGTTAAATATATTTTTTTCCGCAGAAACATTGAAAAATTAAAATATTGAAAATGTCTGCACTCGTGTCGGTACGATAAAATATGTACAAAGTATTCAAAGTCACTCGCTAGTGCATTCCAACACGAATCATTGATGTTAAGCCCATTTTTATAATTAATTTACCTCACGTACGTTTTAATTAATTTGAAATATACAAAATAAAATTTGTATTTTACCTCCAGATACAGACTACAAACTAGTAGCGAGGTTTTGGGATCCATTGATAGCAAAAAAAAAGTCAATTTTGGTTGATGTCGGTATCTGTGAATACGATATCTCGGAATCGGAAAGAGTTAATGAAGTTTTGTGTTACATTCGACTGTGCTCGGTTGAGGCTCAATAGAATGCAGTTGAGAAGGGTGTTGGGGCCCTTGACAGGACACTGCCGGTCGATTGAAGGGCCTTCTGTGTGGCGTCTGGCGTCGACAGTATCCTATAGCTTCATCTGCTTAAAAAAGCACTTCTCACCCGGAGGCGTCTCGCTTTCGGGTGACATGTTGTTCTCAAGGAGGGCACAGAGGACCCCTTGGTCTAGGTACTAAGGACCCGTTTGCGGTACCCCTCTTTCTAATTATTATTATCAGAAATATATTCAAGGATTGTCTAGCTAGAGGAACTACTGGTACTGGCAAAAAGGAACTACGTTACTCGTTCACTTGGCTGGTGCCTGTCCACCTAACATACGGACGCTTAGTTCACAACAAGTCATACTTGACATTATGGGTGCATTCGTCTTGGACGCTCACACGCTTTGAGCGCTTACGCTTATAAGCACAAATTATTGGTGTTGGTCTACGAACGCTTAGAATCGATTAGAAAATATCGTTCGTTTTGGACGTTGTGAGCGTTAGTTTGTATCAACATGGCGACGTTTTATTTCGTCGGAAGTAACAGAAATAGGATACGTTTTACCAGATTCTGAATCATTTAAATCGATCGAAAATAATCTGGGTAAATAGTTCGGGCCAATTTTACTGATTTGTAAACAATTTTAATTTTAAGTACTTTAATAAATATGACAAAAGTTTGGTTAGCTTACGCTCACGTAGCATTCGTTTTGATAAATAGTAAGATTTGGCGCTCACGCTTTTGCTGCCCTACCTCTGTGGAGTAAGCGTCTGTGAGCGCGAGATCTACCTCATGAAGTCAGCCGCAAGAGTGATTTTTTGACACTCACAGCGACAAGTCGAACGCTGAAAACGACGATTGAGCGCGCTTAAAGCGTGTGAGCGTCCAAGACAAATGCACTCTATGACTTCTATGATAATAATGATATGTTTTAGCTTTAGGTTGTAGTTAATTTTAGCTTTAGACTGTAGCCTGTATATGGAGGTTGTATGGAGTCCACACCACATTTTTATATTTAATGAATATACTTTATATATTATTTACTAACTAATTCGCGCCCTCAAATTAAAATATCATTTAACAAATACTTTTTTTAGAGATCTGTTATTAAATGTTTTTTTTTTTTGGTTGTTGTTTTTTAAAATCGATGTAATTATTACTCTTAGCTGCTAGAGTATATTGTTTTAAATTTGATGTAATTAATTCGTTTATAAACATTTTCACATTGTTTTATTCGAATTAAAAAGTGATTATTGATCATTCTTGTTAAGAATAGCGGTGAAATTTTAAATAAACATTTTAATTTATTGTTACTCTAACATAGGCCATGGTCGCTTGTATTTATCTGCTGTTATAATTTTAGTTACATGCGTGTCCCACTGAAATAGTTACCATTTACAGTGAACGCAGCAACGTCAACCTGGCTAATTGGGAATATGCATGAAAATTTTTTTTCGCTTGAATTGAATCATGTTTACTTGACAAATATCAAAGTAAAATTACTTTTTAAATAACTTTAAAAATAAGCGAGATATGAATGATTGAAATTCCCGATTAGACAAAGAGGGTGATAGCCCTCTTGATATGTTATGTGACGTCATATTACACTTTCACCATTTAAAATACACGTAAAACTCCGTTATTAGTATTTTTGCAAGAAAGAGACAGATAATAATCTTTAAAAGCTTATAGCTTTCTTGATATTTGTCGGATTTTAATTTCGTTTTTAAATATTATTACAATATTAACAGTATTTTCATATTCTGAAAATAAATGTGAAAAAAAATTTTCATGCACATTCCCTATTGGCAAAAACCAGAAAGAGGTAAACCTTTTGGTAGCGGTGTTTACCGGTCATTGACGCTTAAAAGGTATTTATCTCTCATGAGGTTGGGGGACAGAGCGATATGCCTGGACTGTAACGGGGTGGATGATCCGACCTTCCACCTTCTGGCAGAATGTCCTTACAGACAAAGAATGAGGTACTTTGCCTTCGCAAAGAAAACGGGTAGATGCGACAACGAACACAGGGCTAGAGGAAATGATCTCAGTGTGGTAGAGGATAAGAGAGGTTGAGAGAACGGGTTCCCTAAGAGTCGGTAGAAAAGGTCTAGAAGTACTAGGCTTCGGCCTCTTCTCCACGGCTACTACTAAAGAGGTCAGTTCATAAATATTCCTAAGAGCGAAATTTGTGAAGGTGATTTATTTCCGAATATCTGTCTGCCAGTCAAGATTATGAATCAAAAAAGGGATAACGAGATGAAATTCTTTTTGCATGTTCCGGATTTAAGAAGTGACTTCCTCTAGGGTAGAGAATGTATTTTAATTCGTAGGAGATGGACGATAAATTTTATTACAAAAATGTTCGATATCTGATTCTCTACACTGATAGAAGGAAGAAGTATCTTCAAGTAAACAAATTCCTTCTATCAGTGTATACATTTTTTAACTTTATAAAATTGTGAAAAGTAAAATTGTAGAAAGTAAAAAAACTTTATGATTTCTGAATTTTTTCATGATAATTTTCATGATAAAAAGTGTCATGATAATTTTTGCTATGTTTAGCATTTTTTCTACTATTCAAAATACTTTCAATAGGGAATATGCATGAAAATTTTTTTTCACTTGAATTGAAGCATGTTTACTTGACACATATCAAGGTAAAATTACTTTTTAAATAACTTTAAAAATAAGCGAGATATGAATGATTGAAATTTCCGATTAGACAAAGAGGGTGATAGCCCTCTTGATATGTTATGTGACGTCATATTACACTTTCACCATTTAAAGTACACGTAAAACTCCTTTTTTAGTATTTTTGCAAGAAAGAGACAGATAATAATCTTTAAAATCTTACAGCTTCCTTGATATTTGTCGGATTTTAATTTCGTTTTTAAATATTATTACAGTATTAACAGTATTTTCATATTCTGAAAATAAATGTGAAAAAAAATTTTCATGCATATTCCCTATTGTATTCTTATCACATGTTACCAAATTTGAAAAATCGTTCAAGTGCAGGCTATACTTGCACAATTAGTGTTCCGTGTAAAAAAGTGAAAAAAACTATTATCATTAAAGTAGTATTAGATAAAATAGGCAACCCGAATCACATTAATGCTGTTTTGTATATAACTGTTAAAATTATAATTTAACTATACTAAAAAAAAAAACCAATTAAATTATTTAATAATAATTTATTTATCTTGACAAACTACACCGAATTCTTTATGTTCACTATTTTTGAAAATATTTGACGATCCCTTTGATGATAATGGATGGGGGACAGACAATATTTAACCAAAAAATGTTTAAATAATGCATAAATAAAATATGCCAAATTTTAATCATTAACATGAAATTATTGACATCGAGGTAATATGGAATTACCTCGAAGCCCGAAGTGTTTTCCGAAGTATGGAATTCTAAATAAAGGATGCTAATTTTTATAAAAATACATTTATCTTTCAATAAAATTTTAATGGGGATTACAAAAATAATTGAAATATAAAATAAGTTGAGTCATTATGAAAATAAATAGCATTTATGTTACATAATGACAATATTAGTTATAATAGTTAAGTTTTTAAATGTTCAATAAAGTAAAAAAATATATAAATAAAAAATAGAATTGTGTTTTTGTGACCTACACAGACTTCTTTCTTCTAAACTAGGAGACAACAGGTCCTTAATTACTTGTTGCGTAGGTGTTTAGTTACAAGCTATATTTTAAAGAAACATGGAAAAAAATGTAACATTTAACTGAAAAAGATATAATTAATGTGCATTCTAGTGTGTAAACACATGTAGGTTCAAGAAATATTTATTATGACAAAAATTTTTCAAAAAAATATTAATCGGTTTATTTATTGTTTATAAGTGAGGTCAAGCGAATCAAAAAGCAAAAACAATTGACGTATTTTATTAATTCGTGGGATAATGTATTTTCTTTCTATTCTAGATGCTTCTGATTTTTCTGGACATGTTTGTTTGAAATTTTTTTTACATTCGCCTAATTAGTCTGAGACTAATTACTAATTAGTCACCTAATTGGTAAAAAAGATAACGACCTGAAATGTTGGAAACTTGATTTTGAAAACTGAACTTTCATACTAAGCCCCCCCCCCTTCCCTTCCGAAGACGGAAAATGTTCATCTTTGAAACCATAGAAGAAAATTTTCAAACACATAAAATTTTGCTTTTTAAAAATAAACAATTTTAGTTTGAAACTTTTTTAAAATTGTTATTTGTAAACTAGCCTGAACTGTTCGATGTGAAATTTCTTAGATAAAAATTGGAATAATCAGAATTGCGGATTCAAGATTTCGAGTAGATCTTATTTTTCCTAATGCCTCACTCGAAATTAATTTGTTGGTGACAAAAATATGTTTCAAGGTACTGCATCCTAAATTTTTATGCTTTTGAATTTTAGTACTTTGAGAACAAAATTATATAAATTGCATGTATTTTCATAACTACACCTTAAAAAGTCATAAATTTTAAACTGACTTAATACATCCGTTCTCTAAATTAAAAAAATTGATTAATATGAATAAGATACAATCATTAATTTATAGTTGCATATATTTTTCTATTATATATAAAAAAATAAAATTTGTACTATAGCACAAAAAAAAACCACTAATAATAATAAATTCAACACTTTATTATTAAAAATAAAAAGACTATGAACATATTTAAATTACTATCATATTGTTATTAATAAAACGTTCCAGATCATTGACTTTCAAATCACACAATATAATATATATATATATTTATATATATATATATATATATATATATATATATATATATATATATCTGTCCCACTTTCAAAACATATGATAAAAAGGATGAAATGATAATAATCGATAATCATATAACCGGGTTTATTAATTGTAGTATGTGTCGTTTTATTAACCATTAACTTTACTTCGTATTAATAGGTTTTTGTGATATTCTCACGAGTTTGTAATTATTGGTTACACTAACTAACTTTTAAAGTGCTTATTCAAAAAAAAAGACAGCCAAGTGCGTATCGGACTACGCGCAATAGACGATTCCATAGTCGGTACGACTTTTGAGTGTACCATCTATACGCATATATGAATAGACCATGGAAGTGGGCGTGAAAAGTGATAGAGGAATAAAAAGAGAAAGCTGCACAATGGTATTACTCTCTCTGTTGTGTCCTATGTATAGCGCATAGGTGGCAGACCTTGACTGCACTCAGCTCTGAGTGAGAGGTAGGAAGAGAGATAAAGTAAATACAGGGTACCTACCAATTATTATTATTTTCTTTTTTTAATTAAAACATTTTCTGAAAAAAATATAATAATACCAACTATTTTTTATGGTCACTATTATTCAAAGTATACAATACATACAATACATTGAATACATACTCTGGAATTTTGGGGCATAAAATGTACCTTTTTAATATATTTGGGTATGAATAAAATATAAATGTTATATAAATTATAAAATATAAATCTTTTGATCTTTTACATTTACCGCTTGTAAATTTTTTGATGATGTAGCTTTAGATTTAGCTTTAGTTTAGTAATTGTAGCTTTAGTTTAGATTTTAGAATTGGATTTTAGGAAATTCCGAATAATTTGCCTAAACTATTCATATCGGAGAACTAATAAACAATTATTTACGTGATTTAATTATTTTTTCTTAGTAGGGGGTATAGTGTCATGGGAATTTGATGACACTGGATACAAAAAAGATGCCAATGATAAAGCTAGGTGGGGGGAGGGTTGGTAATTTGTTACTAATTTCTAAATGGTTAAATTTTACATAAAGTGGGAATACATATAGTTGTTGTTGATGTAATTATTGTTATTGCTATCATCATTATTGTTATTATTATTATTATGTTTTTTAGTGTATCTCTCCATATTGTAAAAGATATTTTTTAAACAATAAATATTTTATAAAACTAATTCTAAATTGATTGAATAAATTATTGGGCAATAATCGGTAGGACGACCTGTACTGAAACATCGTTCCGTCTTATTTCAAAATATACCTTTTCGACTCCGGCGAGTCGTCTGCGCCCACCTCTGGCCGATAGCGTACATATACATAAACATGTAACACGTGGTGGTATGTACATAGCATGTACGTAAAGTACACTATGCGCACATGCTCAAGACAAGGATAGGAATCCCCTTATACAACTTTCTCTTTTTATTCTTATATCATCTTCACTTACATGATACTTCTATTACTAGCGTGATCTATTTGTATATGTCTATGGTACTATCAACTGCTAATGTAGCGTTCTGTTTATAAATCCAATATCCACTAGGTTTTACTCAAGATATTCAATTTTGATAGAAAAACCAAGATATCTTTTTAGTTTTTGAGATGGCTTGAGTGTTGTATCTCGAAATCGAAAAACGTTAGACAATTTTATGAGGTAGAAATAGAAAATACACTTCAAAATTAGTGAGTTTCAAAAATTTTTTTTATTATAATCCAAGTTGTTATCAACTTGGATCCAAGACAGGTTTTTAGTTTGACTACGGAATCCTAAAAATTGACGATTATTAATAATAATAATTAATTTTTTTGTCTAATACTTAAATGTGTTTGGTTAATTATAATGTTCTTTTATTATTAAAATTAATTGAAATTTTATTTCTTTCTATTGAAGTATAATTAACCTGAATAATTAGTATAAATTTTGATAACAATTATTATTGTAAATTTGTTATAAAATAACTGTATTGTTTAATTTGTAAGATGTGTGTTAGGCGACCCGATCATGAATGGATTGGGGTTAGTTAAGAGTTCTATAAAATTAACTCTTTAGAAAGATGAAAAATCTCAATATAATTTCCCACCACTTCCAATACTTCAAATATTTATTGACACTTCTACCAAATTTTTATTTCAGATAATATTTTCGAATTCTATCTCTCGTAATGAGATAAAATATATAACAGGTCCAATCATAAACTTCTAAACCAAAAAAGTTCCATCAAAATCGGTCCAGTATTTATGTGATATTAGAAGAAACAAACAAATAAACAAACATTTCAATTTTATGATAGTAGATATTTCTATGCACACATTTTTTAATAAAAAAGGTCTTTTTGAATATAATAATAATAATAATGGGGTTTTACCTCCGTACCTGAGAGAACCTTTATTAACTTTTTAAACTGTACATTTTTTATGACGTGAGTGGAGGACAAGGAATTCGAAGGAATATAAAATACTTGTGTCTTCTTTTTATAGCGAAATCAATTGAGAAAAAAAGGATAAAAATTGCTTTTATAACGGGTTTCCTGTTTAATGTTTAATTATTTCCAAACAATTTTAATAGTATCGTTTTTCCATTCTCAAATATCCTAAAATTGAGTCTAATTTACTTGAAGATGTCGATTCATTTGTCTGTTCATCGACACTTGATCTTTATTGTTGAACCAATCCAATTAAAAATTCAAATCTAAATTTTCCGTGGTACCTTTCTTCATTTTACTTATGAAAAAGGTCTCTAAGCCAATTATTATACCCTGTATATGTAAATATACAATGTATATTAAGTTTAGTCCCGACTTTGTAACTTTTTTAACGACTTTGAAAATATTAATCCTTGACAAAAATGCATCACACAGATATTCATAAAATGACCTAATTGGGCCATTTCCGCATGTCCGTCCGTCTGTCTGTGAAGCCGATAACACAAAAACGGAAAGAGATAACGAGCTGAAAATTTTTGTGTGTATTCTAAAAAAGTAAAGTCAAGTTCATTAATGGGCAAAATCGGAACGTGTTTTCTCTCACTAGGAGGAGGGGGAGAATATACGTCTTTGAAACCGTAAGATATAGAAAAAAAATTTGTTAACAAAAAATCTTCTCTTTAAAATAAACATTTGTTTCAAAATTTATTTCTTAAACTCAATAGTTTTCTCATAATTTATGGATAAAATGTCCAAAAAGCGAATTGTTAACAATTCGAATACGCAGAAATGTTAACAATTCAATCACTGATATACAACTCAGTATATACTGGGTATTGAAACAATTAACTAAGTTAGTTGTTACATTACTTGTTTTTATTATAAATTATAAGAAATATCTTCAAAGAGGAGTGGTAAATCATCATAAAGTTGTTCCTTGAAACGTAAAAAATTGTTTCTTGAAATTTTTCATTTAAATATAGAAATTCTCTTAACATTGATAATCACTAATAAATTTTTCTTTTGTTTTTAGGTAAGTGGTTTTAATTAACAAAAATATGTAGATCAAAGCCAAATATGTAAGTAAAAATTTCTCTATCATTCAACAGTAATTAAATATTTTACAAATACAACACATTAAAGTATTCACAATATGTCTTTTATAACTCAACGACATTGAACAAATAAACCAATTTTGTATTCTCTGTCCAAAGTCAAGGTTCTCACTAAGATTGGCTGTACACAAATCAGATATTTGATTCGCTTCTTTTTGTTTTGTTTATTATATAAACAATTAATTGATTTATATTTCAAATCAAATTAAACTATATATATAAAATAAAAAAAAAACAATTCAATAAATTATATTTCTAATTTAATGTTTTAAGGCAAAAAAAAATAATTTGAAGGCAAATAATATATACATTGTTATTTATGTATTATTACTAAATTTGGTATTACAGATTAATTAATGACCTTAAGAAACAGTGTTTATGCTTATTATCTCATTTTAACAACCTTAAGAAATAAATTAGAAAAAAATCATTAATAATAAATAAATATAAATAAATGTATTATCTTGTCTAATCGAATTATGTATTTGTACTTCCTTGTTAAACCTTGGATACGAAAAAAATTTGGTCAAAGTTATACACGATGTATTAGATATTATTTTAGTTGAAAACATTGCTAATTTTGTATCTAAGAGACTTGTCTAAGTATAAAATGTATTGTATAATTTGTCAAAGTATAAAATACTAGCCTAAACCCGCGGCTTCGTCCGCGTTTTTTATTGTTATATCTCTGGCTCCTCTTTTCATAGCAGATAAAATACCTGTTTTCAAGTCTAAACATAAAATTCAAGTTTGTTTCTTTAAACATCGAAAGTTAATTCAAAGTTTACCGTTATAGAAGACAACACAATTTGGACTTAATTTTTGGCTTATTTCATTTATAACCATAATAATTTGGACTTGCACGTAGATAGATGTTAGAGATTTTAGTTTGCAAAAAAGTAAATTGTTTACAAATCCTGAAGCTAATATTTGCCTCATATGATTACGTAATAATCATGAATGAATGAATATGAATCAAAATACCTAAAATTTGTCATAAAAAGATCCGTATAAAGTTGTAAATATTTACGGTGTTAATATACAAGTGTTCTGAAATTCATTCAAGAAAACTATACTACGGTGTAGAACTGCAAAAAACAAACAAAAAAGTTTAATACATTTTTTCGATTTGACGCTTATTTTTTAAGATATCAATTAAATACAATCAATTAAACATTGATAAATTCAACCAATCTCAGAGCGCATAGTGTAAGGAGCCTCGGTAAGAGCTAGCTCTTACCGCCTGCTAGCGTTTAAGAGGTAAAGCGCCACCCTCTACTGTTGAGGCTACGCCTCTTTACAATATGCGTTCTGTGTGATTGATTGAGTTTATCAATGTTTAATTGATATCTTAAAAAATAATCGTCAAATCGAAAAACTTTATTAAACTTTTTTGTTTATTTTTTACAGCTTTACACCGTGGTATAGTTTTCTTGAATGAATTTCAAAACACCTGTATAAAAGTGTTTAATAATTGTCTACGGATCGTAAATAGTTTTTTATTTATTTGAATAAATTATGTTAGTCATAACATTGCCATTTTTGGATATTGTTGTATATATTATAATGTTAAGTTTATATATGATCAATAATTCTATATATTTTTAACCCGACTTCAAAAAGGAGGATGGTTTTCAATTCGTCTGTATTTTTTTTTTTTACAATCTAGCTGTTAAATTAATGCCAAAAGTAATGGGGATTCTAAAACCATATAGAATGAAAGGATAAGGGAAAAGGCGTGTTCAGGAAAAATAGGACTTGATTCTTGTCCAGGGTGGCGCATAAGTAACGTAATAATTTATTTAATGAATAACTTTTTCTTTCTGATTTTATTTAACGTTGGCATTTATTAAAATTTATATTACAGTTTGGAAATAAGTTCACATTATGTTTTGAAGATAATATCTTTGGTGCCCATTGTTTGATTCGACCTGACGTGCTCTTTCCAGAGCATTTTCCATAACTTGTCTTAGAATTTCTGGTCCCAGCGGCCCTCACTTCTTCTCGGATATTGGCCATAAGCTCTTGGATGGTTCCTGGGGTTCCTGGCTTATTGGCATTCACCTTACCCTTTAGTATTTCAATTTTAATCATAACTTATGTCAATTCGGTCTTCTTCATATCCTGCTATTACTACCGTTGAGTACACATTCCGCGATCCAGTAGACTTTTTAGCAGTTACACTTAGATATAGTTTAAGATTATAAACAACGATCATATATCATAAAGAAGGGACGCAATTCTTGACGATACATTTCTCTTTCTAAAGTCATTTCACATAACCTTGTGTTTTAATACATCGTGATCACTGGGAAAAAGTACCGCGGCAGGAGCTCGGGAAGGTACTGCTACAGGGTGCAACCTAGAGACTATCTCTCGATTCACTGAGGCTGAATAGGATGCAACCGCGGAGAGTTACCGGATTCATTACGGGACACTATCTCCTGCGGAAGCATCTGCACACAATGGGACTCCATAATGGGTCCATTATGTGCAGATTTTGTGCCGAGGAGGAAGAAACATCAAGCCACTTTGACTGCGAACCTCTGGGTTACAGCAGATACAGGATATTCGGTGCATCTCACCCCGAATATATGAACCTTCAGAAAGACCTGATAAGCAAGCTCCTGGCTATTGTCAACGTATGGGAGAAGCGAATCTCGTCCGACTGAAGTAGTAAGGGGGAGTACAATGGACCATAAGGTTGAAGTGCAGAACTTTTTGACCCTAAGATGTATCTATTTATCTATCTTATACATTGTACCATAGACGACAAAATTGGTATATAAATATAAGTACCAATTTTTACTAAGTATTTCTATTTAAATTATTTTATACAAGTCTGACATTTATTTTATGGATATTTTTGCATTGTTAATTATATTAATTATTTATCAAATTAAATATCGCTTGCCATCCATCTGTCATTGTATTGGACTACAATCAACTCTTCTTCAAGGTTATGTGAAATGACTTGTGGCCCTACTTGTTCATACATGTACGCTGGGATAAATTTGTTACTTTCAAGAACTCATGAAATGTTTTTTTTATTTACAAAATGTAAATTTAAAAAAATATTTGCGGAAGATGTTTTTGTTAAATAATATAAACTAACGAAACTGACTCGACAATCAAGGTCACTACTTGTTATATTATTCAGTTGTATATGCTGTGACGTATATGACATTTTTAATATAAAACAAACAGGTCATAGTGTTATATTTATTTTCTAAATGTGTCATATTTACCAACTTGACAAAGTCAAGATGATTTTAATCATATATTTTATTATGTTAAGGACGTTCATTTGCTAAGTCAAATGAGTACTATCTTTAATAAAATTTATTTAGGATTTGAAAAAACTTGTAAAGTATATCAATAATTTTACAACGATTTATAACCTTTATTTTATTTGTCCTAAATATTTAAAAGTATTTATTGTAAAATATCAGGAAATGTAAGATTAGAAATTGATTTGACTTGATGTGACAGATTGACAGTAAACTATGTATGTATATTTGTGTGTATGTGTATATTAGTTTAGTGTGCGTGGTCGTCAGTTTTCAAAATGTGGTGGCAAAAACAAATATTACAAAACAGTTTTAATTTTATTAAATAATTAATTCAAACCTTCGGCAACACCATTTTTTTAATGCAATTATATAAACTGCATATTTCAAAGAATATTTATAAACATTATTTATTATGGTGGCTACTTTAATAACAAACAAAAAAAATCTGTTATCCATAAGACGCTTTGTTCAAAGTTTGATTTTTAATCGATAATTACTCTTTGAAATTATCATCAACTGGTGTTAAATTTTTGAGGGAGGATAACTACTGAATTGAGCTATTCAATTCACTAAAAAAAATTTTTTATCTACTGGCCTCATGTATGAACGTCCTTAAGTTTTTTTTTTGTAACCTTTACATATGAAAAAAAAGCAACTTACAATATTTATGATTTTCTTGTAATGATTTAAAAAAAATAGTTTGTGGTATTAAAACGGAAATCGATTATTATTGATTGTTAATTAATAATTTATTGTTTTATATTTATGTTATTGATATTATAAAGATTGTATTTTTTGTAACCAAATGATTCATACAGTTTATTAATTGCAATTAAATTTTTTTCATTTACGTTCAATATTGCTTTTCTATAAGTACAGAATGTTTCAGGAAATCTATAGCATTTTAAACATTTTATGAAATTCGTCATCTGATTATATTCTACACAGGGTAATTTTATGAAGTGTTTAGGTCTTAATTTGTAGCTGCCATATCTAAAATGATTCAAAATTTACAATAAATAGATTGTTTTAAAAGTTGTCAGTACCAAAGGTTTATAACATTGAAGTTTATTCCAACATGACTGACAATATAAATAATGTCAGACACTGCGTTTTGGAAAGATTTGAGCTGGATTGGTTCAGCGGTGTTGACATAAGGTTGAAGGTCAGGCATACACATATAAAAAGGACACATAATAATGCTTTTCAGATCCTATTATCATTAAAAACTCGAGTTCAATATAAAGTTTATTAAAATAATCTTAAAGAACTCTAGGTTTTTTGAAATTAAATTTTAAATTTTGCCCCAATTTCTAGAACAATTATTTGTATTTTATAAATACGTATTTCAACTACAAGGTAGTCATCATCAGTATGAATTAGCTAATCGTAACTATCTCTGGGGTATGGAGTCAAAAATATGTTGCTCGTTGCTAATTTGGTGCGTGTCTCATAATAATATAAAAAAAGGTTTTGTCTTTTATATGTTCTGACTGAGTTATTAGTACCTGAAGAATTATTTGAGTTGACTGACCAATTAAGCCCAATAAGACCAACCCATTTATTGGCGGTATCCTTTTCTGACCATGCGGCATTGTTATTGTCAATATGATAGGGGTGTTGATCGAAGCTAACCTTGACATTCAGGTATTAAATTTTGAATATGGTTTAATTTTATTAAATCAGAATTTGGAATTGAGCCATTGTCTAAATTCATCATCTTATTCTGTGGGGTTTTGTACCGATTTCAGTAGTTTTAAATTCGATTTGTCAATTTTGTGGTTGTTCTCAATAACGTGCGCAGCTATACACGATTTTTCGGTTCTCCTAAATTTTACATGAGCCAGATGTTCTTTGATTCGAGTTTCGATTTAGTGACGACTTTGACCAACATAAATTTTCGAACAGTTTTGACAACTGACAATATATATGCCCGATTGTTTTTCATTGACAATTTTGTCCTTAGGGTTGCCCAGAACAAGCACTGTTTTTTAGTTTATGATCTCTTAATTCTCTAGTTATTTTATTTTTGCTTCGGCTTGAAGTATGTTAGTTTGCACCATTTATTTTGTTCAACGTTGCCAGTCTCTTGTGTTAGTACGGTGGAATTGTTTCGTAAAATTTTAAATTTAGTTCTGCTGACCGAGTTTCATAATTTAAGGCAGTATAATGCCTTAACAATTTGTCATTTTGTATCTCTATGTTTTTGTGTGCGAATTTTCGTGTTACACTCTGTAACTTAATATTTCTGTTTTCTTTTTAGAAATGTCAACTTGATCTTGAATATAAAATTAATAATAATATGACCTTAGAATTAAAAACCCACCTAAAATTGAACATTTTTTCATATTTTTAGTGATTTTAATATAATTTATGACTCTTTTTTGTCAATATTTTTTATTCTTTCACGTTTGTGTCGAATTTTACCGTTTCATAAGTTTTGTGGGTTATTGAAAATAAATTAACCATATTGCCACATTTCTCATAAAAATGTTTATACTGGGCATATCCAATTTTTATAATTAACTTTAACGATTTTAATTCATTAATAGCTTTTTACCCACTTCTACTTAACCTAATCTCCTAAAAATTTAGACGCGTATTTAATTCCCAGGATAACACAATCGAGGTGATTTAATTAGAATATATGGCAAGAAGCAGGGATTCTTTATCCACCATTGGGAAAAACTATAAATTTTAGTCTTCAAACAAAAATAAGTAAAAAAAAAAACGTTTCAAGTTAAAAGGTTTTATTTTACAATGACGTACACAATGGCTACAAAGGTAGCATAAATTTTACAAAATTTTAGAATTGGATTGTGCCATATTCATTCGGTTTTCGAAAAAAAATGCTTCGGATAAAAGTTTTTCATTATAATTATACTAATAACTTTTATTCGAAACATTTTCCCAGAAACCGAACGAATGCGGTACAAATGAACTTTAAAATTTTGAAAATAGAACCGTTTAACTTCAAACGTTTTTTTACTTCATTTTTAGAGTTTCTTCTTAGTTATATAAAAAAAGAATATAATTGAAATTGATCACCCTGTATATTATTTTTTTGTACCGTTGATGTGCGGTGTCTTATAAAATGATTAAGTGATAGAATTAATTTAATGTTTTTCATCTGCTTAGAGTTTGTGTATTGTAACACTAAATTAATTTTTTTTTTTTAGTATACTTTTGAAGGCCAATATCATCGTAACTACAAACTAACTATACTCGTAAAAACTGACTTGTTATATTATTATTGTGTTTGAGTCTCTTAATTTAGAATAACGATTTCTGTAATTTTATTTTTAAAATTGTTTTTATTATTCTTTACATTTTTAACATCTAATCTTTATCTCAGGCGCGTGTTTGAAGCGTGTTTTAAGTATTTCTTCATTTTAAAAACATTGTAGAAAAGTTTTCTTAACATAAAGTTAAATTTTTCTTAATTAATATTAATATGAAAAAAATTTACTCATCTGTCAGGTATCGATCGAACCTTGGTCCTCATAAATTAATAAATACAACGATGTGTTAGTCTATATAATATATGCTGGTCCTTGCATACTTGCGTCTTCATAACTGTACTAGAGATTGACATTTGTATAGTATTGTGACGTTTAATTAATATAATCAATTTTCTAAATATATTGGCCTCTTCGTGTTAAAAGTCAAAACTATGAGACTTGAGGGAAAATGACTATAATTTTCTTCATATTTGGGTCAAAATAACGATAAAAAATGCTTCTTAGTAAAATCAGGAAGGATATTTTTTTCAATGTTTTCGAAAGGGTTTGGCCATATTATTTATTTGTTGTAGCAGGAAGCTTTTTACTTCTATATACGTAGAATATAGTTGCTTTGATTTCGATACTGTTCGGATTTTACGTTTTGAGGTCTCTTGATACCAAAATATCCATTATTGGGCATTGGTGGGCTGTGTGTTTGTATGTATGTGTGCCTGCGACCAAGATATGACAAGAACGGAGATAACGAGAGGTATAAAACTTTAAACTTAAGTTTAATACTATCATCTAACGCCACTGCAATGTTCTGGCTCAAATAGTTAAACCAGAAATGATTTTTATTCTTAATGTTTTTGAGTTTTTAGAGAATTTCTCGAAAACGATTCTGACGATTTTTTAAAACTTTGTACCGAGAATACTATTTCATAAGTCCTAGATTTTTACGTACACTCCCGGTTCATAAAAATTGAACCAGTTTTAACATAAGTTAAGTTTAAGTTAATTATGAGTATTACTGTATATAATATTATGCATATATTTAGATACACTTCGAATGTGATTTACAGGTTCAATTTTTATGAACAGCAGTGTACTTGTCACTGCTCTAAATTTTGAACAATTTTGAGCATGAGATAAGATGTAAAATTTGATTAACATGCACAAGCTTGAAGTGGGATTTAAAGTGCTTTTTAGATTTTTGAACCAATTACTCCCGACAAAAGTTTTGTATCAAGTTAAGCGCAATAATTTACATACAAATTCAATTTTGATAGTAAACAAATGACATTATGTGTGTGTATATATTCTACTTCAATGTTGGTTTTAATGAAAAATATTAAAGCCCTTTGATATCTGCTGTATATAGAGATCATTTCCTGTATATAGAGATCATTTCACATCAGATGTTTACAGTTGACGACAAAAAGAGAAGGAAAAAATGCGGTAACAGTTACAAAATCTGTTTCAATGACACATCAAAGGTTACATACAAATGAAAAACTTCACCAAAAAAAAACGTAACATTTTAAAAACATATCACAGACATAATATGTAAATATTTAACACATAATCCTGCTGTGTTGCAAAAAAAAAAATCAATACAAAAGAATTATATCCACCTCGTCTCACCCTCTCCTAAACTCTGACATTGCAAAAACTATGAACTCATTTTCAACTAAAAATATGTTAAAACTGTACACATCATACTATACAGATCGTTTTCAAAAGCATTTCTAATAGAGAATCAATGTTAAATAAATAAATAAAATATTTACTATAAAACCATATACACACATACACATAGTGAAACTGAATTTCTTGACTGGAATATTGGGTGACCATATTATTCATTGACCATTCTTCATTGACGGATCTTTAGATTCTCAAAAATATTTGAGTTTGTTACGAAATAATATTTTGCCAACTGTTAGAGCTCTTCTTAATTTAGACCCGGAATCTGTATGGTTCCAACAAGATGGTTGCCCTACATACAATGCCATGGTAGTAAGGCTGTTGCTGGAACAAACTTTCCAGGAACGTCTTCTGAGTGGTTTTGGAACCTTCAAGTGGCCAGCCAGATTGCCAGATCTATCTCCTAACGACTTTTTTTTTGTGGGGTTTTCTCAAAACACAGATCTATTCGCGGAATAGGCCTGAAAATTTGCAACAATTAAGGCAAAGACCTGTTGACAATTGTGTGAATATTTCTCCTCAAGTGCTAGAAAATACTCGGGCAGATTTCTACAACCGACTCGAATATTGTTTAGCAAATAATGGAGGAATATTCGAACCGTTGGTTTAACTTTTTTGTTGTCGGAATTCTATTTTTGTTTCTTTTTGGGGTTTTATTTTTCTTTTAATTTGTGTGGATTGTTGTTTTATGTTATACCGTTAATAGAATACTATCATTTATTTTCAAACATTCCACATACAAACAATAAAAGGGATACTCAAAAAAGAATTTTCAATTGTTAGAAGTAATGCTAAGCTTAAGAAGACAACAATGAACATTTAACCCAGCAAAACCATCCAGCAAGCATACACAACAGACACATTAAAGAGTACCCCCACTATTTTTATTTCTTTATTAAGCATATTGTGTATAGTTATTATAGTTAATAATATTTGACATTGATTCTCTATTAGCAATGCTTTCCAACGCATACGGCATACAAATTTTTTTTTGCACAAATGCAAATGAGATTAGATAATCGATCTAAACATGAGTATTACAACACCACTCACTCCATGTTGTGTAAATTGTATTACCGCTAATCCGTTTATGAACACAACGTACACCAACTAAACACAAATCAATTTGATGATAATCATCTAATTATTACATTCAATACACAATCATTATTATATTTATTATTTGTGAACAAACTAGTTTTTGCCTACAGGTTTTTAAATCATCTTACGTACAAATCGGATTGTTCGATTTGCGTATGAAATAGGATGTTGAATATTAACGTTTTATCTTTATTCAAATGATAATTAATGAGAACTCTAGGTTTTTGAAATAAAATTTCAAATTCGCCCCAATACCTAGATCCGTTTTTTTTGTATTATAAATACGTATTTCGATTACATAGAAGTCATCATCAGTATAAATTAGCTAGTCGTAATTTACTCTTTGACAATTAGAAATAGATAGAAAATAGAAATCTTTAGATAGATTTGTACAATCGACTCGGATATTGTTTAGAAAATAATGGGAGAATATTCGAACCGTTGGTTTAACTTTGATTTTGTCAGAGTTCTATTTTTTTACTTTTTGGGGTTTTTATCTTCTTTTAATTTGTGTGGATTTTTGTTTTATGTTATACCGTTAATAGAATACTATCATTTATTTTCAAACATTCCACATACAAATAATATGGAATATTCAAAAAATAATTTTCAATTGTTTGAAGTAATCCTAAGCTTAAAAAGGACATACTAAAGAGTACCTATTATTTTAATTTTATATACAATATGCTTGTATATAAAATTGCAAATTCGCTTCCTTTACCTAGATCCGTTTTTTTGTATTATAAATACGTATTTCGACTACAATGTAGTCATCATCAGTATAAATTAGCGAGTCGTACTTTACTCTTCGACAATTAGAAATAGATAGAAAGTCGAGATCAATAGACAAAAATAAAAATAAATAGAAAATTAACTAAATTAAAATATACTTGATTTAAAATATAATAAATTTTCAATTATATTGAAATTACTCTTGTTAAAATTTCCACATTTATTCCTGTTAACTTTACTCTTCTTAAAATTACTCTTATATTGTCTCAGGATATGTTACTCGTCGCTAATTTGGTGAAATTGTCACCAAATTCAGTCAACTGGAACATTTAACCCATGCAAAAATTTCCAACTTAGTGAATATCTCTTTTATTTGTTGGGCAAAAAAATCCCAAAGAAAATATTTTTAAAGGATTTTTCAGAGTGCGTCACTTTTTTTGTTCAGCAATGTATGAAATTTTGGTATATATTTTCTGAAGAAGCAACAACAGTGATTTCGAAACTATAGTCAATATAAAACAATTAATACGAAAATCTCAAATATTTGTTTTATTTAATAATCAATACTTGATATGAAAAATTATGGATGGGGATTCGTCATTTCAGTACGATTCATGTTGGGTTTAGATCCTTTTAGACTTACCTCAAATGGAATAGAAGTTTCAAATCTCGGGTGTTGATTATTTCGGAGGCTTAATTACCACTTAAATATGAACAAAACTATGACACTCGTTTTATCAATTTCGTTACAAAGATGGGAAAAAGGTAACTTTTTTTAAAGTAGATGATAGAATTGTCCTAAATAAGAAGAATATGATCAAGGGTCTAAAAATACTGCGTTTTCCATAGATATATACTAAAAATGCAAACTAAAGAAACCATTGGCACATATTTCGGTATCTTTTTTTAATGCGAAGAAATGCTAAAAAATTTATAAAAAGTTAGGTAACGTCGCTTCTCGGTCTTGTGATCACCTAAGTGAAATCACTGTTATCAACCATTATGCAGCCGTTATTTAATATTATTATTACAATATTAATATTTAAATCCTGATTTTTAGGGTGAATTTTTATGGCTCTACCCATACCATTGTTACCTGAGAAACATCAGCCTAACTCACTGACCAATCCTTTCGACTATTTATATATACTTACTGCAGTTCAACATGTCACTAGTGAGAGTTTAATAACAATTTTCATTTGTTTTTCATAAACTGGTCAATATTTATGACCGAGATTTTGACATAGAACAGTTCATATACTTTTGCATAAATCAACTTATTTTAATTGTATACCAAAAAGTTGTCAAAAGTTAATGTGATTACAATCTCGGTTGGTCCTAAGCAAAGAAAAATCAAATAATATTTGAATGAGATTATCCTGAAAAAATCGAGAGATGGTCATGATTTGGTTGGTCAGATTAGTTGAGACTTAATAATACTGAATAACTATGAGTGGCCGGATGACGTACATATTTTGTACCCCATGTGTGCATATGGGGTATTTAAAACCAGGTAGTGAATCAATTTTCAAAATATTTATTCATTTTTTCAATATATATAAAATTTAAGCGTATTATATCTTTATTCAAAACAAGTCTAAGAAAGAACAATTAAAATATTGAATACAATTAAGATTCTTTGTTAACGAAATTATAAAATAAAAATTTACATAAACTTATAGACCTTTTGTTTTTTTAATAGTAATAATAATAAAATACTATTTTTAAGTTATAAGAGCTGAAGGTCACTGTATAAAATTGATGTATTTGCTCCCGCTATATTCAAATTAAGAAAATTATTGGATTTATTAGAAAAAATAGAATAAAAATGGAATAGATGTTTCAAATCTCTGTTGTTGATTATTTCAGACCCTTACTGACCACTTAAATAAGAAAAAAAATGACACTCGTTTTATCAATTTCGTTACAAAGGAGGGAAAAAGGTAACTTTTTTTAAGTAGATGGTAGAATTGACCTAAATAAGAAAAATATGATCACAGGTCTGAAAATATGGCATTTTCCAAAAAGGAACCATTGGCACAGATGCGATTATTTTTATAAAATTATAAAATGGACAAAAAAGTTAGGCAACGCCGTTTCTCGGTCTTAATTATCAACAACAAGTTATCAGCCGTGAAAGCATCGTCATTTCTTATTATTCTAATCATTATTATTAGGGTGAATTTTTATGGCTCTACCCATACCATTGTTACCTGAGAAACATCAGCCTAACTCACTGAACGATCCTTTCGACTATGTATATATACTTACTGCATTTCAACATGTCACTAGTGAGAGTTTAATAACAATTTTCATTTGTTTTTCATAAACTGGTCAATATTTATGGCCGAGATTTTGACATAGAACAGTTCATATACTTTTGCATAAATTAACTTATTTTAATTGTATACCAAAAAGTTGTCAAAAGTTAATGTGATTACAATCTCGGTTGGTCCTAAGCAAAGAAAAATCAAATAATATTTGAATGAGATTATCCTGAAAAAATCGAGAGATGGTCATGATTTGGTTGGTCAGATTAGCTGAGACTTAATAATACTGAATAACTATGAGTGGCCGGATGACGTACATATTTTGTACCCCATGTGTGCATATGGGGTATTTAAAACCAGGTAGTGAATCAATTTTCAAAATATTTATTCATTTTTTCAATATATATAAAATTTAAGCGTATTATATCTTTATTCAAAACAAGTCTAAGAAAGAACAATTAAAATATTGAATACAATTAAGATTCTTTGTTAACGAAATTATAAAATAAAAATTTACATAAACTTATAGACCTTTTGTTTTTTTAATAGTAATAATAATAAAATACTATTTTTAAGTTATAAGAGCTGAAGGTCACTGTATAAAATTGATGTATTTGCTCCCGCTATATTCAAATTAAGAAAATTATTGGATTTATTAGAAAAAATAGAATAAAAATGGAATAGATGTTTCAAATCTCTGTTGTTGATTATTTCAGACCCTTACTGACCACTTAAATAAGAAAAAAAATGACACTCGTTTTATCAATTTCGTTACAAAGGAGGGAAAAAGGTAACTTTTTTTTAAGTAGATGGTAGAATTGGCCTAAATAAGAAAAATATGATCACAGGTCTGAAAATATGGCATTTTCCAAAAAGGAACCATTGGCACAGATGCGATTATTTTTATAAAATTATAAAATGGACAAAAAAGTTAGGCAACGCCGTTTCTCGGTCTTAATTATCAACAACAAGTTATCAGCCGTGAAAGCATCGTCATTTCTTATTATTCTAATCATTATTATTAGGGTGAATTTTTATGGCTCTACCCATACCATTGTTACCTGAGAAACATCAGCCTAACTCACTGAACGATCCTTTCGACTATGTATATATACTTACTGCATTTCAACATGTCACTAGTGAGAGTTTAATAACAATTTTCATTTGTTTTTCATAAACTGGTCAATATTTATGGCCGAGATTTTGACATAGAACAGTTCATATACTTTTGCATAAATTAACTTATTTTAATTGTATACCAAAAAGTTGTCAAAAGTTAATGTGATTACAATCTCGGTTGGTCCTAAGCAAAGAAAAATCAAATAATATTTAAATGAGATTATTCTAAAAAATCGATAGCTGGGCATGACTTGTTTGGTCAGATTAGTTGAGACTTATGATAATAACTAAGAAAAACTAAGAGTGGCCGCATAAGATACATATTTTGTACCCCATGTGTGCATATGGGGTATTTAAAACCAGTGGTATAATTTCAATTTCAAGTGAGGTAGTGAGTCTATTTTCAAAATATTTATTCATTTTTTCAATATATATAAAATTTAAGCGTATTATATCTTTATTCAAAACATGTCTTAGAAAGAACAATTAAAATATTGAATTTGAGATTCTTTGTTGACTAAATTATAAATAAGATAAAAATTTACATTAAACTTATAGACCTTTTTATATATCTACATATATATATATATATATATATATCTACATATATATATCTCGTATTCATATTCATATATTGGCAGACTTAAATTTCCAATCAATGAAATATTCTTGATATTAACTTCTTTATTTATTTTATTATGGAAAAATATGTTTCATATGTTAAATACATGCTGTATCTTTCCTTATGCCCAGAATACACGAGGCTAGTTTTTCAAGCTAGGATAGCAAGCTAAGTATTCCCAGCTTCCTTGCTAGCTTTCTATCCTAGCTTGGTACTAGAATGGTTTACATGATACTAGGAAATTTGAAGCCAGTATCATTACTATCGCGAAACTGTGTATGAGTAATGAACGCGTGACCACTGTACACTAGCTTATCATGTACTAGCTTTACCGTCCACACGAAGATAGTAAGCAAAGCCAAGATAGCAAATTCAGTGGTGTGGGTGCTACTAGCTTACTACTAACTGAAAAATAGGATGCCGTCCTACTCAACTTTCCTAGCTTCTCAAGATAGCTTCCTAGCTTCTGCACTAGCTTGCTAGCTTAAAAACGAAGATAGTTCTGTCGACACGAACCTAAAATTACTGATTTTCTTGCTTACTAGCACTGGCTTGCTATCCTAGCTTGAAAAACTAGCCTCGTGTATTCCGGGCATTATGGACGCTTCTAAGAAGTTGGTATTAACAAAGATATGTTTCTGATTTCGATGCATGGACTATGTCAATGAATTTTAAACGAAACATTATGTACAGACATCTTTAATTGCGAATCTTTCGGTTACAGCAGATACAGATATTCGGTGTATCTCACCTCGAATTTATGAACCTTCAGGAAAATCTGATACGCAAGCTCCTGGGTATGATCAAGATATGGGAGAAGCGAATCTCGTCAGACGGAAGAAGAAATGTATCTATCTATCTGTCTATCTATCTATCTATCTGTGTATCTATCTATCTATTATGGCCGCCATACCAACCGAAAAACGGATGTGTTATTCTTCAGAGGAATAAGCGCCAGTGTATGTGGTGCTTAAGAAATGGTGGATAAATTTGATACGTCCAGGTCCAGCTTTAGCTTCTTTTTTTTAAAATAGAAAAAAAAAAGATTAAATAAATTATTAAAATATTACTTTATTAGTTTTTACATAGAAAGCGAATATCTTATATTATTATTTTATAAAACATTTTTTATGTATTTACATAACTTTTAACAACGTTTGGTTAAAGTTATGTATTTTATTTTATTGAATGTAATTTTTATGTTAATTTTATGTAAAAAACTATATGTGGAAAATAACATTTCTTCTTTTATATAAATAGTATATATTTATATTGTCAAGCTAAAAACCACATCGTATTTATATAGGATAGCTTGAATAACATCATTAGCAATTTATTATGAGATTATTTCTCACGAAGACAAAAAGTCTAATAAAATTTATGTTTATATAATTTTATTATGAATACTTTTTTTTTACAGAAAGAAATCTGTCGGATCTTCTATAAAGAAGTTCTACGTTATACAATTCTGAATTACCTTTTAGCTTTTGTATATTATTTTTAGTGATCAATTAAGCTATAAATGAATTAACTAAATCATGATTAAAGTAATTTCTCTTCATATTACGTCTAGAGATAGATAGATTGCAGAGGCTGCCCTGGACTGTTTACACTTCGGCCATAAGGTCCATTGTGATGCCTAAGGATGTGAGGATGTGAGTGAAGTGGAAAAAATTTTTGTGTATAAACTAGGAATTGGTAGGATATACGGCTGCAGCCGACTATGATACCAATTATGCATCTGGAGTTCATGAAGTAAACTGCAGAAAACCTTCTTAAGCATAGCCGGTTACTTCGTTCTTGTCCATACGCCAACAGTTTAGTCAATTAACTGCCCTCATTTTTTTTTCTTAATAATTGACAAACTGCCGATGTCGGGATTCGAACACATAACCTCCCAGTTTTGAAGTAGGCATACTGCGCACATATAACGTAATCCGTCTAAGATGGATATTAATTATACAATTATTTTGAAAAGAAGAATGATGTAATTAAAAACTATTGATTCATCAATAAATAAGAAACCATTAAAAGAATTACTTCATTTGACATGTTAATGAGCTCCTATCAATTTTAGGAATTTCTTCTACTCAAAACTTGAAATCCAAAAATGCAACCAGTCAACTCAGGTTTTTTCAAAAAAATTGAGAATATTTTTTTCTTATATTATAATGAATTTGGTTTTTGAACGTTTAAGGACGTTCGTTTGCTACGTTAGAGTCAAATGGGCACTATCTTTAATAAAATTTATTTATGATAACCTTGTTTTATTTGTCCTAAATATTTTAAAAGTATTTATTGTAAAATATCAGTAAATATAAATTAGAAATTTACTTGACTTGATGTGACAGATCTGACAATAAACTATGTTGTATATTTGTGTGTATGTGTATATTATATTACTGTGCGCTGTCGCCAGTTTTCAAATTATGGTGGCAAAAAAAAAACCTAGCAAAACAGTTTTAATTTTATTAAATAATTAATTCAAACGTTCATCAACACCATTTACTGCATATTTCAAAGAATATTTATAAACATTATTTATTATGGTCTCTACTTTAATAATATATTTATTATAAATTTAAGTACAAAAAAATTATGTTCTTCTGTTCAAAATTTTAATCGATAATTACTCTTTGAAATGATCGTCAACAGGTTTTAATTTTTTGAGGGAAGATAACTACATAATTGAGCTGTTCAATTCACTAAAAAAAAATTTTATCTACTATCAGGCCTCATGTATAAACGTTCTTAAATTGCCATTACATTTGAAATATTTTTTTCAAAAACCGGTGGGATTCGACACAAATTGAATTATTGCACTGTTGATTTTTAATAGTTTTATTCACCAGTTCTCCTAATTACTATTATAACGATTACATTTGTCTGATTCAGAAATTTTCTTTTTGACATTTTGACTTGCAGAATTGTATGAAAATTAATACCACATCTGCGATTATGATTCACGATCATTTTATTGATATGTGGTTAAATCAATAATAAAATGGCCTCTAAATAATTTCAATAAAAATCAATAAAAGAAAATCATTAAATTTCCCTATGCAATTAAAATAAACATAATATATCGATAAATAATTTTGATCTACCTGAGATATCCATATTATATGACGTATAAGAAATTTCCTTGAGTGAAATTTATATATAAGCACATGATTATTTATGATTTGTTGTATGTAATAAATATTAAATATTTTATTCGTTCAAGAAGACAATCGATAACCTTCGATATGACAATGAAAAAGAACTTAAAAATGATATTTGAAACAATAAAGATGAGTCATAAATAAAATATGATTATGATATATATATATGTATGCATATATATATATATATATATATATATATATATATATATATATACGCCCCCTTATAGCTATACATAAACATTATTTAAAAATATTATTAAAATCGTATTAAAGTGTACTTTATACAATTTACGTATAAACTACTTATAATTGCTACGATCATGTTTTAAATAAATATTTAAATCAAACAAAAGTAATCAGCTTATTTAAGGTAGTTGTCGTGATCCAATATTGTCAATAAGTTGTGGAGCGCATGCGTATAGTAAGAGTGAAAAAATGTATTGTATAATAAGCCATAATTTTAGTCCAAGACTGTACCGGTAGACACGTTATACATATCATAGATTAGATAGATTGTAGAGGCTCTCCTGGACGGGCGACACTTCGGCCATAAGGTTGATTGTGATGCCTAAGGATGTGAGTGGAGTGGAAGGAATATTTGTGTATAGGCTAGAAATTAGTAGGATATGCGGCTGCAGCCGACTATGATAGGAACTATGCCGATTATACTTGCCGATTATACATACCATACCTGTCTAATTGTATATACGAATACTACTAAACATTTTTGCTATTCAGGAACGTCGCTTATATTCCGCCAGTTGATATACTGTTTGTTTACATACATGTACTCGAATCGTACAACGTATAGTGACGTACAATGTTGTCAAGTATCTGTTCAGCAAGTATATTTTTTTTATGAAATGCTTCATTTTGCGTTGTTATAGCTAAACAATGAGACGGTTAATAATTCTCGTTTTTGTTTTTAAATAAACAGAACAAATCCAATAAATTATAGGTATTTAAATATTTAAACAATTAGTTATATTTTTCATAAAAACGGATGAGTTTCATTAACAAAACAATACTATTTGTTTATTTTATTAACGTAACCCTAGTAATGGGTATGTAATTATCCCAGTTGAGCCTGACTATTCTATTTCTAATTATTACCACCAAATGTCATAGTCCCAAGGAACAAACACTAATAATCGTAGGAATTGTTACACTTTATTTAAATGAAATAAAAATCGATTTTCATTAAAAAATAGGTTGAATTTTTGTCGGATTAAAATCGCTCGAAGGTTAAACCACAATTTATTTTTTTGCAAATTTCATATCTACTGAATTGCAGCTAATGTTATAACGGAAAACTATTGAGAATAATTCACATATAAATATAATTAATCATTACATGTACGCATATTATTCGCATAAATATACAATTTTTTTTATTTAATTTGTAAAAGAATGCAATGTTGATTACAAACCGGAAATGATTTGTAAGATTAAATACGAGATATAAAAAAATAAGTTGAAAGCAACAAACAGCAGTAATGTTATTTATTTATGCTAATTTAACAATCATTATTATGATAATACTTACTCTGTTTTCAAGGTTACATAACATATTCTGAAAGATTATAATATATATATCATTAAAAAATACTTAAATTAATTAATATACTCGATAGTTCGATTTATATTTTATATGGAGTTATTATTATTTATTTAATATGGATCTTTAATTGTTTTTTAATTCTAATTAGTTTTGGTTGTTGTGCATTTAGTTACATAATATAATAGCGAACAGCATGCTGTACTTATGTAATAAAAATCTAATACGCATTTTAAATCATAACCCTTATATATATATATATATATATATATATATATATATATATATATATATATATATATATATATATTTATGTATACAGTGTGTTTTTTAAACTACACCCAATCTGGAAACAATGTATATATCTATCGCTGTCTATATGCAATGTACTATATGTTTTGCTTTGTTACACATAAAATCGAAGGCGGGTCTTGATACGTTCTCCAAATACTTACAAAGCATCCAACACTATAATACTTGTATTATACTATTAACTGTTTTAGAATTTAGATCAGTTTTTGGTGGGGAGACCTACACAGCTACTCGAGTGTTGTTCAAGTGTAACAAAGAACGTTATATCATGGCATACTGTACATAGACAGTGATAGATGCACTACCAATGTTGCTATTGGGTCTATGTTAATTAACATGTTAACATGTTAATTAACATAGACCCAATAGCAACATGTACAGTATGCCATGATATAACGTTCTTTGTTACACTTGAACAACACTCGAGTAGCTGTGTAGGTCTCCCCACCAAAAACTGATCTAAATTCTAAAACAGTTAATAGTATAATACAAGTATTATAGTGTTGGATGCTTTGTAAGTATTTGGAGAACGTATCAAGACCCGCCTCCGATTTTATGTGTAACAAAGCAAAACATATAGTACATTGCATATAGACAGCGATAGATATATACATTGTTTCCAGATTGGGTGTAGTTTAAAAAACACACTGTATACATAAGCATTGGTAGTGCATCTATCACTGTCTATGTACAGTATGCCATGATATAACGTTCTTTGTTACACTTGAACAACACTCGAGTAGCTGTGTAGGTCTCCCCACCAAAAACTGATCTAAATTCTAAAACATATATATATATACATATATATATATATATATATATATATATATATATATATATATATATATATATATGTATATATATATATATGCATATCTTTGTCGTCTGCCCGACTAAGAGGATTTCAAAAAGTTCCAAACCTAGAAAATTGAAATTTTGCAGGAACATAACCACTAATTTAAAAAAAATCCGTTACGTTAGAGCTGCGTCACTATCATATTTCCTCTGAATAATGATTAAAGGGGAAAGAGGATGCTTCGAGGAAAAGGCAAAAGCACAAATAAAATATCTCTTAATCAGAGCACAAAAATGGGTGTGGCCAAGTTCGAATGGGGCGTGGTCATAGTCTTCAGTGAACTGTATTCTACAGAAAATATTACATCAAAATGAGCTCCCTATCACTTTTCAACTAAGCTACAGAGCTGAGATTATAGAAAGATAAAGATCATTTTAACACACCGTTTTAAACTCATAAGGAATAAATAGTGTTAAAGAAATTTTTGCAACTCAAAAATCGAAAAGCTGGGACCACGCCCCAAGAAACTATATTCAGGATGACAAATAGAACAGAAATGTTAAAGTTGTTGAAAATCTAGAAATACTTGGTAATTTTGAGACTCCAGAAAAGTAATGGAATTTTGATCTCTAATAAAAGTTTATAATATAAATTAATTTTTAATTAGATCTAACTGGGGTCCATTTTACTTTATGTGGTGAGTTTTATCCAAATCATGAACAAAAAAGTAATAATGAAAAAATTAAAGTAATTTACACTCCAAAAAAACACATTAATCCACTTGTTTTGAAGATGTAATGGACAGTTTTCGAAATATGCCCTCTATTAAAAATGAAGGCAACATGCCAAGATTGTGAGAGACATAGCAGATAATTCGTAAAGATCGGTTAATTCATTATAATTACCAATTGCAATAAGGCATTAGGGAACATACCCATACTACGTGACCTGTTTAGGGGGGGGGGGTAGATCTTTAAAATACTACGCTCGGTCACGGGAATGGGGGTGGGGGTGGCTTTGATTTTTGTCACGTAGTCGATCGATTTCGCCGAGAGAAATCTCGCGCTTTTTCGAACTATATTTGACTATGGCGCGGAGTGTTTAACTAAACGTGCTTCTTAAACTCACAGTTAGTGGCGCTGATGCACATATGTCGAGATGTCAGCTGATTGAAAACAGACACTGTTTGTCCGACAATTTGTAGTCCAGTGAAGTACGAACAGTGAAGTATG
Source organism: Nineta flava (assembly GCA_963920215.1). Lineage (NCBI taxonomy): Eukaryota > Metazoa > Arthropoda > Insecta > Neuroptera > Chrysopidae > Nineta > Nineta flava. The sequence continues at coordinate 129,652,438 of OY986041.1, forward strand.
AGACGGATATTAATGTGATTAAGCAGAAAACAATTGTTTTCATAAATTAAGTTTTCGGTAGCAATATGTTTTTACATAAGTTTTTCTTTGTCATAATATCTAGAGCACGGTAGTGCGTAAGGCCGAGTTTAAGGGATTTAATTTACTAGTAATTATAAGTAGAGTTGAATTTTTTTGTTTTGACTATTATATGCGCGTAAGGGGAACTTATTTAAAAGTAGAAGGGCAACTTATTTAAACCATATTTTAATCATATGTTTAATACTTAGTAATAAATATATGTTTCCTTCCCATCATTTTGAAAATAGACTGATCCACTCAAACTGTGACGATATTCGAGGCTTCATTACTAATTAATATACTTCTATGCATGCACTCTTATGCAATAAACGCCGTATTAATAAAGACGAATATGAGCCAAATTATTTTTATTTGTTTCACTTTCTGCTTGCAAAATGATTAATAATCATAATTGTCAATACTACGTAACAACTTTAGGGGGAGGGGGGGGGGTCTTGGCATATACCACAAATGGTTACCGAGGGGAGGGGGGGGGTCGAAAAATCTTAAAAAATAGGTCACGTAGTATGGGTACGTTCCCTTACATACGATGCCTTAAGGTCCTAAGCTTATCTAATTCTTTAATTAAAACCATATCGGTATCATTTGTCCGGTTATCAGTTTTATGTACATGCTCACGTATTCTACCGAATATATTAATCTAGTACATGAATACCAACCAGGTTTAATTCGAGGTCTCTTGTTCTATAAAAATTCAAATATTAACACTGTGGATAAAACTACTGGAAAATACAGAAGCTTTATATAAGTAAGAAACATTATTCTAATTTATGAATTATCGGAATTAATAAATAAATGTAATTTTATTGCTATATTTATTGTATTTTTAAATAAACTAATCATCCTTGACTAATGAACAAACGGAAAAAGATAATATTTTTTTCTAAAAAGAAAAAAAACACTTAATACTAACTTACTATTTTAGCTTCTAGCAATATTCATATTTATTCAATTTTGCTAAAATGAATCATACCAATTTAAACTACTGACTGCTTGAATATTATTTATTAATATTATTATTGTAAATTTTTTATTTTAAAATTTATGTGGGAATCCAGTCTCTCAATATTGAGATATTTAACTAAATGGCAGGCAGTATAAGAAAATATTTAATAAATATTAATTTATTTTCGAGAACAGTATAATTAATTATTAAATATGATTTTTAATATTAACCGTTATGTTTATACATATTCATATTTATTATTATTAATACATTTTTAAAAAGCTTTTATTTGAAACTAGTTTTAATGTCTCTATTGAGATATTTGTGGAAAAATAATCTGTAAACACTCTTCAATATACAAGTTATAGGATCGTAACCGCATTTTTATATTCTAATTCGAAAGGGAATCATCACCTTAACTAATTACGCCTTAATATATCTGTACTAGATGTGGATTTATATTTAAGATGCATTGATTTCGCTTTTAATACTTCAATATTACAAAACTTCAATATGAAGTGTTTTTATAGTACGCAACATAGCAAGGATCATGCAAAGACTCTTATAATAATAATAATAATTAGAAAGAAGGGTACCACAAGTGGGTCGGTCCCTAGCACCTAGACCAAGGGGTCCTCTGTGCCCTCCTTGAGAACAACCTGTCACCCGAAGGCGAGAAGTCTCCATTTAAGAGGCGCCATTCTAAGCAGATGAATCTAGGATTATGTCGAGGCCGGATGCCATACAGAAGGCCCACAACTTCTCCGTCGAAATTGCTCCCAGGATTGATGGATCCAAGGTTTCGGACCCAAACATTCTATATCATAACATGTATGGAGGTCTCATCGTCCTCCATACAGACCCTACAAGTGAGATCATCAGAGATCCCCAAGTTATGTAGGTGGTACTTCAATCGACATTGTCCTGTCAAAAGCCCTACCACCCTTCTCAACTACATTCTATTGAGTTTCAATCAAGCACAGAGTCGAATGGCCTAGCTGTGTTTATGCACAACTTGGCCTGTCGCATGCCCTGCGCAAAGTCCCAGTTGGGTTGGACAGATCTCCAGCAAGATGAAATCAATGAAGTGACGCCAGGAGATATCCTAACGTTTATTAAGACTATAAGAACTCCTGGAAAACCTTTGAAGGAAAGGAGTTGTAATAGATCAAATTAGTCGCTGTACAAAAGCGCTTTATATGATCTACTCCTGATTCAAATCTAATATAATCTTTAGAACGCAATCACTGATTAGGATAATCTTGCAAGACTAAAACCTAGGCTAAAAGTCCTAATGCAAGAACATCAAGATCGAGAGTACTATTGTGGGATCTTTAACCCTTGGGTATACTCTCTGGTGGATAAATTAGAAACTAGAGCTAGTAGATCAATCTTGCCTGCCCGAATTGTTGCGACATACTCTTCGGCCTACAAGTTTCGTATCCATACTCTCACAAACATAGAAACTACTGCAAGTAGGTTGAAATATTAAACATAGCCCTTGCAACAGATCCCGATAAACATCACTGGTATATAGAATTACATTTGCCATGCATTTTGATTCATTATGCGATGCTAATTCGACAGCTTTGTACAAACTTATAAATATTTAACCAAACAAACAGATGGCTTTCTAGATATATTTATCTACGACTTAATCTCACGTCGTATATTAGAACCAGGAATGTAAATAATCAATTTCATACATCACTAATTTACAGGATAGAAAAAGTTTGTGCTCCCCCAACGAAAAACTCTTAATACACCAGCTAAACTGCAACAACAAATGTACAATATGAACCCTCGTAAAAAGTAAATAACAAATTCATTTTGTCATCTAAAAATGACCCCTAAATAGTAGGGCATGATAGCATTGCAGTCTATATATTATAGTAGTGTTTAGATATTAAATAAAAGATTGTTCTTATTATTTTTTATAAACATAAAACCTATTTTGACAAAATGGAAACCCGACTTCAAAAATCAAATATTCTAAAACAAAAAATGCATTAAAAAGTAAAAAAATAATTGCATACTCTTGTGCAAATTTTAGTTCACCTAAGCAATAATTTTTAAATATATGTGTACAATTATTGTTATTTTTGGAGTCGGTGTCAGCATAGAGAAATTCATATAACTTTTGGACTCTGCCTCCAAAAATAACAATAATTGTACATATATATCGATTTCCCGGGGATCCCCTCATCAGAATGCGATTTGGTGCCAATGGGAAACCAAACCCTTTAATACATTACGGTTATCACGTATAAAAAATTCAAAATCGGTTCATAAATAACGGAGTTCTGAGGTGACACACATAAAAAAAAAAAAATACAGACGAATTAAGAACCATCCTCCTTTTTGAAGTCGGGTTAAAAAATAACCAGTACCTAACTATAGTATTACAATGTAGATAATGAAAACCAGGAAGCGTTAAACGTGAACAAGACACCGTTTATATACAGTTCATAGCACAAACAATTCAACAATATTATGTATTAAATTTCAGTTGTTAGTCATTTGATATAGTCGACGAGATTATATTTTCTTGTACTGAAGAGTTTTATTTAATATTTAAAAAAAAAAGTGTCAATGATTTTTATTATTTATTTGTAAAGTTTATATAAATCTACTTTTACACAATTTTAATTGTTTTTGTAAACTTAACGTCCATCCATACATTGTTAGTGTGGTTGCCTTATACCGTCCAAGTGATCGTGCGGTCTAAGGCGTAAGTCTGAGGCGTTTATGTCTACTTGGAACTGGTAGGTTATGGGTTTCGAATCCCGACATCGATTTTTGTCAATTTTTAAGAAAGAAAAAAGGAGCGGTTAATCGACTCAACTGTCGGCGTATGAACAGGAACGAAGTAACCGGTTTTGCTTGAGAAGGTTTTCTGCAGTTTCCTTCACGAAAACCAGATTAATATTGGCATAGTTCCATCAGAGTTGGCTGCAGCCGCACATCCTACCAATTCATAGTCTATACACAAAGATTCCTTCCACTCCACTCACATCCTTTGGCATCACAATGGACTTTATGGTCGAAGTGTAGCCCGTCCTGGGCAGCCGCTACAATCTATCTATGGTTGCCTTATACTCACGAAAGTATTTACATAAAATATTGCTTCTGGTTGTGTACACATGGCCATAAAAGTACTTTGTTTTCATTTTTCAAAATTTTATTCGTTGATTTGTGCTTTATTCATTTGATTCTTAGAAAAAAATTTCTAATAAAAGTTGTTAATATATTTATAAAGAACAACTTTTAGCCGAATCATTTTTTCGAAAACTGAATAAATAAGGCACAAATCAATTTGTGAAAAATGGAAAACCAATTATATATTTGCCATTTTTTCGAAAACCGAATAAATAAGGCACAAATCAATTTGTAAAAAATGGAAAACCAATTATATATTTGCATAATACAGGATAAATATGTCAATAAATTTATTGTATGCTAAAAGTAAAGAATTAACACAATTTTTACTTGTGCAATTATTGTAAAATTAACCATAACCATTAACCATAGAATTTTCAATATAAAATGTGTTTTTGTATCCTTCACTGTTTATAAATCTTGGTACATTCTAACAAATTATATATATAAATTCATTTTTATTAAATTTATAGAAAAACAAAATTTTATCTTTTAAGTTGGAGGCCCTTCGACTTTCCAAACCATTTCCCTTCGAAGAAAACCAGCATTCATCCATTGGAAGATTTTAAAAATACATCTATTCTCCTATTAAACATTATATTATCGAATGATAATTACTGAGAATTCGTCCCCTTTACCTAGATCAGTTTTTTGTATTATAAATACGTATTTCGACTACAATGTAGTCATCTTCAGTATAAATTAGCTAGTCGTACTTTACTCTCTGACAATTAGAAATTGATATAATGTCGAGATCAATAGACAAAAATAAAAATAAATAGAAATTTAACTAAATTAAAATATACTGGATTTAAAATTTTAAATTATATTGAAATTACTCTTGTTAAAATTTCCTTTATTCACATTTATTAAAGAAATTTAGAAAATTTTAACAAGAGTAATTTCAATATAATTTAAAATTTTAAATCCAGTATATTTTAATTTAGTTAATTTTCTATTTATTTTTATTTTTGTCTATTGATCTCGACATTATATCTATTTCTAATTGTCAGAGAGTAAAGTACGACTAGCTAATTTATACTGATGATGACTACATTGTAGTCGAAATACGTATTTATAATACAAAAAACTGATCTAGGTAAAGGGGGCGAATTTGAAATATTATTCTCCTATTGACAACTTACCATAAAAAGTTTCCAAATATTTCCATTAATAATAAAACCTAATTTATATTGAAATTAATAAAATGACTAACGGTAAACGTTAACTTAAAAGAAAAAAGATTGTACCTGTAAATTGATGACACAACGGTGTTATAATTTAAATATATATATATTTTTTTCGTATTATTATAATTAATAATTATTAGAAGACGAAAAAAAAAAGATATTATATATACAATTCAGGTTACTTGGTAAATATAATACCAAACAAATTTTCAATACCAAACTATAATTGTAAAATTTAAATTACCATCGTATGATCAAAATAAAAAACATTTTTATACCCAGTATATCTGTAAATATACAAGGTATATTAAGTTTAGTTCCGACTTTGTAACTCTTGAAAATATTAGAAAAAAAATTGTGTTATAGGTGGTCATAAAATTATCTAATTATTACATTCCGGCATGCCCGTCCGTGAACTCGATAAGTCAAAAACGAAAAGAGATAACGAGCTGAAAATTTTTGAGTGTGTTCTAGAGCAAAAAAATAAGGTCAAGTTCGTTAATGGGCAAAATCGGAACTTGTTTCCCCCCGCCATGGGGGTGGGGAAATTTATATCTTTGAAACCGTAAAAGATAGAAAAAAAATTTGTTGAGAAAAAATTTTCTTCTCTTTAAAATAAACAACTTTTGTTTAAAAATTTTTTTCATAAGTTCAATAGTTCTCTCATAATTTGTGCTCAAAGTTAAAAATGAGAAATACTATTGATAGGTGAACGAAGGTATGCATCCATACATACCATTTTTATACCCAGTATATTTGTAAATATACAAGGTATATTAAGTTTACTTTGTAACGCTTGAAAATATTGATCGCAGAAAAAAAATTCATATCTTATAAACTTTGAATTTGAAGAATTGTTCAAACATTGATATACAAGCTCAGTATATACTGGGTATTCAAACAATTAACTCAGTTAGTTGTTACATTACTTGTTTTATTTGAATATAAAACAATTTATTGTTAGTTTGTGTAAAACAAGCTATTAATTTTTGGAGGAAATGAAGGTTTCTAGTTCACTTAATCTAGTGTTTTTTTTGTTTGTCTATCAAATTTATTTTTGATTGTTTAATATAAAATATGTATCGATTGAGAGTATTAATAATAATTGGTTTTGAAAAATAACATCATTTTATAATTAAAATATGTTATGTACACAAATAATAATCTATGTCAAATTGAAAATTGAATTTATTTGAGATTAGTGTTTGTAATATATATAATTTGTTAAAAAATTGCAAATTAGGTAATTATTATAGATCAAAATAGTATTCCTATATTTACAATATCAAAAACTATTATTAAATCTATTCATCAAGTTTATACCTGAGAGTTAGTTAAATATAGATTTAAATTTTAATATAACAGTTAGCAAAGGTCGTCAGACGCTTAAAAAGAGAGCAATGAAGATTAATGTTTGGTGTAAATATTTCATTTGATCATTCTAATTATATCTTAGATTGATTGTAGTGGGTGTCCTGGATGGGCTACCGTTGACCATAAGGTCCATTGTGATGCCTCAGGATGTGAGTGGAGTGGAAGGAATTTTTGTGTATAGACTAGGAATTGGTAGGATATGCGGCTGCAGCCGACTATGATAGGAACTATGCCGATATTCATCTGGAGTTCGTGAAGAAAACTGCAGAAAACCTTCTCAAGCATAGCCGGTTACTTCGTTGTTGTCCATACGCCGACAGTTTAGTCAATTAACCGCCCTTTTTTTTCTTAATACTTGACAAACTGCCGATGTCGGGATTCGAACCCATAACCTCCCAGTTTCCAAGTAGGCATACTGCGCAGGCATAACGCCTTAGACCGCTGGACTGCTTAGACTGCTTTACTTGGACTTGGAATATTTCTATTAATATCAAAATTAATTATTCAAAAATAGTACTACATTAGGGCCTCGTTAATCCGGAGAGGCAAAAACAAGACCCTTTCCGAATTATCGAGGCGTCCGGATTATAGTATGCCATATTTAATGGTAATAAAACACATGTTTAATCTTAGATTTTGTCTTTGTTCTTCTTTATGTCGCCTACAGTTGACCTGCCTATACCAAACTTCCGAGCAATGACAGGGTAGCTGTCACTTTTATCTAACATTTCTATAATCCGCAATTTGTCTTGTAATGTTAATGTTGAATGTTTACGTGGCGGCGCCATGATGTTAGCGAGCGCGCTAAATTGACACTATACGTACTACACGAAAGGCGATAAACAAAAGACTGACGACGAATTGGCTCATGCCAGGCCGCACCTACACCCGCCCGCCTCTCCGGTGAACTCCATTGCCCGGCCGGATTACAGGGATCACCGAACAAGCAGGAGTCCGGATTACCGAGGCCCTACTGTATATCTAACTGTGTGAAACTGTCACCAAATTAGCAACGAATAACATATCCTGAGACAATATAAGAGTAATTTTAATAAGAGTGATGTTAACAAGAGTAAATTTGAATGACAGCAATTTTAACAAGTGTAGTTTCAATTAAATTTATATAATCTATTTTAATTTATTTTGTTTAATTTTTAATTTATTTTTATTTATCTATTGACTTCGATTTTCTATCTATTTCTAATTGTCAAAGAGTAAAGTACGACTAGCTAATTTATACTGATGATGACTACTTTGTAGTCGAAATACGTATTTATAATACAAAAACTGAGGTATTGAGGCGAATTTGAAATTTTATTTCAAAAACCTAGAATTCTCATTAATTATCATTTGATAATCTAATATTTAATTTTATGATGTATTCTTATTTTAGAATAAAATATTAAATCGTATATATAAATGTTTTGGCTTATGGTCGAAAAATTTGACTGATGGATTTTGAAATAATTAAATATATTATGTCAATCTTCATTATATTTATTCATAGTAGACTAATCGTGTAACGAGCATTTATAAACCATAAAATCATATAATGGTGAATGATTTTGACAAAGTGTGAAACACTTTAAATTTTGCTCTATTTAAATTTTTGTATTTAAAAGCAATACAAAACGTTGCTGTGTATAATTTTGTTGACAACTATTTTAAGGTGATAGACAGGCGACTACCCAGACAGGTGATCAATTTGGTCACCTGTCGTGTAGAATCTACATTTAATTCATTAGGTATTCATCTAATGGCAGATGCTGGAAGCGTGCAAAAACCGTTTTTATGGAGTACAAACTTTGTCTTTGAAAGGGATGTGCAATTTTTTTACGTCACGAATAATGGAAGCACGGTATAAAATGCTTCGAACAGAAGTTGTTTCTATACATTTATAATGAACTACATTTATCCGAAGCATCTTTTCGAAAACCAAATGAATAAGGCAAAAATCAATTATAAAATTTTGTAAAATGACCAGGACTTACACCCATAGTGGTGCGTAAGATGACTGACACCAGTCCAAGTGACCGACCAGTCTAAGGCGTTATTACTACGCAATATGCCTACTTGGAAACTGGGAGGTCTTTGGTTCGAATCCCGACATCGGCAGTTTGTCAATTATTAAGGAAAAAAAAGGGCGGTTAATTGGCTAAACTGTCGGCGTATGGACAAGAACGAAGTAACCGGCTATGCTTGAGAAGGTTTTCTGCAGTTTCCTTCACGAACTCCAGATGAATATCGGCATAGTTCCTATCATAGTCGGCTGCATAGCCTACCATTTGCTAGTCTATACACAAAAATTCTTTCCACTCCACTCACATCCTTAGGCATCACAATGGACCTTATGGTCGAAGTTTAGTCCGTCCAGGGCAGCCTCTACAATCTATATTTATCTCTATCTAAGATGACTGATGGCCATAATTTTTATTATTAAGATCATAAAAGGCTTTGGTACAAATTCATATTTAATGTAATAATCGAATGAGAATTTTATCGACACAGGGTCGTAAACCATTAAGATGTGGTTTAATATCAATAATACACCTTACTGGTTTAAGACCCTAAAATTCTCATTACATTTCATTTTTAAATTTGAATTTGTACCAACTCCCTTTTATGACTATGATAATGAAAATTCTGGCCACCATCTTGTTCACTACTATAGAGTAATGATTGTACCTCCATACAAAATTTAAGATAAGATCAGATAAAAGATAAAAATTTATTGCCAGATTTGTAAAATTATAAAATTACAATTGTCATACATTTATTTACAGATGTTCCTTAACAATAACACCATCTCTTAATAACTATTGATAAGTTCAAAATTATATAAATTCGATAACGGATTGGTAATTAACAGATTCATAAGGATAATTTCAGGGAAAAAATGGAGTGCAAAATTTCATCTTCGTAGGTATTATAGTATTTACAATACTTTTGGGATATATATATTGAAATTATGAGTATAAATAAAATTAGCCATCATCAATTGTAATGACCTAATATCATTCTAATATTGCGTAGAATTTTGACATACACCTGAAAATAAAAAATTTTAAAAAAATATAAATATTTGAACACAACACAACCTAAATAATTGAAAGTTAATTTCCTGTAACGTGAAAAATTGTCATTAACCCAAATACTTATATTTGTATCTATCTGACTTAGTAGCTAATTCACAATGTTTGTTGTACCTACCTGAATATCTGTGTAAAATGTAAATAGTAGATAATAATATAATAATAAGTAATAACCTGCACCAGTAGTAGTTAGTTAGCTTAGTTTTAAATAACATTCTTTTACGTTTAGTAATCATACATTATTAGTACGTACAGTGTGTATCTGAAATTGACATCCAATTCGTACAGAATAAAGAGAGTATTTGTTTTTTTTGCACCAATGTTGGAATTTCGTAAAAATTTCTTCAAATGTCGATCGATCCTACCTATTAGATGTTAAAAATCACTATCGCTAAAATTTATATATATATATATATATATATATATATATATATATATATATATATATATATATATATATATATATATATGTATATATATATAGACTGTGTTGGACAGCTTTTCCTATATTAAATCAATGTTAAATATTATTTATTACTAGCAGTCCGTCTGGTACTGTATGAAGTCAGTCAGTATACATGTAATGAAAGTACACTTTAGTATGTGCATTGTGTCACAAAATCCCCACTCTTTAATGACAAACAAACAACCATACGCATACAGTATCGCTGTGAGATAACTGACTGACTTTATTTATATGTATACTGGCTGACTTCATACAGTACCAGACGGACGGCTAGTAATAAATAATATTTAACATTGATTTACTATAGGAAAAGCTGTCCAACACAGCCTGTATACATATATATATATATATATATATATATATATATATATATAATTTTTCTGTCCGTGTGTATATGACTGAACTCCTCCTAAATGGCTGGACCGATTTTGATGAAATTTTGTGTGTGTGCTCCAGTGGATTCGAGAATGGTTTAGATTCACCATTCAATCTAAAAAAATATATATATCAAAAAAAGTTTAAAATTTTAGACGTGTGTACAGGACAACGTCTGTCGGGACCGCTAGTATATATATATATATATATATATATACATATATATATATATATATATATGTACTTTTATGTGTCTGTCTGTCCGGAATGCAATTTGGTGTTTGAGGCGCTTTTGGTATTCTAAAGCTCAAGTTCGTTAATGGGTAAAAACGGACAAGGGGGAAGGAGGGTTTAGAGGGAGGGGGAAACACAAAATTTGACACATCTCCCTTAATAATCGAAAAATTTATCAGGAGTTAAATTGTAGGTACTTGGTATTACTGTAATTTTGTTTATTATCATTTTTCTGTTACACTAATATTTGCAGAAATATTTACAATTAAAGATTGAAAGTTAAAATTCTAAATAACTTTGTACACATTAGAGTTTGGGATAAATGATAAGATAATGAATTGTAACAAACTTGATTTTCTACAACTTTACTTGTTATACATTTTTCGATTGTTCCAATATTAAGAGACATATTTTATATTTTGTGTTTTCTTCTATCTTTATGCCCCCCTTTCCCCTTGACGTACATTTATAAATAAAATTGGGCTTGAAAATACTAAAATGATATCAGATACGACATTTCGTTTTGATCAGACTAAAATTGTGACCGCTAGAGAGTGATTTATGTATTCTAAGGAAGTTGAAGCAGCTCTTGCATAACAAATTTTGTTTTAAATCATAGCGCTCAAGATTCCACAAGTGTAGCTTGATAATCTTGGATATATAAACGCCACTTGTATGGTATTCAATTAAATAACAAATCCAAGAATATTAATCCTGATACACGCTGTACAAACACATTATACATTAAAATGTAATAATATGAATACAATTCATTTATCATATTGTAGGTTAGTGATTCGCTCGTAATTTTCTACATAGCCAATCATAATATGTTGTTAATAGTTAAATGTATTACATTGTTTTTAATTTAAAATATTGTATTGTACATTTTCACGCTTACATAAATCACAATAAACAATATACAAAAAATCGCCTTAAGTTGAATAGCAAGCAGTCTAGTTGCGTACAAATAACTGAGCCGAGCACAGCAAATATTATTTATTAACTGACTTATGTTTTTAAATTATTCATTTACAGTTTGGCAATGAAATCTAGACAAATATTTATCGTTTTATAAAATATTTCTTGGCGTACACCTAACGCATACCAAATAATTTACCTAAAAACATATTTATAAAGATTCTAATCTAATTCTCCATTTCCCTGATTTGGTTGTAGCAATTCCCAAAATTAGGACTGTTAATTTGAATGATTGATCGGGAATGACTTTTAAGGAAATCGAAAATGTATTCATTAAAATTAGTGAACTTTCCTTTTATTTACCAAAAATCGAGATTTTTTTATAGTAAGACATTAAGCAGGACTCGAAACTGTTTCCGTTCTCAGGAGAACCCATACAGTTTATATACTTCTGTATTTCCGGGAACATGCCAATCGGACAATAAAGGATTGCAGGCATACTTATATCACAGACGAGTCTGGTATCACTTACCATTTTCATCCTTCTATCTAGAAAGGATTAAGTGAATGAAAAATTAACAGGGTATTTAGAGTATTGAAGTGGAACCCACATGAGTGAGGAGAAGAAAGGCGGTAGTGAGGCTCCTGAAAGTCAAGTTGGCTTTATTCTATATTGCATTGTTACTGTGGTTTACCTGAGCTTGTGGTTTATCTCCATTACGCAACTTGGTTTTACAACTTTACTATCCTAAGTAAGATAGAGTGTACCAGTCCAAGTGGCCGAGCGGGCTAAGGCGTTATGTCTGTGCAGTATGCATACTTGGAAACTGGGAGGTTATGGCTTCAAATCCCGACATCGGCAGTTTGTCGATTATTATTATTAAAAAAAAGGGGGCGGTTAATTGACTAAACTGTCGGCATATGGACAAGAAGGAAGTAACCGGCTATGCTTGAGAAGGTTTTCTGCAGTTTCCTTCACGAACTTCAGATAAAAATCGGCATAGTTCCTACCATATTCGGCTGCAGCCGCACATCCTACCAATTCCTAGTCTATACACAAACATTCCTTCCACTCCACTCACATTCTTAAGAATCACAATGGACCTTATGGTCGGAGTGTAGCCCGTCCAGGGCAGCCTCTACAATCTATCTGTCTAAGATCGAGTGTCCACTTAATCTCAGAGACTAGTCGTAAGTCTCAAAGAATATTCTGAGAAATTAGGTGGTAAATCTTAAATGCATAGCTTTGTTAGGATGTAAGATTTACAACCAAATTTACCAAAATAGTCTTTAACACTTATGGCTAGTCTCTGAGAACAAGTGGACACTCAAACTAACAATACAACCGATGTAAAACCAAGTTTGCTATCTGAAGATGGCCTAAAATTGTATGCAGCCAACTTGTATCCCAGGAGACTCACTTCCGCCTATCTTATCACTAATGGTCTTACCAGACTTCAATTTTAGCAAAGTTTTTCTTTTTAGCAGGCTTTCTGCACCTACTTCGTGTCAAATATTCGTATAAGTTATTTTAAGCGGCAACCGTATAATTATATTATTCTAAATTCCTCAAAGCCGTTAGATTCGACCTCAAGAACAAAATGCAAAAACTGACATAAATATTATTTGTAAGTTAATTTGAATAAAACAAATCCGCAAGCGATAAATTTCAATCAATCTCATGTCCACAATTCTATAAGGCAATACAAGTTAATATTTATTTTGACACAAATTACAAATTATTACTGTACGTATTGTATGTTCTCAAACAATGGCTCTAAACGTCTAAACATTTAAAAAATTATGTATCCAAAAATGGTGATACCGGATTACTTTTTTTTAAACAATATTATATTTATTATGTAATATAAATTATAATTAATCAAAAATTTGATTTAAATAATATTATGAAATATTTATGGCGGTGGTGTATAATATCAATGACGTCAATTTTTTATGATTTTTATTAGAATTAATTTTTTTTTCTGTTTATTTGTAATCGACAACAGCTGTTTATTAAAGATAAAATTTTAATATCTAATTATAGACTAGTGAAGATGTGCCTTTTTTCGAATTCCACTTCGCCTTCTCAGAAAATTATGAATAAGATGTCATTCGATTCGTAATTGCATCTAGAAAGTTTTTGAAAAAGTTGAAGTTCCTCGTAAAAAAATTGCAAAAGGTATGAACAATGTAGTAAAAAAAAAAGAGGGTGGTTCGTTTTTTACAAATATCTCAAAAACTATTGTAGATATCGGAAATCGAAAAAAATATGCTTAAAGAGCAGGAAATTTCTTCAAAATCCTACCTCCCGGAACTGTACCACTAATATTTATAATTTTAATTGAGAGATGAAAATAGATATTGAAAAAGAATGATTCGGCTCAGATTGATTCAAACACTTGAACAAAAACAATTTTTTAATCCATTAAATATGAATATTAAGGAAAGAAAAAATGCACGTATTAGTAATATATACGCTTATGAACGGGTGTGTACACATCCGTTCAATAAAATTGAACAGACCTGAAATGTTAATTTTCTTACATTTCATAAAACTCCCAACTTTTGAAACTCTCTGTATAATGATTGATTTATAAACAAAGATAAGTAGTATATATTTTAAGTGTGAAAAAAAAAATGGAAGTATAGTAAAAAACATTTACTACAAGAATAATCAAAATAGTAATAGACTTATTCGGTTCAGATCTGTTCAATTTCATTGAATTGGAGTGTACATATGGGCGCTAAAATAGCGTTCTTTTTTTAAAGTTGTATAATTGATTTGTGCCTTATTTATTAGGTTTCCGAATAAATGCTTCGGCTAAAAGTTGCTAATTATGAATAGACTAACAACTTTTATTCGAAACATTTTCCCAAAAACCGAATGAATTAGGAGGTTCAAATGAACTAAAAACCTTTGAAAAATGAACGCTACTTTTATGAACCATTGTACAAATTATATATTGGATAAGTGCGGATGGGACACACGACCTCCTGTATCGAATAAAAACGTTCTGGGTTCTAAATTTATAGAATTGACGTCAATATTTATATAGTTTTTAGTGGAAATAAAATATTTTGTTTCTTTTGTAATCTAAACAGCTGTTTATGAGAGATAATATTTTTTAATATTTGGCTTTTATATTTATTTTTAGATAATTTTAATTGGCTATTAACACGTTATTAATGAATTTTCATTTTCTTTTTTTTTTACAGGGTAAGAAGAAAATATATGTTTGTTTTATGTGAATACAAAAGTATCTCTTGCAACAAAAACTATTTAGTAAGTTTATTTGTGTTTCTATTTATTTTGTTAAACATTCATTAATTATTCAATACTTTGTAAATTTGTTTATATTCACTAAATTAAAATACCATATTTTTGAATTAGTCATTCTCTAATCAGGTGAAGATGTTTGTTTCATAGCATAGACATCGGGTGTCGAAAATAGCAAAGTAGTGTAAATGTAAATTAAAAACATGTGTAAACTCAATATTCAAGAAAATTGATGCATTAAGGCTGTTGGGTTGAAACAGTGTATTCAATCAGAGTGTATTTGCTCAACTGCTGATGTTGAACGATGTTACACAGTTTTCTATTCTGCACTATTGCACAGTGCTTGAGAGATTTTAAGGATGTTCCAGCATATCACCATTTTTCGACAGATTTTGCTTATTTTTTGTTCACAGGTTAAAAATAACGTTTTCTAATAAATCCCGAAGTTACAGAATTTTTGACCGTTTAGAATGCGAGATAATTAATATCAAAGTTATCATTCTCTCTCACTCTTTCTGATTAGAAGCATGTGAAACTTTATGCCCGCCCAACTATTATCTGTTGTATTAGAAAAAATACTCGACAGAATTTAAAAAAAAACTAGGAGAGTAAAGCTAAATATTTATTATATAAATTTTAAAAAAAATCGTGTGTTACCGTTTTGTTTTCGAAATACAAAAGTTTAAAATTATCCCTTTTCTTCAACATAACATTATTTTGTATATGTGAACAGTGTTTTTGTCTATGTGTTGTATATGTGTGTTTATGTATTATAATAAAATCAAACCGGTTTGTTGTACTGATTGCATAACACAGTGCTGGAACGTCCTTATGTAATAAATGTGTATCGTATGTGTATGTGTATAATAACCAGACAAAATGCATATATACATACGTTACATGTTTAAGCGAAACAGACAAGCTTGTCTGTCACATAGGCAGTGTGACCCTCCCACACTCTTCAGTGAACAATAATTTTATTTGTGTGTACATTAGAAAGATGTACATTAGAGCACTTCAATTTGACCATACAGTTGAAAGTAGGTACAGGAATGTCTTCATCCTTATTACTCTTTTGTTTTTGATAAAAGAAGAATATTTGAATTACGAGTCACATTATCAATGATATCATTTGAATGGGCTCGTAAACTTTGTATATATTAAATGCATACATTGATAAACGTGGCCTGGTCTAGATAAATTTTACTAACTCTGATTCTAATGTAAATAATGGATTTAATGGCAGTCTTTCAAATTATAATTTTAATGGAAGAAGTGACGCTGGTTCTGTTCTATGATAAAATGTAGAATCATTGGTTTTAGATACAATATATATATTTTTTCTATTGTAGTATTTTACCACTATATTATTTTATTAAACTTTTGTGTCTTAATAGTTGTGTTGACCTTATTTAATATTATTTAAATAAATTATTTAAAAAGAAGTATAACTACTTACGTGCGTTCATTAGTACACACACACATACACTTTTTATTGTAGAGAGCTTTACTTTATTGAATTCCATTATGATTACTGATGAAATAATACCTTGAATCGTTATTTTTCAAAATCCATTTTATTTAAATAAATAATAGCGATATATGTTTCGGGCTATATGACCATTCTCAGACTGTTTTGTTAGTTTCGGAATAGTGTTATCAATTTTATACGATAGATGTCCCTCATATACTCCTAAAAATAATTTCACTGACCACCAAAAAGGAAAGGAAACCATTAAATCACGCCCATTTATACTACTGATTGTGAAATTCGACAGTGTCTAATTTAATTTATTTTGCAATCAATATTTTGATAAATACTTCCTCGACTATTTTTTATTTTCGGAAATAAAAAACCGCATAAAAAATATGAATTTTATCAGTTTTATAAAGAACAACCACGATATTTCCATATGCGATTGCAAAATTCCAACCAAAGGAAGCAAATGAATCATTTTATTCGTCGTATCTTATCTTCAATGATAAAGAATTTCTTCAACGCATTATGCAATTATTTTCTATTTGTATATGTTGGGAATAGTGATGCCGCAAGTGATGAGTACAAAACGGAATGAAGTACAAAAACGGATTTTTTTTAAATTTTATTTTTCAAGCAAATCTTCAACTGTAAAAACGAACCGGGACGAAATAATACTTTAACAAACCAAAACAATACACGAGACGTGCTATTGGGGTCTCGTCTCGCGACATCACAGGTTTTGACCACTAAAAAACAAACCAAATTTTTCCAGGAAGACCTCAGCTAATCTTTATGTGGCCTAAAATGTACCTTTTTTTTTTTTTTAAATAATATTCTGGTATCGCTTGGTTTTACAATAATTCAATATTTTAAAACAATATTTATCAGTGTCTAATTTATTAACGTAGTTGTTACAAGATTATTTATAAGAAATTATATTTTCTCAAAAACTCTATGTTAAAAATTTGATATTTAATCGTTAATAACTTTTTCCAATGACCGATAACCGGTTTTGAATTTTTTGGAAAACATAATTATACTTGCCAAATACCAAAGATCCAAAGCTTTCTATCATTTGAACCTCAAATAATACGTAATTAATTTGATATTACCAGACGAATTACCAGTCCAAGTGGCCCAGCGGTCTATTGCGTTATGTCTGCGATGTATGCCTACTTGGATACTGGGAGATTATAGAATCGAATCCCGACATCGGCAGTTTGTCAATTATAAAAAAAACGGGCGTTTAATTGACCAAACTGTCGGCGTATGGACACGAACGAGGTAACCGACTATGCTTAAGAATGTTTTCTGCAGTTTCCTTCACGAACTCCAGATGAATATCGGCATAGTTCTTATCATAGTCGGCTAGAGCCGCATATCCTACCAATTCCTAGTCTATACACAAAAATTCCTTCCACTCCACTCACATCCTTAGACATCACAATGGACCTTATGGTCGAAGTGTAGCCCGTCCAGGGCACCCTCTACAGTCTATCTATTACCAGACAATTAGTCTAAGAGCTAGCGGACATTTGTAAGTGCAAATTTTCTATTTGGGTAAATATGCATTTTTGGGGAAACCAAACTTAAAGTTTCGCCACGAGGCTCTTAAATTCGTTAAATTCATACTTCACGGAAATTTCATAGTGCCACTATTGTTTTGACACGTGTGTTCCCGACTGTTTACTAAAAAGATTAATTTCAATGACTTTTCATACGAAAAAGACTAATTTAAAAAAAAAAAATTTATAAGGTCAATACATAAATAAATTTTTCAATAATGTTTTTCATTGAAAACTTTTGTCAATAATAAATAAGGCAAGTCATAGTTTGGTGGCAGGTAGGTTCAACAACCTTTGAGGTGAAAATATTAACACAAGGTTTCTAAGAGCTATTATAACACCGAGTCCGAAATTCATTACCTTTTCCTTGGGAGTTTTGCCAATTTATTCTCTGCTTAAGGTCATAAACATGACATTATTGTTGAAATATTATAACAATAAGAGCGAACCCCTCCGCTTTTTACATAAAATGAATCACTTTCTCACGAGGGTAATAATGTGTTTGAAATTATGACTATTGAATTTTATTGTATGTGACCTTGAAAGGGGAGTGAGTGAACCAGCAGGAGGGGTTTTGTTATGGTCGTTGACTTTATTAATATTTTTGCTGTATTATGAGACAATTGTTACTTATGACTTGATTTTATTGTAAACGAGACGGAAAACCCGTTGAAAAATCATCAACTGATATCTTTTTTTGTATCCTGTATAAAGTATATACAGAGTGGCACGCATAAGTAACGTTATGATTTATTTAATGAATAACTTTTTTCTTTCTGATTTTATTTAACGTTGGTCTTTATTAAAAATTAGATTACAGTTTGGAAATATGTTCACATTATGTTTTGAAGATAATATCTTTCAAATGGTGCCCATTGTTTGCTTCGACTTGAGGTGCTCTTTTCAGAGCATTTTCCATAACTTGTTTTAGAATTTCAGGTCCCAGCGCTCTCACTTCTTGTCGGATATTAGCCTTAAGCTCTTGGATGGTTCTTGGCTTATTGGCATACACTTCACCCTTTAGGTAGCCCCAAAGAAAAAAATCGGGAGCTGTTAAATTGGGCGAACATGGTGGCCAGTTAAAATCAGAAAAACGCGATATTATTCGATTGCCAAAAACTTCTTGCAGAAGAGTTGTACGAGTTGTGTGAGCTGTGGCTCCATCTTGTTGGAACGACAATTGGATTGTTCTCTACCTCTGACCTTAAAAATTTTCGCCTAGACATCACCAACTGCTGAGAACGTCGCCTGGTGGAAGTTTCGAGGTTTTCCTCAACACTTGCTTGCACCCTATACAATAGTGTTTTATGTTTAAGTTCTTGGTACTATGGCCCACATAGGAAGTGTCCTATTTTCAAAATTGTGTGGTCATTTTGTGCCTTATTCATTCGGTTATTAGAAAAAATTTCTAATAAAAGTTGTCAGTATATTTATAATGAACAACTTTTATTTGAAACCTTTACCCAAAAGCCGTATGAATAATGCACAAAATGACTATACAATTTCTGAAAAAAAGACACAACTTCTGTGGCCCATAGCACTAGCGTGTCAAATTTCTTGAACGTAACTAACCAAAAACGACCTTGAGTTTGTGAATTGTCAGAAATGTTCTTGTTTCAAAAACAAACAACTCTGGTTTTGAATTTTTCGTTTCCAACTCAATAGTTTCAGCTCAAACATTTGTAAGCACTTGTAGATTATTGCGGAAGCATGTGTCTGAATGTCCCATATAGAATACTTTGTAATTTAAAATGCAAGCCGTATTTCTTTTCTTCTATGCGTGTGTAGAAATATAAAAAACCATACATGCACTGATAAAGAACACAGTCTATACAGGATGTGTAAACAGTAACGTTACTTTTTAAGTTTCTGGATCGATTAAATTTTTTGAGAAAAAAAGCAAATCTTCATTTTTTTAAATGCAAAAAGAACAAACTTATTATTTTGTACAAAAATAACAATTTTTATTGCCTTTTAAAAAAATTACTTTGGTTATTGCACATCGGATGTTCAAGACTATTGTCTATAATGTTTATGTTACAACAGTCTGAATTGTGTATAATGCAGATGGAAAAAAAATTCTTTTCTGATGACTCCATTTCTTTTTGAATAGCGATTATTCGTGTTTCTGAATAGAAAAAACTGCACGTAGAGGTATAGTACAATGTTCTGTTTAAATTTATGTCATTAGACTTAATTGCATACCGGGTGATCCAAATTAAATCGTATTAATTCCTTATTCAATTCTGTTCACAAAGAAAACGACCACAAATGTCAATCAAACTTTGTATGAAATATCTCAATCGATTCTGTAACAAGTAAACCGCGAACAGTTCAACCGAATACACGCAAGAGACCCGCGTGTGTCCGAATAGCCATATCGTTATTGACAACCGGTCGTTCGGTTTTCAATAGGGAATATGCATGATGAATTTTTTTTCACCTGAATTGAAGCATGTTTACTTGAAAAATATCAAGGTAAAATTACTTTTTAAATAACTTTAAAAATAAGCGAGATATGAATGATTGAAATTCCCGATTAGACAAAGAAGGTGATAGCCCTCTTGATATGTTATGTGACGTCATATTACACTTTCACCATTTAAAATACACGTAAAACTCCGTTTTTAGTATTTTTGCAAGAAAGAGACAGATAATAATCTTTAAAAGCTTATAGCTTCCTTGATATTTGTCGGATTTTAATTTTGTTTTTAAGTATTATTACAGTATTAACAGTATTTTCATCACTCTTATTAAAATTACTCTTATATTGTCTCAGGATATGTTATTCGTTGCTAATTTGGTGACAGTTTCTCCTAACCGCCTGGAAGCAACGGTAAGTCAAAGTATCCATTTTTATGTGAAACTGTCACCAAATTAGCAACGAATAACCTATCCTGATACAATATAAGAGTAATTTTAATAAGAGTGATGTTAACAAGAGTAAATCCAATGAAAGTAATTTTAACAATAGTAATTTCATTTATTATATTTTAATTTATTTTGTTTAATTTTTTATTTATTTATTTTTTTGTCTATTGATTTCGATTTTCTATCTATTTCTAATTGTCAAAGAGTAAATAACGACTAGCTAATTTATACTGATGATGACTATTTTGTAATTGAAATACGTATTTATAATACAAAAACTGATCTAGATATTATTGGGGCGAATTTGAAATCTATCTGGTTTTATCTACTAACATAAATGTAATCCTATAATAATAATAATTCGAAATGTAATTGTTTAAGCAATGAACCGACTGTGTTTCTGCAAAGTAATAATAATAATATTCATAATAATAATTGCACGAAAACAAGGTAATATCAACCAATAACAGCATCACACATAAAGTTCATTGTAATAATGAACACGGTTGTTATAAATTAAGTAATACGAGTCAGGTCTATTTATTCTATGTGAGAATATGAACTTGTTTATAGTTAAATAAACGTAGACCTTTGACATCTTCATCGACAATCAAGTTTACAGTAACAGGCATGGACGTTGTTAAATTAACATACTTAATTATTTGCATTATGGATGAGAGTGGTCTTATATTATTTATGGATAAAACATAAAATAAAACCGACTTCAAAAATGTAAACAAATAACTTGTGACATTCAAAATTCGACAACCAGAGCCAGTCTAAGGAAACTTAGACTGCTTTCTTGGAAACTGGGAGGTTATTGGTTCGATTCCCGACATCGGCAGTTTGTCAATTATGAAGAATGTATGGACAAGAACGAAGTAACCGGCTATGCTTGAGAAGGTTTTCTGCAGTTTCCTTCACAAACTCTAGATGGATATCGGCATAGTTCCTATCATAGCCGCATATCCTACGAATTCCTAGTCTATACACAAAAATTCCTTCCACTTCACTCACATCCTTAGGCATCACAATGTCCAGGGCAGCCTCTACAATCTATCTATCTATCTAGAGAGAAATTAACCCTGGTATCGAATTCTAAATGTAAAGACTGTTCCACGCTCCATCTGACATTATTTTCGCTCCTTGATCATGCATAGATTGACGTGGTCAACTGATAACCTGAGAGTAGAATTAATATTAATGAACAAGAGGGTGTCAATTAAGTTCTGTACAGAATCTGAAACTTTTAATTAAAAAAAAAACACTTATGGAAGGATTCTTACTTTCCGTTTTTTTCTGGACTAAAAGCAGACTGATGAAATGCGGCTATACGATCGATCAGCCATCAATCCTACGAACAATCTGCTAAATGCCATCAATCACATCAAAACTGGTAAAAATTATTAAAATCAGCCAGGCAACTCCATCAATCTGTACAGCACAGTCATTGGCTGTACTGTAAAACCCAACTAATGTAATTTGGCGACGTGCAAACGAAATAAAATCAAAATTATCGAATTGAGAGAACTTTCTCCTTTTTTTGAAGTCTATTGAAGAAAAAACAAATGATTAATGAAGTTTATTGGCAAGACAATTTAAAAATAAATAAAATAATAGTTAAAGAGAACAAGAATTGGTTAAGGTCGGGTCATTTAAAATAGAAATAAGGTCCTTGACTTTTTATAGATCGTGATTTTTTAACACTGGTTAAAATCGATGTATGCATGAGTACCTTCTTTTTTCTAAATGTAAATATGATGTCATTTGGATATATAATCGAATAACTTTAGTAACACTTAAGTATGGAATAGACGCAGAAGATTGTTGCAGCAACATTGAACTCCGCCTACAAAATATTTTCTATACAGACGTGCAACCAAAATTATGGAACATTTATTATTATTTTATTATTTTATGACGCTAGTCATAAAAATTCAATCATTTCTCATCTTGTCTCTATCTATCTCATTTAATTTGTATAGTTTATTTATATGTATGTATCTCTAGTAAAACTAGTGTTGGGATAATACCTATATTCTATCTATACAAATAATAAAGTATATATATATAATTATATATAATGTAAATTGTAGCCAATATAGGTAATAAAACAACAAAATATTAGGAAAGCATAACATTTCAGATAATATGGCCAATTTGTATATGAACATTTAACTCCTAACAAAATATCAAATAATTTTGATTTTTAAAGCAACCGTTCAAGGACATGTTTTTTGTGGCTGCAACAGCTATACACACACAGCAACATCCTAGGTTGCTGCACAATGTTGCTGTTCAATGTTCCTCGTTTGTAGGCCCTATTACAGGATTACATCTTGTTTAATCATACAAGGTCCGTTCCATGCCAAAACTTATACACAGCAAAATATTAAATTCAGCATTAAATCAACAGAA
The DNA here is from genome assembly GCA_963920215.1 of Nineta flava. NCBI lineage: Eukaryota > Metazoa > Arthropoda > Insecta > Neuroptera > Chrysopidae > Nineta > Nineta flava. Next base: position 129,675,890 of record OY986041.1, read on the forward strand.
GATGGACAGGGCCAATTATGGGTGTAAGTAGTAAAGTGAAGGGTATGCTGAAGCCTGGAAAGTAACCCTTTCAAGGTCTTTTTACCGACCCTTGATCAACTCGCTCGATTTGTCATCAGTTCACAACATGGCCGTGACACACGATTAATACAGACCAAAAAAAAAATTCGAGGCCAAATTGGCAAACGACACCCTAACTATATAGTCAGTCCGACACTGGACATCAGTCTGAACACATTCATGAACTAAAGTCCAGAGGGGGGCGCAGACGGCTCGCCGGAGTCAAACGACTCTCCATAAGGTGGGTGAGAATAAGTAAAAAAGGTATGTTTTGAAGTAAGACGGAACGATGTTTCAATACAGGTTATCCTACCGATTATTGCCCAATAATTTATTCAATCAATTTAGAATTAGTTTTATAAAATATTTATTGTTTAAAAAATATATTTTACAATATGGAGAGATACACCAAAAAACATAATAATAATAACAATAATAACAACAATAATGATGATAGCAATAACAATAATTACAACAACAACAACAACTATATGTATTCCCACTTTATGTAAAATTTAACCATTTAGAAATTAGTAACCCTCCCCCCCCCCATCCTGCTTTATCATTGGCATCTTTTTTGTATCCAGTGTCATCAAATTCCCATGACACTATACCCCCTACTAAGAAAAAATAATTAAATCAAGTAAATAATTGTCGATTAGTTCTCCGATATGAATAGTTTAGGCAAATTATTCGGAATTTCCTAAAATCTAATTCAAAATCTAAACTAAAGCTAAATCATCAAAAATTTACAAGCGGTAAATGTAAAAGATCAAACTATTTATATTTTATAATTTATATAACTATTATATTTTATTCATACCCAAATATATTAAAAAGGTACATTTTATGCCCCAAATTACCAGCCCAAAATTCCAGAGTATGTATTCAATGTATTGTATCTATTGTATACTTTGAATAATAGTGACCATAAAAAAAGTAATTAAAAAAAGAAAATAATAATTATTGGTAGGTACTCTATATTTATTCTATCTCTCTTCCTACCTCTCACTCAGAGCTGAGTGCAGTAAAGGTCTGCCCACCTATGAACTAAACTTATATCGGACAGTGTTTGTAATACCCGTCGAACGCGGTGAATTTGCAGGTAAAAAAAATTAATACTATCTATTCCACAATTTATTACGAAGGGTAAAAAAAAAACATGTTTTAGATTCGTCTCTCATAACCTAACACAAGAAAAACTACATTACAATAAAATAAATAGAGGGAAAAACCAATAGGGGAAATCTAATTGGAGAATAAAACATTGTACAGGAAAATTTTCTTTATAATTTTCCCTGACAGTAAGTCACTAGAGGGTTGTGTTGAAATAAATATATATATATTTTTTTTCCGTGTGTATAATATAAAAATACGCATCAATACTTAGGTGAGCTTTATTACAAATGCCTGATGTTATAATAATGATATAGAACGCATAGGTTATTCACCTTAAATTTCCACCCTTGTTTATGCGACAGAAAATTATGTTGTACATGACTTATACCAAGTTGGGAAGCTTAAAAGAAACTTGTATGATAATTATTTTGTAAAAAAAGCTTGATGAAGTATTATTGAATGTAGAAACCATTTTGTATCTCACTGCTTTGTCTTGTAAATCCTTTGAAAGGATATTTAATAATATGGGCCACAAAAGTAGTGTTCTTTTTTTTTTCGAATTTTATAGTTGATTTGTGCCTTATTAATTTGGTTTTTGGGGAAATGTTTCGAATAAAAGTTGTTTGTGTGTTTATAATGAACAACTTTTATTCGAAGCATTTTTTCGAAAACCGAACGAATAAGGTATAAATTAATTATAAAACTTTGAAAAAAAGGACGCTACTTTTGTGGCCATGTGCACAACAGACATTTTATAAAATATTTCTTCATATATTATTTTTTAATCCTTGATTTAAAAGCGAATATTAAACAACGTTCAAAATTTAAAATACACAATAATTTTATTAGTGAGTAACTCACTAAAAACGCCAAAAATAGTACTTAAGTCTTAAAGCATGGGGTACTTTATGCGGAAACGTTTTTTTTTAAAGCTTTCGATGATTTTATTTCTACAATAAGCATTCATTTTACACTTAAATATTTTTTGCATTTAGATCTATTAATTAGAAGCTTCATTTTAGTGTTTTTAGAAAATATAAATTTTTTTTCATTCACCTTCAAATTTACATAAAACTTCGTCGAGTAAAATTACTATCAAAATATTTATTTTGGATTTGATTTATATTTGTATTTTAAATATCCGATTTTTCGGATTTATTCAGTAATGTGATGTATATAGTAAGTAGTTTTAAGGTCGTTGGCAACTGAAAATTAAAATTATTTATAAATTATAACATGTTATTGTAAAATATATTATAGGTATTATAATATACAGTTTGAGGAATTTTTATTTAAATCATAGATTCTATGCTAAACCAAGATCACCACTGAAGTAGAAGGGGGATCACAATGGACCATAAGGTCGAAGTGCAATAGTTTTTAGACCCCAATCAATCAATCAATCAATCGTCATTTGTACATTGTCATTAGTATGGTGGCCGCCTTTGGAATAAACTCGAACGCTCAGTCAGGGAAAATGATAATATCTTCAGAACCTAATCTAAATGTTACTTTATTAATTTATGTGTTTAATTTAATTTGTAAATTTGACGTGAAAATGTCTATTCGCTCTCGTTACACTGGTGATCGATCGAACATTCTTATGTGACGAAATACTGTATGATTAACCGCTGATAACTTCGAGATTAATAATGCTTACAATAGTTGAGCTCACAATAGATAGATCTGCACGTGTATAGGTTGCGGTGTATTTGACTATGACGTTTATCGTATCAGTGTAGGCGCATGAGTGAATGGTTACGAATTAATGCAAGTGAATGGTTCTTTGATGACCTATTCATGACCTATTACGTTTTTGCGGCTTTGTTCATTACCTAAATTATAAACAGGTCATCGATTTTATGACGTTATATCTTCATTTCACGACTTTTATGCTCTATTGATGAACTAATCAAAAAGTTACATTCAAGAAATGATGATTTGCAGGCCAGTGAAGGCGTATGCGAATGAATGGTTACGAATTAATGTGCATGAATGGTGCGCATGTTCGGTAATCTATCTATGATCTATTATGTTTTTGCTACTTTATTCATGGCCTAACTTAGCAGGTAATCGGTTTTATGACGTTACATCTTCATTTCACGACTTTTATGCTCTATTGATGAACTAAAAACAGGTTACATTCAAGAAATTACAGAAGAAATGATGATTTGCAGGCTAGATAGATAGATCGATTGTAGAGGGTACCCTGGACGGGTTAAACTTCGACCATAAGGTCCATTGTGATGCCTTAGGATGTGAGTGGAGTGGAAGGAATTTCTTCGTTCTTGTCCATGTGCCGACAATTTAGTCAATTAACCTACCGATTTTTTGCCGATGTCGGGATTTGAACCCATAACCTCCCAGTCTCCAAGTATGCATACTGCGCAGACATAACGCCTTAGACCGCTCGGCTACTTGGACTGGTCTATTTGCAGGCTATAATAATGCTTTAAATATCGACTCGGGTTATCTAAGCAATTTGTTCTAGAGATGTATAAAATTTCAAATTCGCCCCCTTTACCTAGATCAGTTTTTTTGTATTATAAATACGTATTTCGACTACAATGTAGTCATCATCAGTATAAATTAGCTAGTCGTACTTTACTCTTTGACAATTAGAAATAGGTATAAAGTCGAGATCAATAGAAAAAAATAAAAAGAAAATTAACTAAATTAAAATATACTAGATTTAAAATATAATAGATTTTAAATTATATTGAAGTTGCTCTTGTTAAAATTTCCTTCATTCACATTTATTCCTGTTAATTTTACTCTTATTAAAATTACTCTTATATTGTCGCAGGATATGTTACTTGTTACTAATTTGGTGACAATTTCACAATCTATTTTGGTTTTACGCTACTTATATATGTTCGCCCGACTTTATTCTAAGACCGCACCTGATTGGTGCTGAGTTATGCCTTGCGCAGTGAACAGGTTTTTGTATTTTGACATCTTTAGAGAGAGATGGACATATTGGCACTTGATTTTACCGTAAGATTTTGATTAAATCTGAATTTGAAATTTTATTTCAAAAACCTAGAGTTCTCACTAATTATCATTCGATAATATAATGTCTAGAGATCTATGTTTAGTTTGTATACATCTGTGTGTGCGTTTTTGAACATATCATGATGCATCTTCATAAACAATTATGATTGTTATTAGTTGAAGTTTGTTACTTGTAATAATATTATTATTTATTTATATGTTTGTTTGTTTAGTATGATATAACAAACATAACGATATCATGTCATGGACATTGAAAATAATAGCTTAGTATTATAGTATCATAACCATTCATTTTATTTAATATTATATACATCGTTGTTGTATAGTTATATAGTAATCGTGTTCAACTATGATGTAGGTATGATGGTATATGGTTGGTTATTAGATGACTTCAGGAGAAAACAATTATAAATGTTTTTAACATGATTTTGTGTATTTTCTCACGTTTATTTTTAACTTCCGGATGTTAATAAAGTAAATGTTTTAATTATTATTACGTAGAGGTGTTTATCTTAATTAGCAAAATTTACTTACCTTAAATTTGTCTGGTGTGTTGGGAAACGAGATATTTAAATGAGTTTAAGCAAAGTGGCAAGTTACCTGGAAAACCTTGATATTTAGGAAATGGGTAGGAAGTTTTAAGATTCTGAAAAATCTAAGTAATTTGAATCTCCTATTAGAGAAAATGAAATATTTTTGTTAAATTTTATCTAAGTTTTTTTGTGTCATAGTTATGAGACCTCAAAACTGGTCAGGACATTTTTCTTCCTGTAGTTAGAGAAAGATCAAAGAAAAGTCTGAGACTTTACTAACACCATTTCAAACTCCAGATGAAGAATTCCAATAAATGTACACTTTTATGGGCAATAACTGACTCTTACTTCAGATTTTTCTGTTGTGTGAGGAAATGAGTTATTTAAATAAGGCTAATCAGACTGGTAAATTACCTGGAAAACCTTGAAATATTGAGATTTTGTAAACGCCAGATAATTTTAGTCAGATAAAATAAACTATTTTAGGCTCTTTTAATTTAATTTCAGACGATATCTCGTAAACCGTTCATCAAATCGTCAAATGAATACGATTGTCGTTTTTTAGGTAAAATTTGCCTTATATTGTAGCTTTTATCCAAATCGGGAACAAAAATTATTCTGGATTATATACAATTTTTTTAAGGTATACCCCTTGGAAAAAGTTGAAAAAATTTTAGTCATTGATTTGAATGAAAATTAGTTTATGAAGTAAATTGGACCCAAAAAACACAAAAATCCAGTTGGTTTGATGATTTGACGGATAGTTTTCGAGATATGTCGTTTTATATGATTTTGATGTAACTCTTTATTTCCAGAGAATTAAATCAATCATATCAAGGAAAAGTCTGGGAATTTTATAATACCATTTCGATCGCCAACCTGTTTTAAGAGTAAGGAACTACAAAATTGAATTTTGTATTTACACCCCCCCCCCCCCCCTTCTATCTCGAAAATGGCCGATCTGCCATATATATATGGTATGAGAGAAAATTCTATCCACGACTCAGGAGCTTATGTACCACGCGGCAGAAAATTAGGGTTCATGGATTTTTTGATGCGCCATATCCTAGGCTATAATACTTCGAAAAATAATTTTATTTTAAATGCTCGTGTAAAAATTTCATATTAAAATAATTAAAACATTAAAATTTTTCTAAATATTAACATAAAACTGTGATAACATCGATTTAATTTTTTTCAAAATACGAAGAACACAAACGAATTATTTAAAAAAATCATGAATACTTTTAGTTTCATAATAATAATTATAAATAATTAAATTCATTTTTTTTTACTACAAAAAATTAATATTTCCTTGTTGTGATGATGATAACGCGCAAACGAACTGTGAAACTGTAATGTAAAATCATTGAACTCAACAAAAATAATAATATTGTTCACTTGATTGCAGCAGCATATCCAACAATTATTAGTAATTATAAAGCCGAGAATACATTTGCTAACTTACTATCACAAAAAGATAGCTCCACTTTCGAAAAAAATAGTAATAGTAATTAACGAATAGAAAAGAGTCTTTTCTTCGGCCCTCATACGATTTTTATGTAACTCTTTATTTCCTGAATTGGTTGGGTGATATTTAGGAATATATCAAGATATTCTGGTATATTCAAGGCTAAAGTATTTATTATATAACTAATTGAAAATACCAACATAATGAGTTAATTACTCAAAATACCCGGTATATATTGAGAAACATTTTTTATTTTTAAATTTTTTTCTTACGGTTTCAAGAATGAATAATACCCCCACCCCTTGCGAGGGATGCAGGTTTCGATTTTACCCATTCACGAACTTGAAGTTACTTTTTAGCTTTACACACGGACGGACGGACAGACGAAAATGGATAAATTCGGTCATTTTAAGTACACCTACATCAAATTATTTTTTCTGTGATTAATATCTTCAACCGTTACAAAGTCGGGACTAAACTTAATATACCCTGGTATATTATAATATTTACAGGGCATAAAGATAATTTATAAAATTTAAATCAGTTTAGAGGTTTCGAAGAGTAACCTGGTGACGTATGCACTAAAGGCGACTAGATATTGATGTCCAAGATCTAGTACAAGTAAACTATAAGATCGTCTCTTCTTCCTTCAGAATGATCAGGGAATTCATCACGCAAGCAGAGATCAGATAAAAGTCAGATAATTTCAATTTGATCGGCATTGTGAAAATATTAACACATATTAACTTAAGAATAGCAAGTGTATTCTCAGCCTTATATTATATACATGCCTTCTTTGCATATATACATTTGTTTCTATGAATATTCATAAATTGTAACCATTGCTACCAAGTGTGAGTAACTTACACTTTCAATAATTATTTTTTTTAAATATATTTCTTGTACATAAACTGATTTAATTTCTCATTTATTACAAATGGGAAGTTGTTTTTGAGTTATTCATGTATTAATGTTTATTATGTATGCCGGAAATTATGATGGTTTTATGTGTTTAAAAAAATACAAACTAGTTGTACCATCTTTTAATTTTGATGTTATTGACGGTATTATTTGAAAAACTATGTTATTTATTGCAGCTATACTTTCGTAAGGTGTGGTAAAGTCGTGAGAAATAAAGTTGTTCGTCGAATTCAGGAAGGAAGGAACTGATTATCTCACACTAAATCATAAACAAATCTTCCAGGATTATAAATTATGATTCATTAAAGTCGGCTTAGCTCTGTAATACTAAAATTCATTATTATAAAGTACTAGCTTATACTCGCATCGTCGCTCGCATTTTAAAACTAAAAACTTCAATGTAATTTTCCACGGTTTTCACTGCTTCAAATATTTATCATTCCCACCGCTTCTTCCACTACATCAAATATTTATCGACACTTCCACCAAATTTATATTTCATCGAATAGTTTTGAATTCTATTTCTCGTAGCGAGCTTACATACATACAAGTTTTTAATTCTAATCGCGAGCTTTTAAAACAAAACAAGTTTCAATCAAAATCGGTCCAGTAGTTTAACTAACAAATTCGAATTTGAGACCTCATGTTGTCCGTATTTGGTTTATCATAATTATTCCAAAATCTACTCATTTACGATCCCTGAAAACAATATTTTTTTAAAAAAATATGATCCAATTTTATGTTTTTGAAGATATTGTAGTGTACCCACTTCTAAACCTCAATTTACTTTCATATTTAGATACCTTTGCGTACACACTACATTTTCCCTGACTTACCACGGTAACTACTAACAAACTATAATTCATTCATTATTTATCAGGCAAAATAAACGTTTGGTTTCAATTCCAATAAAATGTCTTTTTATTTTAATGTTTGTTAGATTTGGATTTCAAATCTATACTCCTGTTCATAAAAATTGAACCAATAAGTATACATTACTAAATATGTGTATAATATTACATACAATAACACTTTGAATGTATCAATGGTTCAAATTTTATGAACGGGAGTGTACTTGGAACCCTTTCTTCTATCTCGAACAATATTAACTTTTCAGTACTTCTAAAATTTAAAATCAGGAAAGTTTCTAGAATACCCCTATTAAAACTAAATACTGATATGAAAAAATTAACTCGTTAACCAGGTATCGAACCTCGAGCCTCTGGATATTATCTAGTCCAGCGTGCTTACCGCTACTCCAAAGACGATTCTGACGTAACAGCCGACTTTTTCATATCATTCTTATTTTTATTTTGACAGTATTACTTCTGTCGAAGTTATTATTCATATATATTTATTTGTGTATACTTAAGCGTCAACAATACGATGTTTGTCCAAATTCTATTTAGGTTACGTAAGACAAACTGTAGAAGACTAGTGTATACTTTATAGACCAATGTCATTAGATTTTTAATTAAATACTGAGAGTGAATACTTCAGTATTTAATTAAAAATCCAATGATATTGGTCTATAAAGTATCCCCTATCAAAATTTTTATTTTATAAAATTTTGTTAAAAAAAAAATTATGTTTTTCATTCAATTCAAATTGGCATCGAACATAATTTTTTTTAATAGACTGAAACATGTGGGAGGTCCCTGGCCCCAGTATTACACCGTAAAGATGTGTAAATAGTAAAAAAAACGTAAAAAAACACGTGTGTAGGAGTGATTCACATACAACAAGTTATAACCAACCACACTACGATTACAACATTTTAGGAATTTTGGCAAATTTTCATATCAGTTAATTTGTTTATTAGTAAAGTTTTTTTGAGTACAAATACAAAGTCAATTCACATTCTCTTAATGACTTATTTGTATTTTTGAGTAAGTGATTCAATTAATTTGAGCTTATTTCAATTACCTACTATGGAATTTTGGCAACATTTTTGTTGTAGTATTTTTACCGCCAATACGGTTTTCATTTATGAATAAGGAAATCATTTTTGTATTTATGAATAAGCTTTTTAGTCATTTACTCCTCAAACGTCTGAGGAAAATCGCTAGGATCACAGTCGAAAACTCTAAATATAAGTTATGTTTCAGTGTATGGCATACACTGATAGAAGAAATTTCTTGAATCAAGTAGATATGTTTTCTACCGACTCAGTGGGTACGTTCATCTGTCATGTAGTGTTCTGGTCGTACAGTCTCCGTCCTTGCACTGCACGGATGTAGAACCTGCAAAATTTAATATCAAAAAACTTCAAGGGTGTTGCTTGAAGACAGTCTCATGCGATCTCAATGTACAAAGGGTGCTTATGATGACAGCCTTCTACATAGAGGTGACGGAAGATGAGACCTGCAAACCGGAATGGTGGAAAGATTAGACTCTAGAGTGGGACGTATACCGCCAAGGCAACCTATAATGAGAACAACCATTTTGACACTGAGTAGCCAGGGTGTATTTGTCGTAGTTCTTGGAGAAGATCAAGGTATTTTGTCAGTTTTTGCTCCTCTTTCAAAACTATATTTGTTTCTGCAGGCGCAGAAAACTCGATGGCGTAGATAGTCTTAGCTGAAATATTCTGGAGAACTGTATCAGGCTTAGTAGCAGAGAGCTGCCTGGTAGTTAGGAACGAGAAATTACCATAAGATGATGAGATTTCTCGTTTCTGACAACAGACTTGATTTCTGCGGGAGCATATGGTAGGACTGGCGTACGGTCCACTTTATACTTGTGTCTCAAGAAGTAGTACAGCACACGCAGGGCAGTGTTACGACGATGAATGTAGGTGTTCGAGGCATAAGATAGGCATGCCGAAATGAGGTGCGTCTCCGGCTGAGGTTTACACGCTCTGCACTGTATACTGGAGACTGCCACCTTACACACGTACCTCTGGTGTGTAAGAGTAGCTCTCACACCGTCTTGGGCAGCGATGATAAAGCCTTGTGTTTCCGACTTAAGTCTAGCTGATCAGAGAAAAGAAAACGTAAGATCAACGGAGAGACCACAGAAGTCTATATGGCGGTAGAACATACCCTGATGGTCCCGAGATCGATGATCTTGAAAGAGGGATCTGATTTCATCTCGTTTAACAGCTAAACGAAGTCGCGATTGACGGAGAAGGACCAAATTTTCATCTTGATCACGATTAGTCGGATCAAATACTAAACCCAATTTTGAAGCTGCATGACGTGTTGCAGAGAAATTATTATTGTAGTAAATCTAAATAATCTTCTGATTACAAACCACACCTTAATTTTAATTAAAATATCGTATTAATTTTAGACCATTGTTTAAACGCATATAAATAGTCATGAAAACAATTGTTTAAAGTATGTTAAACCAATTATATGATGGTTGTTGAATGCAACAACAATGGTGTAGTCTGGTGTATAGTTCGTTAGTTCGTTGATGGACTGATAATCAAAGTGAACTTGACTATTTATTATTTATTTACTGCTAACCAATAAATATATATCAAATCATCACTTTATTTACATTATTTAAAATCACCCACTGTGTGTGTGCTGTGCATATTGTGATCAAAGTCAGTCAATCGGTTGAGTATTACTCAAAACAATATAAATAAAATAATGATATCTTTAATGTAGTATCTGTTATTTATATTTGAAGCGAAAGAAAATGAAATCAACACTAACATAATACTAGTTTTTTAATAACGGATACTATTGTTTTATTTTATTGGCACAGTAGAACTCCCAATTATCCGGATTAATTTAGACCCAATCCGAATAATTGCATAAAAAAGATTATTTAAAAATAAGTTTCTATTTAAAAAAAAACATTTTTAAAAATAAGATTTTTATAGTAAAACTAATTTTCTACAACTTTACTTCTTATGTATTTTTCGATTTTTTCATTATTAAGAGAGATATACCAAATTTTGTGTTTCCCCCTCCCTCTAAACCCCCTTTCCCCTTATCGATTCTTGTCATGTTTACCATAAAAATGTATTTTTAACGGAACTGAACCAACATGTAAAAATTCAACTCCGTAGGATAACTGGAAGTGGTTCTAATTCAGCTTACAAGATTGGACCCCAACATACATACATATATTGCAAGTTAAATAAAAGCTTGTAAAAAGCAGCTATACTTGTGAATTCTAATGATTATGTCCGCAACAAACCTTGCTTTTTCGCAAATAACCGACCTTGAAAGGCCCAATGTACGCTGCCGCTAAAACCACTTGAGTGTGACGTGTTTTATCCGGATAGTAGCACAATTATTGACTTTGAACAATAGTTAGAAATGACCTTTTATGTTTGTCACGAAAGTCTCAGCTTTAACATAATAGCTTTAGTGCAGAAATGGGAGGTAATAACCCAAAATATCGTAGTGAACTTAATTAAAAGTATGCCAAGATGTCTTAAGGCAATCTTTCGGGTAAGAAGAGGTAATATCCACTGTTGAAAAAATTCTCTAAAAATCTCGAACTAAATGTTTTTTTTAAATTATAAAATGTAGTTTTGTTTTTTTTCCCCGTAAATTATGAATTTTGCAATTTTACCCCCATATCAACAAAAACATATACAAATAAAGATATGCCAAAAAATTTCAATGAACCAACTATTTTTTCTGTGCAGTGAATGAACTTTTATCTTTGAAATTCATTTAACCTTAACAATGCCTATCATTATGTACACTTCCATTCATAAAAATTGAACCACCAGTAATACCCATTCTAAGCGTATATATTACTAAATATATGTATATAACATACATTAACGCTTAGATTGTTTCCATTGGTTCAATTTTTATAAACGGGAGTGTACATATACCATATCATGCTATTTTTCCAAATTTTACAAAACAAAGGAACATTTTTATATTTCCATTAAGAAAATTTCTCAATATTGTTGATTAATAAAATTTGTGGCAATACAATAAATAATAATAAAAAATAATCTTTAAAAATATATAAAAGTGGTATGCATATATATTCTAAATAAAGAGTGTGACGTAACAATATGTCCTCGATATAATAAATATGTTGATTATTACATATTTATAATATCCAGAAAGTGAAAAGAATATATTAAAAAGAATGCAGTTAATTTAACAGTGTAGTTACACTGTCACTAAAATGGTAAACACATTACAAAAACTGTTGTTGGTTCGTACTTTTATAATATTATTATTAAATACTTTTATTAATAAGTGTTATTCAATATGATGTGGTGTACTGGACATATGGAGACACGACTACCTATACACTATTCTATTTATATTATTAAGCGATCAAAATGATTTGATACTCAGAGATAAACGAACGATATCTCTTTCATAATGTTTAAAAGGGTATATTAAGAATAATCTCGACTTTGTAACGGTTGAAAATCACAGAAAAAAAGTGTATGTGTACTTATGTACGCACGTAAGAAGTTATACTTTTTAAGTAGTTTATTAAAATTCAACACTACTAATTACATTTTTAATATGATATATTTGAAATTAATTACATTTTTTAAATGATATAGGCAATCACTATTACACAATAGCAAGTTCTTCTTATGCAAATATGAAAATATAATCATAATAGTTAATGGTGTGTTACATCGGCGCGCGTAACTTCGGTCCTAGCTAAAAATATACTTTGATCAGTTTCTCCAAACGCGTCAAAAGAAGTATAACTTCAAAAAATTTGGTTTAGGTGTGCATAAAATGATTTAATTATTCTTTTTCCGCATGTCCGTCGGTCCGTAGACATCATAACTCAAAAACGAAAGAGATAATTAGCTAAAATTTTGTGTGTGTGTTAAAAAGTGAAGTAGAGTTCGTGATTTTTCAAATTCGGACCGTGCATACCCCCCCCCCCTCGGCCAGAGAGATAAATACTCATCTTTGAAACCACAAGAGGTAATAGAAAAGTTTAAAAACAAAAAATGTTCCTTTTTTCAAAAATTAACAACTTGCTTGAAACTTTTTTTCATAAACTCAGTATATACTGAGTATTTACGCAATTAACTCAGCAATTATCAGATATTTTATATTTCCAGAACGGTTTTACCGATTTAACTGAAATTTTGTACAAGCTATTCATTAAGTAACGACTTAATTTGAGAAAAATAACAAACTCGTTCTAATATTCTGTTTTAAAATGACGACCCTTTGATGTAACTCCTCTTTATTTGTTGAAAGAAAATTGAATTGATAAGATCATCTTTCAGTGCTATACTGAACATTAATAATTATTTTTTTTACGGAACATTGATTGTGCAAGCATATTGGGCACTAAAATTTGGTAACTTAAATTAAGCATGAAGTTGAAATAACAGTTGAAATAAACAGTGTAAACAAACAATTAAAAAAATTTTTATTTAAAATGAAATCATTTTGGTCAGACAATTAAAAAAAAATAAAATTTATTTTTATTGAAAATACAAAATCAAATATTATTGAGTGGGTGATCTGTATTTGGTGGGTAGAGAAGAAACATCATTGCTGCCGTGGTCTAACTAACAAACTGACACCACATGGTTGTGTGTTGCCTAGTGGGTCGATCTTTATCCAAACGTCCTTCACGCTCTCAAGCACACCCAAATATATTACTTTACATTAAAATACATATATAAACGTATGTAATCATAATATTTATGTATTATTTTGAGAAAGTAATTTTTTTTTATTTGTTTTATTTACTTTTTTATTTGGTTGGTTTAATTATTAAAATTGAATAGAAATTATTAATTTAAAAATTGGTTTTTTTTTTTATTATTAAAATTAATTTATTTTTCGATTTGTTACAGATCTCACTAAAAGGTTGGTTTGTTTTCATCTTTCAAGCGTACAGCACAAGTTGCTTGCTCTAAACTTGAACAGGTTTTTATATCAATTGTTTTATTAATTATAATTTTTCGTTTTTAAAATATTGACAAAATCAATTAATAGGGAATATGCATGAACATTTTTTTTCACATTTATTTTCAGAATATGAAAATACAGTTAATACTGTAATAATATTTAAAAACGAAATTAAAATCCGACAAATATCAAGGCAGTTATAAGCTTTTAAAGATTATTATCTGTCTCTTTCTTGCAAAAATACTAAAAACGGAGTTTTACGTGTATTTTAAATGGTGAAAGTGTAATATGACGTCACATAACATATCAAGAGGGCTATCACCCTCTTTGTCTAATCGGGAATTTCAATCATTCATATCTCGCTTATTTTTAAAGTTATTTAAAAAGTAATTTTACCTTGATATTTGTCAAGTAAACATGCTTCAATTCAAGTGAACAAAAATTTCCATGCATATTCCCTATTATTTTAATCGACATTATTGACACTTGATAGTTAAATCAACATTATTCAAACTAACAATGATTGTCATCTCTGGCAGAGGAGGAGCTTAATATTTCAAACTACATGTAGTATTTTCACTAGAATGAAAACACAAAACTTACAGGCCGGAGGGTATATGAAGGAGGTTGGCGTAAGCATACTTGGCCACACAAGTTGATGTCAGTTTAAAAAATTTTATAATTGATTTGTGCCTTATTGCATTATAAATATGGTTAGTACTTTTATTCGCAAATTTGTTTTGCGTAAGTCAAATCAATAAGGCTCAAATCAAAATTTAAAAAAACTAACATCAACTTTTGATGCCCTGTGTACAAAATATATAACATGAACACCCTTAAGGATGTTCCAGCATGAATGTTTTCAACAGATTTTGCTCATTTTCTTTCACAGGCTAAAAATAACGTTTTCTAATAAATCCTGAAGTTTTAGAATTTTTGACCGTTTAGAACGCGGGATAAAGCAAAGTTATCATTCTCTCTCACTCTCTCTTTCATTAGAAGCATGTAATTCATGCCCGCCCAACTTTTATCTTTTGTATTAAAAAAAAATACTCGACAGAATTTAAAAAAAAAAACTAGAATAGTAAAGATAAATATTTATTAAATAAATTTGAAAAAAAATCGCATTTTACCGTTTTGTTTTCGAAGTATAAAAGTTTAAAATTATTATTTTTCTTCAAAATAACATTATTTTGTATATATGTACAGTGAATTTGTCTATGTGTTGTATATGTGTGTTTATGTGTGTTTATGTATTTGTTCTATAATAAAATCAAACTGGTTTTTTGTTCTGATTATATAACACAGTGCTGGAACGTCCTTAAGTTCAAATACAATTTGTTATGAGTTTGTATATCGTATCTCAATACATGTTAAACACACTGTATACCAGAAAATGATTAAATAGATTTTATAACATAATCAACATTTTTTCGGACATGATAATTAATGATGTTACTAAAAATATATATATTTTGTGAAAATATTATTGAAATAAATACATACATTCAACATAAATATAAAATAATGAAGGAAATATATTCATGCGTTTGTATTGCGCTCGACGCGATGTGGTATACGAAGATATTTTCGGTATCGTCCCGACTATTAATAGACCACTACAGTTAGTAAGTTTGTATGTGTACGAGTGGACGGCTCTTCTGGTGTGTGTTGACGCGTCGTTTTTTGCATTTAATTTTAAACTTTTACTATGTATAAAAACTCAACAGACATCCACTAATCATGGTTATGTTGCGTTTGCCAACATAACAGTTTCCTTGCCAACTAATATTTTCTTCTAGGTGCAAAATTTTATAATTCGTTTTTTTTTTTTTATATACATTGTGCTGCAAAGTTATAATAACAAGCAGCGGTAGATGAAATCTGTAGGACCTGTTTTTTTTTAATTTTATAGTGTAGCTAAATTATATTTCGATGTTATTCTATTTTGATTAAGCATAGCTAGGTCATTCGACTGTGCTCGGTTCAGGCTCAATAGAATGCAGTTGAGAAGGGTGGTTGGGCTCTTGACAGGACACTGTCGATTGAACTACTACCTTCATACTTGGGGATATCTGATTATCCCACTTGTAGGGCCTGCATGGAGTACGATCAAACCTCCATACATGTTATATATTTTTAATTAAATTAAATACTGATAAGAAAAAATTAACTCGTCAACCAGGAATCGAACCTCGGGCCTCTGGATAACTAGTCCAGTATGCTTCCGCTACACCAAAGACGATTGTAACGTAATAGCCAACTTTTTCATATTATTCTAATTTTTTATTTATTTAGACAGTATTACGTCTGTTGAAGTGATTTATTTATTTAATATTTGTTTATTTGTGTATACTTTCGCGTCAACATAACGATGTTTGTCCAAATTCGTTTCGGTTACGTATGACAAACTGTAGAAGACTTTAGCGTATACTCCGACAAATTTCATTGTCATTGAATTTTTAATTAAATTAAATACTGATATGAAAAAATTAACTCGTCAACCAGGAATCGAACCTCGGGCCTCTGGATAACTAGTCCAGTATGCTTCCGCTACACCATGTTATATATACCTGCAGAAGCCCGCAGGAAGTCATATATAGAATGTTTGGGTCCGAAACTTTGAATCCATCAATCCTGGGCGCAATCCCGGCGGAGAAGTTGTGGGCTTTCTGTGTGGCGTCTGGTCTCGACAGAATCCTATAGCTTCATCTGCTTAAAATAGCACCTCTTACCCAGAGGCGTCGCGCCTTCGGGTGACAGGTTGTTTTCAAGGAGGGCACAGAGGACCCCTTGGTCTAGGTGCTAGGGACCCGTTTGCGGTACCCCTTTCTAATTATTATTATTATTCTAATTTGGTATTATCGAATGTTTCGATAATATACAATAATTTTATTTTGGACCAAAATAGCACTAGTTTCCCTCTTAAAAATTAATACACTATGGGATTCATAAGTGATATTCCATTTCGATAAGTTTTCGGTCGATTTCTATCGAATCCATTTGGTTTCGGAGAAAATGTTTCGAATAAAAGTTATTCGTTATAGAAAAACGAACAACTTTTATTCTAAACATTGTTTTAGAATATTGTTTATATTCATTTTAACCAACGGATTAATTAACTGGCTAGAATGTCGATCTGGATAATCCAAGATTCGAACGATTCGAATTTTAATGGTTCCATAATCTTTTAAAAAAATTTAAGTTTAATTTTCATTTCCAGAGAAAATAATAAATGCGTTCGGTAAAAATTAAATAAAAGAAAATATTCTTGGAGCAGCTTTTTTACCGACATAGCTTTACAAAAGAGTGGCAAATTACTCATTTTATTGTGATTAAAATGCATGAACTTTTTTTCTGTCATCTGTATGCGGTGTCTTTTCGAACGCTCAGAAAATTCATACTGTATTCTAATGCGAAATTTTTGTGTATATTTTGCCTAATAAACGATCAAGTAAGAATTAAGCGTCTGTCAATTTGAGTATAGTCAAATCAGCAATTAAATGAAATTAATATTTTATATATTTTAAAATTCCTAAAAGACATCTTTGATAAAATTAATATACGATAAATTAAGTTAAATAATTTTGAAAGCATAATATATACTTGGATTTGATCCATGGAGTTATTGAGCATGCGCAATGCCCCCACAAAAGCACAAAAATACTTAAAACCATGACAAAATCGGCTTTAAATCTACAAAAATACTTTAAAACTTTACTTTTAGAAAGCATTTAAGTTTTAACTTGGTAAGAATGTTAAACCTTTTTTTCCCAACATTTAACCATAAATTTACCTTCCAAGAGATGTACACTCCCGTTCATAATAATTGAATCAGTCGATACTAAGTATTACTTATGTAATATTATATTTAGTAATATATACGTCTAGAATGGAACTTACTGGTTCAATTTTCATGAACGGAACTGTATGTTTGAATTTCTCTGCATGAAACATAACTTCAGTATTTCCTTCAGAGATATATTTCCTTGAATTGAAAATATATACAAGGAATTGTCATGAGAAAATTGTTTAAGTAGAATAAAAGAACAATTGTTAATTAAACTAAATAGATGATAATCTCTGTACCTTGTGCTAAATTACTTAATTACTTACAAAGAAAATTATACTAATTACAAAAAAAATTCACTGTTTATTTCTAGGAAGCTTGTTAAACAACACAATACATCTTTGTCTAGGATAGAATCGATGCGTTTTAATGCGTGATGAATATCTTCTGTCCCAGTGACTTGCAAAAAATTAAATTACACTTTAAGTGTTCGGCCTCGAAATTGATGTTGTGTTTTCACCAGATCTTTAGGACCCGCGAGTAAAAACTCTATGAAGGTCCAAATTGTGTACTCTGATTCGATTACACAAGCTTATTATATTTGATCAACAGTTTTCGACGCACTAAAGACTGTTCCAAAATATAGATAATTGAGATAATATCTGAGAAATGATAAGGGCCCCATTCCCTAGGCGATAATGAGCCAACCAGTTTGCGCAACCAAGTTGCTAGCGATGTAGTTTCCCAAATATCTCCTAGCCAGTGGCAGATTGCAAGCGATATGTTGATTGTCGAAGCAATATTTTGGTTGACTCGTCAATTTGGTTGCGATTGTCAGCAATCTAATATAGATTGTCGAGAAATTGACCAGTGAGTGAACGATTGCAATTGGATCGGTCGACTAACTAGACATGCGTCATAAACATTTCTTTGGTCTGAAGTATATTCGCTACGAGAGATAGAATTAAAAACTATTTGCTGAAACTGAAAGGACCCCGCACTAATCTTATGGAAATAAGGTTTCGTTCAAATTAGTTTAAATTACAGGATTTAGTAGATCTTGGTATCCCGATTAAAAGTCACCATGTAAGAGCCTAGGTCTGTTTGAATGTCAGATACCTGTGGATGTAATTTTTTTTTGTAACCCATAGTTATAGGATATCGTTATTTGGCGTGGAATTCCCGCCCCACGGGGTCAAGGTGTCCAACTTTTGTTTTTCAAATGGAAACTCTTATTATCTCACCTGCACTGTGGTCCTTAAATGTTCAAGTTTGTTTGGTGGAAGTGGGTGGTCCACGTCCTTTGGTCGAAGTGGAAATTTCTTTTTCAGCAATTATTGAGTGTGTGTATCATTTTAGAAGTCCTGAATGATTCAATTTACATTGAGTTACACCAGTCCAAGTGGACGAGCGGTCTAAGACATTATGTCTGCGCAGTATGCCTACTTGGAAACTGGGAGGTTATGGGTTCGAATCCCGACATCGGCAGTTTGTTAATTATTAAGAAAAAGAAGGAACGAAGTAACCGGCTATGCTTGAGAAGGTTTTCTGCAGTTTCCTTCACGTACTCCTGATGAATATCGGCATAGTTCCTATCATAGTCGGCTGCAGCCGCATATCCTACCAATTACTAGTCTATACAGAAAATTTCCTTCCACCCCACTCACATCCTCGGCATCACAATGCACCTTATGGTCGAAGTGTAGCCCGTCCAGGACAGCCTCTACAAGAGCACACTATTGACCTTGTTATTTGACCATAACGCTTTGCGATAATCAATATTCCTTTGTTATATCCCTGAAAAAATTATATTCCAAATTTCTGGGAATTTCCATAATAGGACCCGGATGATAATTTTCCATTGCTTTAATTCAGGACAAAGAATAAATTCAATGTATGACGAATATGATTTCAGAATTTCCACACACTAATTAAGTAAATAAATCCTATTTTATGAGTGTTGATAAGACCAAGACATGGTCACCCCCGATACGCCTCTTTGCACATATATTCCGGTCAGTATAATAATAATCATATTTGAAATAAAATTAATTTATATCAACCAACACAGAGCAAATAAACACTTGAAACTATAATAAAAATATTATTATTATTAATATTTTAAATTCGACCTAAAAAGATAACAAGTTTAAAAGTTGTAAAAAAATATATTAAAAAAAAATTATATGTATTAATATTTTTATTTTTGTATATACAAGGTTTTATTTTCATATAACGATATAAAATATTGCATTTTGAATCCATTTTTTAGGATTTTTAAGTTAGATATTTTATAATTTGTATGTTTTATTGATTATAATAATAATAATAATCTTTATTCAAAATAAACAATTTACAATTCTATTGAATGCGTCAAAAAAAAAAAAAGAAAGAGAAAAAACAAAATTTAATCGAAGGGATTACGCTTTCCATACCTGCATGAACACGAATAGAAAACGCAATAATTTGCGTTCATGGCCGACTTTAGGGTCTGTTCCAACATACAATGATATGTTTTAAAGTTTGTGTAAAAACCATGAAAAAATCACAAACGGAACAGCAAGTAAAATTAGATTAATAATTAAATCGATAAATAAAATAAAATAAGATAAATAAATTAAAATAGAGATACAAGCTCTCTCATGTTGGTTTCAATAAAATTGAAAAATTTCATCGTCCCATAAACAAGTTAATAAATAGATAATAAATAGTAGTACTGTATTAACAAAAGGAAATTAGGCGTTCTCTTCATTAACCAGCCAAGTAGCCGAGCGGTCTAAGGCGTCATGTTTGCGCAGTATGCAGTACTTGGAAACTGAGAGGTTATGGGTTCGAATCTCGACATCGGCAGTTTGTCAATTATAAAGAAAAAAAAAAGGGGTGGTTGATTGACTAAACTGTCGGCGTATGGACAAGAACGAAGTAACCGGCTATGCTTGAGATGGTTTTCTGCAGTTTCCTTCACGAACTCCACATGAATATCCGCATAGTTCCTATCATAGTCGGCTGCAACCGCATATCCTACCAATTCCTACTCTACTCACAAATTCCTTCCACTCCATTCACATCCTCACATCCTAAGGCATCACAATGGACCTTATGGTCGAAGTGTAGCCCGCCCAGGGCAGCCTTTACAATCTACGTCTAGGCGTTCTCGATATTATAATCTTTGGCTGTAGCAAACATTATTTTGGTCAAAGAATCAATTAGTTAATATATATGCTTGAAAAATCGAATCGGGTGCAAGAAGTTTTACCTAAATTGTGGGATTTTAAGTACTCGTAATTTTAGCTTAAAAATGTGACCCAAAATTAGATTACAGTTTATTTTCTTCATAATACACATTTTTATACCCGGGTGGCTGCGAAAAGCTCATCTCGATTACTGGGACTTTGCGCAGGGCATGCGACGGGAAAAGTTGTGCATAAACACCGCTAGGCCGTTCGACTGTGCTCGGTTGTAACTCAATAGAATGTAGTTGAGAAGGATGGTGAGGTTCTTGACAGGACACTGTTGATTGAACTATCACCTCCATAACTTGGGGATCTCTGATGATCCCACTTGTAGGGCCTGTATGGAGGACGATGAAATCTCCATACATGTTATATGCACCTGCAGAAGCCTGCAGGGTGTCAGATATAGAATGTTTGGGTCCGAAACTTTGGATTCATCAATCTTGGGACGAATCCCGGCGGAGAAGTTGTGGGCCTTATGTGTGGGGTCTGGCCTCGACAGAATCCTATAGCTTCATCTACTTAAAATAGCACCTCTTACCCGGAGACAGAGGTGGTCCTCAAGGAGGAGCTAGAGGACCACTTGGTCTAGGTGCTAGGGACCCGTTTGCGGTATCCCTCTTTCTAATTATTATTATTATTACTGTACCCGGTATATATAATATATATATATATATAAGGATATATTAAGTTTAGTTCCGACTTTGTAATTCTCTGTCCGTCAACACGATAACTAAAAAACGAAAAGAGATAATGAGCTGAAATTTGATAGGTTTGTTCTGGAGCTAAAACCAGTAAGGTCAAATTCTTGAATGGGCAAAATCTGACCACGTTTGGGTAACATGGAAAAACTACCCATCTTTGAAGCTCTAAGAAATAGAATAATAATTTTATAGACAAAAAATGTCCCTTTTCAAAAAATTAACAACTTTTGTAAGAAAATTTATTTAATAAATTCAGTAAATACCGGGTATTTAAGCAATAATAATTTATAATATTTTCTTATAAGACAATAGTGCACCACACATGAAGAAACCACTAATAATTGAGAACCTTCGAGAACAAATTCGACTTAAAGAAGGCCATTCACTAGGCGATGTTGAAGCAACCGGGTCGCAATCTAATAGATGTAGAATTGCTAGCCAATTTGGTTGCTTTGGTTGATGCATATTCACTAGGCAACATCCGAGCAATTCGATTGTCAATCGTCGAATTTCTCCTCTATCTTACTGGTCATGGTTTTATTCAGTTAGTTGAATCTAGATTTTCTTGACGTACAAATTTCGCAAAATAATGACAAAAAACAGCTAATTTACCTGAATTAAAATTTTTGTGGTCTAGTTAATAGAATGCGTTGACTGTTTATATTTTAATGTGATAATTATAGACATTTTAATAACAGATCGTTGAATATGATGCTATATCAAAAAAAAACCTCACACAGTGAATAAATATGATGAACACACATTTTTTTTCGGTAGTTTTTGCTTTTTAATTACTCAAACGTTTTTACTGTGTTAATAATTATATGCTTTTTATTTGTAAACATACACAAATATCGTGTTAAATAGATTAATAGTGTATTGTGGATAGTGATGTTACGAATATCTGTATTCAAAATGCATTTACTTGCAGTTAATAATCTCATTTAAATTAATCTAGTTTTTCTAGTTAGTCATTCGGTTTTTGGGGAAATGTTTCGAATAAAAGTTGTTAGTATAATTGTATAATGAACAACTATTATTCGAAACATTTTCCCACAAAACCGAATAAATAAGGCACAAAATAACTATACAATTTTGAAAAAAGGACTTGACTTCTGTCGCCCATAGTACAAAGGTAGGAACATGTTTGAAAGGGGAATATGCTGTTAAGGGGAATATGTTGTTCCTTGACATGATTATGACAAAAAGGGTCAGAATTTTATAAGACCAATTCGCTCGCCACTTTGAAAATGTACTAGTAGATGATATTTTAAGAAGACTCAAGTAGTTGGCACAGTCTTTCGTTGGCACAGCCGGCCGTACCCTTTCCGGTTTCACCAAGTGTGTAAGTGGGAAAGCATCCTTAGATAAGATGAAATCCTGAACTCAAGTGTGAAGTGTAAAACTGTAGTCAATATTCGCCTGTCATCAGGAATTTTCAGGTAAGACTTTCTCAATCATTGCGAATTCGATGCGTAGCTTCTCCTTCAGTACTTCTGCTCTAAGTACATTTGCGACTTTGCTTTCTGCGCTGATCTTGCTAGTTTCAGTCTAAACTTTCTGGCATTTTTAATGTGTTCCGGCGATCTGAAAAAAGTATGCGTACAAACCACTGCTATGTCCAGCGTTTCAAGATAAAAGAAAGCTACCTTAGTAGCTTCTAATCTTGCTGTAAAATACAACGTCCTTAGAAGCTTCGGATTTTGCGGTAAATTCGTTACACCACTATAAAATACAGCTAATGTATCATTCTTCATCTGGAAATAACTACTACATTTTACTATACACAAAACATTTTTAAAATGTATTTCTGTTTTGATGACTCAACTATTAAAATTTAAAAACAAACAAAAAAAAAAGAACTTCAAATATTTTTTGAAATTTTAATAACAAAATAAATTTTAAACGAATAGAAGGAAGAGACCCACAGTCATTTATGCGTAAGTGCCTAGGACACATAATATATCTGCTGTTGTTTATGACGGAAGTCAAAAAACACTAAAAAATATATTTATTTGGCTCAAAAAAATAGAAATGATTGCATTCAAAAACATTTTTATTATACCCAGTATATTTGTAAATAAACAAGGTATATTAAGTTTAGTTCCGACTTTGTAACGCTTGAAAATATTGATCGCAGAAAAAAATTTTATAAAATTACCTAATTAGTCCATTTGCGCATGTCCGTCTGTCTGTTTGTCTGTCCGTGAACCCGGTAACTCAAAAACGAAAAGAGATAACGAGCTGGAAATTTTTGTCTGTGTTCTAGAGCAAAAAAGTAAGATCAAGTTCGTTAATGGGCAAAATCGGAACGTGCTTCCCCCCACTAGGAGGGAAAATTTATATCTTTGAAACCGTAAGAGCTAGAAAAAAAATTTGTGGACAAAAAATCTTCTTCTCTTTTAAATAAACAACTTTTGTTTGTAAAATTTTTTCATAAACTCAATAGTTTTCTCATAATTTGTGATTAAATGTTTCTCGGAAAGCGAATTGTTAACAATTCGAATACGCAGAATTATTAACAATTCAATCACTGATTTACAACTCAGTATATACTGGGTATTCAAACAATTAACTCAGTTAGTTGTTACATTACTTGTTATTATATAATTTGAGAATGCATTTTATTTTCACAGAATTTATTTATAATTTGTTGTGAATCATTTCCACAATTTAAAAATATATGTTTAGTGAGTGAATTCTCTCTGAACATTTTTACTACTTGTTAATTGTAGATCGTAATTCATTTCGGATTTCATGATTTATGTTTGAAATGTTTGTACGTCTCATATGGTGCGCAACGAATATTTATTATTTATGTAAACTCTCAAATCAATTCTCTTAGTCTAGGAAAAAAGTCGAGTAGAGAGCTCAATTTTTAATGTTGGAGTATTTTACAATTTATAAAGTACTAATAATAAAAAATACGTTATTCGCTCAAAATTTAAATAAAGTGTGTGTGTGTGTGCACTTATGTACGCACGTAAGAAGTTATACTTCTTTTCAAATAATTTATTAAAATAATATTAAATACAATAGTAAAATTATATATGTTGATGATTCTACATTTTAATATGGTTGAATTGAACCAGCGTCACTTCTTACGTTCAAATTAGAGTTTTAAAGACTGGCATTAAATCCATTATTTACATTAGAATCAGAGTTAGTGAAATTTATCAAGACCAGGTCAGGTTTATCAATATATATGTTTAATATACAAAGTTTACGAGCTGATAAAAATAATATAATGGATAATGTGGCCCGTAATTCTTCTTTTATCAGATTTATGAAGTAATAATGATGAAGACATTTCTGTACCTAATTTCAACTGTATAGTCAAATTTCAATGTTCTAATGTAAAAGATGGCAGTGAAGCTATATACCAAAATAATAACGATCAATGATCTTTCGTTCTATAATGTATAATATTTATTGTCTTGTATTTCAATATGCAAAAATCATAGCACACGCAAAATTATTGTCTACTAAAGAGTGAGCTCACTTATGTAACAGACTTACTTGTCTATTTAACTAAGATATCTTATGGAGGTCTTTATAGCTAGGAAATTAGTCAAACTAAGCTTTAAGTCTATATTGCAATCAATGTTGTGTATAAAATCATTTTGAAATAAAATTCTTATAATTGATATTAAACTGACTGGTCTGGAGATAAGTATATCTCCAGGTCCATTAAACTGATTTATGATCATAAATTTTGTAACACAAAGTTTTGAAAACATATTACAGAGACTGTAAAAAAAAAGCAACAATTCATTATGCCCCCATAAAAGAACTTTCTAATTAACAAATGTATAATAAAATATCTGATAATAAAAATTTTACCCATAAAAAATAAAATCATTTTATATGTTTTTAAAACCATAATTTCCCATTAAACAAAAAAATTATGATAGTGAAAATTTGTTTGAAATCTTTGTTGTTGTTTTTTTTTTTTGTATGTGATAGATGTTTAATGATTCATTGTTAAAATATAATAAAAATAATATTACTAAAATGTTTCAACATAGATTAAATCAAGTAAAAAATATTAATTTAAAAGTAATTATTAAAATGGTTTTTTTTTTAAACAAAATGAATTAACTATAATATTATAGACCGGTAGTTATCTGTGAAAAATCACGTTTTGTGTCGTTTTCATCTCGTCTCGTTCGGCACATACATCGGGAGAAAGAAATGCTTTCACTTTCATAGGGAAACAGACAAGTTTTATTACCGAAAACAAAATTGAGTATTCTAAAAGTTCGTTAAATTGAGGATAATGTTGATTTCATTCGATACTATATATTGACATTACAGGTTATATGTATCAAAATGGTATTCTGACTAAATATATACGCAAAACAAAAGTATTTATATTCTGAAAATAATAGGTAAACCATATTTTAAATTTGTATGACATAAAAAGCTAAGAGATTAAACACTAAAAGCTAAAACACGTTGAAATGGTACGGCGCTTGCCTTTTATGCTAGAAGATCAGGGGTTCGATTTTCGGTAGATTTATAATTTTCTTTTAATTCGGTGCTGCTAGTCTTAAACAAATGAAAATAACAACTAAGTTAATGGCTTAAATATCCGGAATGTATGTAATGTTCATACTGAATGTATGAACAGAAAATTCAGATGAACAGAAGTTGTTTATTTAAAAAAATGAACAATTTTTGTAAGAATGTAATTTTTTCTCAGATGGACAATTTTGCCCATTATGCTCAAATATGGTCTGATTCTACCCATTCTGAATGACAAATAGTATATATTTGTCTGTTTCTCTATCTCTTTTAACACAGTATGTCTTTCGTATACTCAATTATACACTGTTGCAAATTTCGTATCCCCTTGACGATGACTGACAGCCTGTATGTAATTATATTTATCTAAACAGCTGATTCGTTGCGCAGAGTGTTCTGGGAGAAATATCTATGGCATATAATTGAACTCAGCGTTACCAAATTAATTAAAACGATATCACTTTTTGGAAAGATTATTTTCTAATGTACATACCTACCAACCCCATGACAACGACGTCGTCGTGTTGCATTTTGCATGGATTGTACCTTGTGCAATGTCTTCGCATATACGTATTTTACGAAATTAGTATACACTAAACATTCACGTAATTTTCCCCGTGTCAACTGCTTGCCTCTGAAATATATGAATTTAAAAGTTATTAAATTAAAGTTTAGAACAAAATGAATTAACAATAGAATTTTATTGCTATGTTGTATCCAGAATGCATTAGTGATTGTGATTGTTTTAAGGTTGGTGTGAAACTGGAAAGGGAAAGTAGAGGTGGTGAGTTTGTCCTATACTAAATGCATTAATAACTCATCCAATGCCAACTCTAAATAAGTAAAAATTTTGCAATTATATCGTTTCAAATAATTTAATTTTTGTAAAACAAAATATATATTTGTAATTTAAAAAAATATTGTTTAAAACTTGAAACTTAAATCCTAAATTTAATTTTTTCGAAGAGTTTTAATAATTAAAAATATGTTTTTATGTATTTCAAAAAACTTGCATGGTGATAAAACTAGATAAAACTAAATAAAACTAGATAAAAATAAATATCACTAAAAATAAAACTGGATAAAAATAAATAAAACTAAAAATAATACTAGATTTAGAACATTTTTCGATCTACAAATTTAATTATCTCAGAAACAAAAAACAGGATTAATTTGAAATTTGGTCCAGGTATTTATAAGACTTTGATAATTATTATGACAGTTTTTCATAACTTTGGCATAGCTGGAAGTCGAGATATAGATTTTTGTATTCATGTTTTTACCGACGAGTCCATTTAACCTATGTAAAAATCTATTAAAAATCGTAACATTTTTTTACTCAAAAACTAAAAATAGGTTCAACTTCAAATTTTGACAAGATATTCTTTATTAATGAAATAATAAGCTGTAAAATTTTGAAGAAATTAAATTGAATTTTCTTCACATCAACCTTAATATTTATTCATTTCATGTTTTCATGATATTTTTATATTTTTTGAATTCATTGAAGTGTATGTTGTCATCTGATGATTGACATATTACCGCTATATATTCAGAGAGAACTTAAGCAATAATTTATGCAATATCATCTAATCGATTAATTCTATATTGTTTTTAATTAAAATGGTTGGTTGTCTATTTCATGTTAATTAATTAATGGAGTGATGTTGATGTTTGATTGTAGTTTAAGGTTGAATAAGTTTACTCTGATGCATTTCCAAGTTTTTATTATGATAAATAAAACTCATTCTAATTTCTAGTTAACTTTATGATTCAGAAAATTCGATTTATGTCTGTTAATTTTACAAACTAAAACCACTGAAATACGAAAATCTGTCGGGTAACCTGTAAGACCTTATCAATTAGTTTTCGAAATTCGAAAATCGATATATCGAATTTAATAATCAATTCCATCGACATTTTTTCAATTCCAGGTTTGGAAGTAAACAAAAATGTGGATGAATTAGATGGGGTTAATAAAATTTCAAATTCGCCCCAATACCTAGATCAGTTTTTGTATTATAAATACGGATTTCGATTACAAAGTAGTCATCATCAGTATAATTTAGCTAGTCGTACTCTTTGACAATTAGAAATAGATAGAAAATCGAAATCAATAGACAAAAAAAAAAAAAAAAATTAAACAAAATAAATTCAAATAAAATAAATTTTATTGAAATTACTCTTGTTAAAATTACTTTCATTCTATTTACTCTTGTTAACATCATTCTTATTAAAATTACTTTTATATTGGCTCAGGATATGTTATTCGTTGCTAATTTGGTGACAGTTTCATCTCAGAAAGATCTAGGTATTAAGACGAATTTGAAATATTATTTCAAAAACCCAGAGTTCCCATTAATTATCATTTGATAATCTTATATTTAAAGATGGGGTTGATAATAGTATTGCCGCGAACTAAGACGATAATATATATAACTTTACTCGTCTTGTCTGGGATTTGCTGGGTTCATTATCCGATCATTTGGTCGAGAATGAACCCATGTCGCATGTCGAGAGAAATAAATTGTTCTGGCTCTCACCGAGAATCAGACAAATCTCGTCTCGTCTGATTTCGACCCTCATGTCAAGTATCGAAAAAAATAATTTTAAACAAACTGGATAATTAAGTTTAGACTTTTTGGGGGATCCATGGATCTACGGGATGCTTTCCGGTCACTGACCCGTGATTGATCATATATTTATTTCTATAAATTAATACAGGATGCATCACAATTTAAGCGAACGTTACAAACCTCAGAATCTTCTGAAGACATGTCAACCTTCACTAATTCAACCTTTAGTAATTTAATAACTCGTGGGGCCCATGGATTGGGCGATTTAGACACTTTGACAACTATAAAATATGTGTTTTTCGGCACTCGACAATGTATTTCTCATCTCATCTTAACTTTGGTCGAGATCTAAACTTGAATTCGCGTAGTAACGCTAGTTTTTAAGAAACATCCTGCAATTGTTCACATAGTTAAAATAAATTCTGCTTTGAAATGCTGAAAAATAACATCAAATAAAATTTATAAATTAAAATCTCGCATTATGTTTTTTAAATTTTAAATTCTGAAGACATTTATTTGATGTAAATCACCTGGTAAACTTATTTACAGGCGTGAGACATTCTGGCGACCGCCATGCCATATTTAGCACCTCATTCTATTTATTATTATTGCAATGTACGACGCCATGTGTGTTTGTGATAAAATGTTTTACTTTTACACGGTTTATTTCAATTTTTGAGTTCATTTTATTTGTCCGTGAAATTGGCTACACTTTAGGTTGTACAGTACATTTCATAATAAACAGAAACACTCTTTTTAACAGAAATTAAAAATTTTAATCTGTAAATTAATTATTTAAATTTAGATAATTTGGATACAGCGAAAACGATGTCGTTGATAAAAATACGATCCAATTTATGGTTTTCAAAATATTAGCCTCACTTTGCTCAAAAAGAAAGCGATAGGAATTGTGGAGTCGATATCTCGAAAACCATAAATCTGATCGTATTTTTATCAACGCTATCGTTTTCGCTGTGTTCAAATTACCCTAAATCAAGATTTTTATTGAAATTGGAGAAAATAAATTTTTCTCGATTTTTTACGATTTTTTAAGGTACAACCCTTGGAAAAATTGTGAAAAATGAGCAAAAAATTTTTTACTCCAATTTCAACAAAAATCTCGATTTTAGCTGATTTGGATACAGCGAAAACGATGTCGTTGATAAAAATACGATCTGATTTATGGTTTTCAAAATATTAGCCTCACATTGCTCAAAAAGAAAGCGATAAGAATTGTGGAGTCGATATCTCGAAAACCATAAATCTGATCATATTTTTATCAACGCTATCGTTTTCGCTGTGTTCAAATTACCTAAAATCAAGATTTTTATTAAAATAAAGAGACAACAAATTTTTCTCGATTTTTAACGATTTTTTAAGGTACCCCTTGGAAAAATTGTAAAAAATGAGCAAATAATTTTTTACTCCAATTTCATCAAAAATCTCGATTTTAGGTAATTTGGATACAGCGAAAACGATGACGTTGATAAAAATACGATCTGATTAATGGTTTTCAAATTGTTAGCCTCACATTGCTCAAAAAGAAAGCCATGAGAGTTGACGAGTTGATATCTGGAGAACCATAAATCGGATAATATTTTTATCAACGCTATCAATTTCGCTGTGTCCAAATTGGCCAAAATCGAGAAATATTGTTGAAATTGAGGACAACTGGGAGGTTATGGGTTCGAATCCCGACATCGGCAGTTTGTCAATTATTAAGAAAAAAAAAGGGGCGGTTAATTGACTAAACACGAACTCCAGATGAATATTGGCATAGTTCCTATCATAGTCGGCTGCAGCCGCATATCCTACCAATCCCTAGTGTATACACAAAAATTCCTTCCACTCCACTCACATCCTCACATCCTTAGGCATCACAAGGGGCCCTATCGTCGAAGTTTAGCCCGTCCAGGGCAGCCTGTCATGCCAAAATTTGCATGTGATCAGCCGTCTTATAGACCTTATCAAAACTGTAACGTTTTTTTCAAGAAACTATTTTTTGAATTAATTTTGTAAATTGTAAAGTTTTCTTTTTGGTACCAGGAAAAAGTCATAAATAAATGTATTTTTAGTTTTATTTAATTTTTCATTGACTTTGAATTTTTATAAAAATTATATTTGTGATAAATTTCAATTTTTATAATAATTGTAAAAAAACGAAGAAGTATTTTTTGGAAAGTTTTCAAAATTCTTTGTAATTTTTCTGAGTATAAATTTTTCTAAAATATATCTTTACCAAAATATTATATATTGATAATAAATTCGTTATTCTAAAGAAAAATACTTCTATGAAGTTTTAATTAATTCTTTTCGAACGTGTGAAATTATATTTTCAAGATATTCCGGCATTTTTGTTCAGGTAAATTTATTGTATATTTACCGAGAAAAAGTCTCACGTCATGTTTAATTTTCAATCAAATGAACAAATGCCCAAAATTATATACCGGGACGAGTTATATATTCTAAAAGTAGTTCACATATTTCCCGGCTATTCCCAACAAACTTAATTCGAATGTTTTATTAGATTAAAAATTGAAATATAAAATTTCTTACCAGTCATAATTTGCGTATTTTGAGGGCCAAAATTTTAATTTAAAATAGGAAAAAAAAACGTAATTACGGGAAAATTCCAAATAAAGGATATTTTACTCACTAATTGACCTAAATTTGGATAGTCTATGCCGGAAGTCAACCATGATTTTTCTTTAGTGGGAATCACCATTTTGTATTGCATGGTTGAATTCTACGAAGAAAAATTTTGGACAAGTATTTCTTTACTTTTGTAGTCTTTTAGACGTCTTTCCAAACAGTTTGGATATGGTCGTATATCCCGAGAAAGACATCGAAAAATGGAAAAATATATAAAATTTATTTTTGTAAAGTTCAAATTTTTAATAAAAAAGATTAAAAGAAAATCAAAAGAACGTTTTTTAAAACTGTTTTTTGTAAAGTGGCGTCAATTTATCAATTTTGAGTATGGATGCCCTTCGGTTATATTATACCAACGGAAGTGACTAGCATTTACTTAATATGACATTTTTAAATAATATGTCCGAACATTGAAAACAGCATTTGATTTCAAATATTGTTATCAATGTAATGTTTAGACATATTACTAAAAATGTCAAACTAAGTTAACGCTAGTCACTTCCGTTGGTATAATATAACCGAAAGGCATCCATACTCAAAATTGATAGACACCATTTTACAAAAAACGTTTAAAAAATATGTAAATAGTAAATAAACAAATTAATAATATTTAATATTTGTTTATTTGTGTATACTTTCGCGTCAACATAACGATGTTTGTCCAAATTCCTTTCAGTTACGTATGACAAACTGTAGCGTATACTCCGACAAATTTCATTGTCATTGAATTTTTAATTAAATTAAATACTGATATGAAAAAGTATACACAAATAAACAAATATTAAATTAATAAATCACTTCAACAGAAGTAATACTATCTAAATAAAATAAAAAAATTTGAATAATATGAAAAAGTTGGCTATTACGTCACAATCGTCTTTGGTGTAGCGGAAGCATACTGGACTAGTTATCCAGAGGCCCGAGGTTCGATTCCTGGTTGACAAGTTAATTTTTTCATATCAGTATTTAATTTAATTAAAAATTAATAATACATTGACATCAAGATTATGAGAGATCATATGTATTCCACTACCATAACATCTCAGGTAGCTCAGAGACAGAGCGTTGGTCTAAAATGCCAGAGATCGTGGAAGAGACTGTCGATTTTTCGAAATACTAAGGAATCCAAACTTTACAATAATTTTCGTTATAAATTTTTAGGTATTTCAATGTTGACGACCATCAATTGTTCAAATTATTACAAATGGGAATATGTTGAACATAAAATAGCTATCACTACCATCAATAAAATCAAAAATTTCAACATGAATATTAAGAAACATTGTTAAGTAAAATAATTTTGGCACACGGTTCAATGTTTTCAAATAAAGAGTAACATTAAAATAATATTACATGACTTGTAATTTAAAAGTTTATTTTTAATGTGGAAAAATGAATGAAAATGTATATTTTTACTTTAAATAGTCTTAAAAATAGTCACTTCACGAGAGACGAGATAGGGACGCGGGAGGGAATGGACAGTGTATTCTACTTATAATATTATTATTTTAATTTTAAAAGAGTACTTTGACATTTTAATTTTATTATGATATCTATTTTTGGCAAGCATTTCATTGCAACTGTGTGCACAGAGTGGTTCACAAAAAAGGTTACGAATTTTTATTATATGAACGTTGTATATCTTTTTTAAGCTTAATTAGTTCTTCGATTCAAAGCGTCTAATTCTCGACATAGTGCACTGTACTGATTTTTACATACTGTCGAAGCGCACCCCCTTGTTGATACCATTGTTTCTGTCTACCAGATAAACTAACGAGATAGCGGACTCTGGAATTGTACCATTCACAGAGTGGTAACAGACCTGAAAATCAAAGTAATCCTGGAATGAAATTGATTTTTGGTCAGGGAAAATCTGGAAATATCGTGACATATTGTTTATGGTCATGGGAAATATAATTTAGCCAACTTTTTTTTCTGTATATGGGTATCTCGAAATTGACAAACGCTAGACAATTCTATATTGTAGAAATGTCAAACACACTCAATAAACAGTGGGTTTCAATAAAATTTGTATTAAAATCGGATAACATTTAGCTGTGATGGCGAAAAAATTGATTTTTTTAAAATCTGGTGACGTCATCGAATTTAAGTTCAGAGAAGGAATTCCTCCAAATATTTTGGTAAACCTCAAAAAAAATAAACTTGGAGGAAGAAGTTCTCTCTACATAGAATTGAGGTATGAATATTATGGTGTAGCCCATCATGGTGAAGTGCTGCTGGATAGGTCCATGAAAGTACTCATACCTCGCGAAATATTTGACCTTCTTCTGACCTTCTATCATTAAAAAATCTTCAAAAAATGATGAATTTTTGTTTTCGTTTTTGTCAAATTTCTTTAGCAACGTATTGATTTGAAAGTTTTTGTTACGATTAAGGGGAAATGACTGGATAGAGGGGAAATAAGAGACAAGCCTTGAAAGCGAGAAAAGAAGTGGCAACGTATATATGAAAAATTTAATAATTTTTTCACACATTTTTTTAGATATTCGCAATTTCCAGTTGTAAACTTATTTTAGAACATGCTATGGAATATTTTTTATTAGTTTTCGTTTGACAAAATTCGTTACACTTTTATGTGGACCACTTAGTATATGTAATGAAATACAAAATGTTTTAAATGTCTATGTTTATTGACGTTCATAAACTCAATAAATATTTACCTGTGTATTGTTTTTGTGTTTATTCGCCGCTCGATGCTGTCCGTCCCAAGACATGAATAACATTTTTGTTGTATTTATAAAACAATAATAATTTGAAGTAGCCAATTATAAAAAGTGTCATAACATTTACGTCAATTTATTGTACATATTTTTTTAACAGGCACCTACCTACTCTCTTGGATAATGAAGCGGAATGTTTAATCAGTACAATCACGTGAAGTGCAATCAGTTTGAACTGTCGTATTGTTGATGTGTTGAGATTCTTAATATTTGTGGACAATTCATTCCGACTTTGTAACGCTTGAAAATATTGATTGCGAAAAAATATTTTGTTATAGTTGTTCATAAAATTACCTAATTAGTCCATTTCCGCATGTCCGTCCGTCTGTCTGTCTGTCTGTCTGTCCGTGAACCCGATAACTCAAAAACGGAAAGACATAACGATAACGACCTGAAAATTTTTTGTGTGTGTTCTAGAACAAAAAAGTAAGGTCAAGTCCGTTAATGGGCAAAATCGGAACGTGTTTCCCCCCGCCAGAGGGGAAAATTTATATCTTTGAAACCGTAAGAGATAGAAAAAAAATTTGTTGACAAAAAATATTTTTCTCTTTAAAATAAACAACTTTTGTTTGAAAATTTTTTTCATAAACTCAATAGTTTTCTCATAATTTGTGCTCAAAGTTGAGAATAAGAAATACAATTGATATATTGTATACATGTACATAGCATCCATACATACTATTTTTATACCCAGTATATTTGTAAATATACAAGGTATATTAAAACATTATAAACTTATAAACTTTGAATTTTGAAGAATTGTTCAAACATTGATTACAAACTCAGTATATACTGGGTATTCAAACAATTATCTTAGTTGTTACATTACTTGTTTTTTACTCATAACTGACTTTTATAATATGTTATTATATGCCCGTTTTTACACATGTAACTTCAGATGTAAGTATTCATGCGAATGATTTGGTGCGCAAGCGCAGTAGTATTTTTTTATACATGTTTTTAGCTTGATGAAATAGAGAAGAATTCTATTTTGACGATTTATTCCAGGAGATCCTATATGTAACGTAGTTTGTAAGAATAGTGTGTACGATATGTTTATATCCAACTTCGTTGTGATTGGTATACTTTGATCATGTGACTGAAGTGATTGACAAAGGAAGAAATAATAAACAAGACGAGAGTTATAGCTGTTAACAAACATGCGATTGATAAGTGAATTTTATCGAATAGATCAATTTTGATGAAATTTTCATACAACTTTTTGACAAGAATGGACTATTAGCAAATCTACGCACAGATATCCAAATAGTAAAAACCGTAGACTCAAGCACGAGGAACAGATAGCTCTAATCTTGAGATGGATTTAAGCCACAATATAATATAATTTTGATAATGTATTTTAAAAACAATACCCAGATTAGATTAATTGTAGATCATTTTTAGAAATTTGTCTTTAATTTATTTGAATGATAATTGAAATATTATTTGCAAATAATTGAATTTGGCATCATCATTTAACTGTCATTTGATTATAAAGTTTGAAATTAACCAATACGTATGTGTTTGTGTGTGTGTGTGTACTTTTTTTTTCTACATTATTTATGCCAATAAATTATAAGGTCTACTTCAAAAAATGTAATAAATCATGAAACCTAGTATTTAAAAATAAATAAAAAAATTGATAAATTTTAATTTGTAACATACATTTATTATTTTAATATTGAGAAATCTGTGCTAAAATATTATTATATTTATAAAATATGATTATTTAATAAATCATATTTTATATTTATGAAACATATTATTATACAAGTTTGACATTTTCATGACAGGAGACAATTCCCGTTGATTGTATCGAATCACTGAATTTGTGTCTATATAAATATATATATATATATAGACCGTTTTCAAAATCATTTCTAATAGAGAATCAATGTTAAATCAATAAATAAAATATTTATTTTATAACCATACATACACATACATACTGAAACTGAATGTCTGGACTGGAATATTGGGTGACCATATTATAGGACCATTCTTCATTGACAGATCTTCAGATTCTCAAAAATATTTGAGTTTGTTACGAAATAATATTTAGCCAACTGTTAGAGCTCCTCCTAATTTAGACATGAAATCTGTATGGTTCCAACAAGATGGTTGTCCTGCACACAATGCCATGAGAGTATGGCTGTTCCTGGAACAAACTTTCCAGTACGTTTTTTGAGTGAATTTGGAACCTTCAAGTGGCCTTCAAGATCACCAGATTAATCTCCTAACGACATTTTTTTGTGGGGTTTTTCAAAACACAGATCTATTCGCGGAATAGGCCTGCAAATTTTCAACAATTTAGGTAAAGAATTGTGCACAATTGTTCGAATGTTTCTCCGCAAGTGCTAGAAATACCCGGGTAGATTTCTACAATCGACTCGGATATTGTTTAGCAAATAATGGAGGAATATTCGAACCGCCGATGGTTTAACATTTTTTGTTGTTGTTGGAATTCTATTTCTGTTTTTTTTTTTGGGGTTTTATTTATTTTTTAATTTGTGTGGATTGTTGTTTTATGTTGTACCGTTAATAGAATACTATCATTTAATTTCAAACATTCCACATACAAATAATAAGGGATATTCAAAAAAGAATTTTCAATTGTTAGAAGTAATGCTAAGCTTACGAAGACAACAATGAACACATTTAACCCACTCTCATTACATTTTACTCATAACATTACATGTACTGCCTTAAGTACTGAGTAAAAAAAAAGTACAGCAAGCATACACAACAGACACACTAAAGAGAACCCCCACTATTTTTATTTCTTTATTAAGCATATTGTGTATAGTTATTATAGTAAATAATATTTAACATTGATTCTCTATTAGCAATGTTTTCCAACACGTACGGTATATATAATGTTAATGTTCGTTCGTATACTGATATAATTTATGTTGGAATGTCCTTAATATTTTTTTTTTAAATAGTTAAGATGATTGAACTTCAAATGGGATATCGTTTCATCGTGTTTCCTATTTCTTCATTGAAACTATTTAACCTTAAATTTTAGAAATTCGTGATGATGGATTCTATTTTTTTACACTTGCGTGACCTTTAAATCTTTTTGTTTATGTAAATAAAAATTAAGGTGATGGAAATAGCATTAACGTATCTGAATCTACTTTTTGGCCTAAAAACAGCCTTAATAGTTTGAATCGTTCAAAAAGCGTCTAAATAAAATCAATTTTGATACAATTGAATTTCACACTCGGCACAATAGAGGTCAAAACTTAATACTTTGTAAACCTCATAGTTTTCGAAAACATAAAAATTCACCCGCTAATCGTTCCTCGATATTTTTTTTTATATTAGGGGAACATCTTGGCATGTTCATTAGGATGGTTCTATTGGCCACAAAAGTAGCGTTCTTTTTTCAAAATTTTACAGATTTGTGCCATATTCTTTCGGGTTATTTTTTGGGAAAATATAATCGCAAAAAATCCAAAATCAAATTTTTGATATTTATACTTGGTAACAACTACGTTAATAAATTAGACACTGTGATAAATTTTTTTTTTAATTGTCTTAATTTACGACAAAAAATGATTAAATTTACTGTGGATTTTGTAGAGTTTTATGATCCAAAAGTAAGTAACTTTACTTTAAAAATAAATTTTTACTATTTTGAACCCAGCGAAAACAATGGCGCATTGTTCGTATAATATCATCTATCCATTGTTTTACAATTTACTATTTAATTCCAAAATAAAATTGAAATTTGCATGCAACACAATTTCTTAAATATTTGTCAACAAATTTTTTAAACAAAATAAAAGAACGCCCATCAACATTTATAATAAACAATGGCCAACTTAAAATTAAAAAAATTACTGTCGATTTCTGTGTGAAATTAGAGTAACAGGTTTTTGAGTGTGTTAAAGAGTAGCAGCGTGGTCTTACGAAAGTAAAAGTGTTTTATTTTTTTAATAATCGCATCGCCAGAGAGACGGATTCAAATAACATTAATTTAGTTTGTTTGTACGCCAAGGTGAACACACAAATGAATTTATTGTAATCATTTTATAAAAGAATATTATTATTTTTAATATGATTATTGTTTTGATATTAATTATGATTTTGTAATTATAAATTGCTTGTATTTTTTATTTGCCTTCAGATATAATTTAAACGATTTTATCTTGTAGTTTTATTCATTTATATTAATCATAAATAAAATATGTAACCGCTAGGGAAATTTGTTGTTTTTATAATGTCAAGAATGACATGAAGTAGTTGGACGTATTAATTAGTAAAATCGCATTTCCTAAATAATTAAAACTGCAATAGCACTCCAACTATCTAAATTCAGAACTATCCCGATCGCTTTGAGGAAAAAAGGCCATATTCAAGTGATTTTTGCAACAGCAAGCATTAGGAAACTCTTTTTCACGGTCGATTATTTGCGAAAAAGAACTTTCACCCGAGAAAATCGACAATTTGTATCCATTCTTCACCAGTACCTATATATAAATTTTTCTTTGAAAATGACCTTTTTCCATGAGTTATTCAATTATCCTCGGATTGGTCCCGGACCCAATTAATCCATTTTTGGAGGATTAATGGATTAATCCATTTATTCAAGAAAACAATGCCACGGTGTAAAACAAACAAAAAAGTTTAATAAAGTTTTTCGATTTGACGCTTATTTTTTAAGATATCAATTAAATACAATCATCAATTAAACATTGATAAATTCAACCAATCACACAGAGCGCATAGTGTAAGGAGGCGTGGCCTCAGCAGTAGAACGTGACGCTTTACCTTTTAAAGGCTCGCAGACGGTAAGGGGTCCCGTCTCCTTACACTATGCGCTCTGTGATTGGTTGAATTTATCAATGTTTAATTGATTGTTTTTAATTGATATCTCAAAAAATAAGCGTCAAATCGGAAAACTTTATTAAACTTTTTTGTTTGATTTTTGCAGCCCTACAACGTGGTATAGTTTTCTTGAATGAATTTCAGCACCCTGTATATCTCACCATAAAATTGATTTATTTACATAATATAGTTTGAAACTGTTGAATTTGATCCTTGGACAATAAGAATGGGTCATTAACAAACAGTTTTTGTGTCACCACGTCCTGCCCCGAGAGTGGTTATCAGTGATATGTTTTGAATGGCAGAAATGAATAATTTTAAGATAACTTTTCATGATTCTGTTAAATATAATCTTGAACCACTGTCTGGACACCGTATAATCGACCACGAAACCAGGATCGCCCAAACAAACAATGGCGAGATTAACTAGGGGGTTGTCGCTTGCTGGTGGTTTCTGGGTGAGAAGAACCAAAAACAGAGACGAATAGCGTATTCTAGAGGAGTCCTCTGGCCAACCATTGGGATGAATTCTGTCTTTATTTCATTTGAGTAAAAAATCACCTTAAAATTAGTTTTCAACGTCTCGGAATTGGTGGACTTAATATATTTTTTGTCTTTTATTAGCAAAACTGAACATGTTTTCATGAAGTTCATTTTCAAAACACATTCACGGTCAAACTGTTCTGGCTGAAATCTGCTTAAGGGCGGGAAAATCAAAATTTCACATATCAACGACCGATCTAGAAGATGAATTTCGATGCATAATTATCAAAGTATAACGATAAAATCGTAATTTACGGTGGAAACGCGGCTTTATTATTAACGGCATGCAACTAATAACTGATTAACTTAAAAATGTTTCTATTTTTAAAACTTTTTATTAATTATTTTTAACATCAACAAAAAAATTTGAAAAATTATTTTCGTTGAAACCTATTTCTCCCCTATAATACACAAAACAACAGACTCGTGAGTCTAATTATTATTTGTAGTATGACGCACTTAAATCCTCTCCCGTTGTAGTACTAAAAATATATTTTTGATAAATTTATTAGAAGATAATAAAAATGTTCAATATTCTATAGTAATTTTTTCTTGTGTGCCAAGAATTTTGATTATCAAATAAATCAATTAGATTAAACAGTATGTTTCAGAAGTAACCATACAAAATAATGTATGTTCATTTAGGTGTCCTAACAGAACCAGAATGAGGTAAATAACCTTTGGCTCGACCAAAATGGAGAAACTTGAGGTAAAACAATCAAAGTGGAGATTTTCCCTGTCTATGAAAAGAGGATGGGTTGGTTTGACGACGCCACATAACTAGATGAATCGCGCTAGGTGTGGTAAATGATAGCAGAGATTGAGGAAATGATCTCTTCAGGGGTCGGCACAAACGGCCTAGAAAGGCTTACTTTCCAGGCGTATTTCCACACAACATTAATAAATCAATTAGATTAGACAGTATGTTTCAGAAGTATCCATACAAAATAATGTATGTTCATTAAGGTGTCCTAACAGAACCAGAATGAGGTAACTAACCTTTGTCTCACACAAAATGGGTAAACTTGAGGTAAAACAATCATAGTGGAGATTTTCCCTGTCTATGAAAAGAGGACGGGTTGGTTTGACGACGCCACATAACTAGATGAATCGCGCTAGATGTGGTAGATGATAGTAGAGATTGAGGAAATGATTTCTTCAGGGGTCGGCACAAACGGCCTAGAAAGGCTTACTTTCCAGGCGTCGGCGTTCACTCCACTACTTCGACTACTAATGCCGTATTTCCACACAATATCAATAACAATGCAGTTGCTATACAAGCCAAACTATACAGTAACCCATAATCACAAGGTACTGCATGTTACAGTATTGTGTGATAAAGTTGGCACAAACATTTTTTGTTCCTAGTAACAAAACAGTTCCTATAGAAGGAAAACTATGCAACAAACTGTACTGTGTGTTATTCTCAGAGAGCCACACTCTCGAGGAGCCTTCGGGGGGGACAGGTAAAGAATCTTCTCGGAAACTTTAACCGTAAAAGCGCTACCGGCGAGGTTCCTGACGTATTGTAGACTCAGAAGACACCTTACGAAACTAGGTTTGGTAAATGAGGGCAACTGCAGGTTTTGTGGAGAAATAGAGAAAACTCCGGACCCCCTCATGACAGACTGCGACGCTCTCATTTACAAAATAATAAAATGTCTGGAAGTCTACCAGATACGTGCAGGGGAACTACCATCCTTAGATCCTATCCAAGTCCTGTATTTCCTGAGACAGCGAGCTGCTTTAAGACGAGATCATTCCTCGTCAGCAACCAGATGGGAGACCACAATAGATCTTATAGATCGTGGTGCACCAAATTACCTCCCCCCACCACCTCATTCATTCACATTATGTGTTACAATATTGTATGGCAATAACAATAATTAGAAAGAGGGGTACCGCAAGTGGGTCCCTAGCACCTAGACCAAAGGGTTCTCTGTGTCCTCCTTGAGAACAACCTGTCATCCGAAGGCGAGAAGTCTCCGGGTAAGAGGCGCCATTCTAAGCAGATGAAGCTATAGGATTCTGTCGAAGGCCCACAACTTCTCCGCCGGGATTGCTCCCAGGATTAATGGGTCCAAGATTGACGGACCCAAACATTCTATATCTGACATCATGCAGGTTTCTGCAGGTGCATATAACATGTATGGAGGAGGTGTCATCGTCCTCCATGCAGGTTCTAAAAGTGGGATCATCAGAGATCCCCAAATTATGTAGGTGGTAGTGTTCAATCGACAGTGTCCTGTCAAAAGCCCCACCACCCTTCTTAACTGCATTCTATTG
Source organism: Nineta flava (assembly GCA_963920215.1). Classification (NCBI taxonomy): domain Eukaryota; kingdom Metazoa; phylum Arthropoda; class Insecta; order Neuroptera; family Chrysopidae; genus Nineta; species Nineta flava. The sequence continues at coordinate 129,717,730 of OY986041.1, forward strand.
AGTTTCAATCGAGCACAGTCGAATGGCCCAGCTGTGTTTATGCACAACCTGTCCCGTCGCATGCCTTGCGCATTGTTTGGCAAAGTTCACACAAACATTTCTTGTTCCTGATTGTTATTTCAATAAGGCACTTGCTATGGAAAGAAAAGTACAAATAATTTCTGTTACATGCTGTATATTTAAGATAAGTTGTTTTTTTTATAAACAATCACGATTGACATTTTTTTATCTGAAATGTTTCAATTAAAAAAATACATTCAGATCATCTGTTTAAAATTATCTAAGAATTAATTATTTATTCCAAAAGTCAAGTACTTTGAATTCATTATATTCAAACCACTTAATTATTAGAGACTTATATTAATTTGTTCTTGAAAAGTTATCGTATTCGTTGTTCGTTGTTGCAACAGAAATTGAAGAATGTAAACACTGAAAAAATTAGAGAATAAATTCGTTTCAACCTTGACTTGTTAAACAACAACAACTGACTGACTGACGTTCCAGTTCAGTTAAATATTTCATCATTTCAAAGATAATTAAAGAGTAAATTTAAAATAATGTTTTTCAACTGAAGACAATTATTGCGTGAATAGTTTGAAAATAATTGAAATTCTGTTTGTAATTACAAAAAATTTTATAGGTCGAGTAACACCAATTATTTGTAATTGTGTGCGTTTGATACAGTTATTCTAACTTCCACGCCAATAGAGAATATGCATGAAAATTTTTTTTCACTTGAATTGAAGCATGTTTACTTGACAAATATCAAGGTAAAATTACTTTTTAAATAACTTCTTTAAAAATAAGCGAGATATGAATGATTGAAATTCCCGATTATACAAAGAGGGTGATAGCCCCCTTGATATGTTATGTGACGTCATATTACACTTTCACCATTTAAAATACACGTAAAACTCCGTTTTTAGTATTTTTGCGAGAAAGAGACAGATAATAATCTTTAAAAGCTTATAGCTTTCTTGATATTTGTCGGATTTTAATTTCGTTTTTAAATATTATTACAGTATTAACAGTATTTTCATATTCTGAAAATAAATGTGAAAAAAAATTTTCATGCATATTCCCTATTATCGGAGTATTGGTATAGCCTCGTTCAGAGCCAATTATTTACAAAATCGACAACAGTCATCATCGGCATATACAAATTTAGCCTGTTTTTTTAAGAAACGGCCTTTTCTCATGTTTTATTCAACTATCCGGATATTTGAGCTTCTTCTCCAACCATCGGAGTATCAGTCCAAGTAGCCGAGCGGTCTAAGTATGCATGCTTGGCAACTGGGAGGTTATGGGTTCGAATCCCGACATCGGCAGTTTGTTAATTATAAAAAAAAAGGTGTGGTTAATTGATTAAATTTAAATTGTTGGCGTATGGACTTTGGACAAGAACGAGGTAACCGGCTATGCTTGAGAAGGTTTTCTGCAGTTTCCTTCACGAAGTCCAGATGAATATCGGCATAGTTCCTATCAGAGTCGGCTGCAGCCGCATATCCTACCAATTCCTAGTCTACTCACAAATTCCTTCCACTCCACTCACATCCTTAGGCAACACAATGGGCCTTATGGTCGAAGTGTAGCCCGTCCAGGGCAGCCTCTACAATCTATCTAATCATCGGAGTATTGGAAAAGCCTCGTTCAGAGCCAATTATTTATAAAATCGACAACATCCTTCATCGGTATACACAAATTTAGCCTGTTTTTTAACAAATGACCTTTTGTTTCATGATTTATCCAAGTATTCGGATATTTGATTATCCGGTCTCAATCCGGATAATTGTTGTTCTAAGAACATTAGCGAGCTGTCTAGAAAACCTGGAAATATCAGAAAATTTTTAAATTGTGCAAAAGTCAGAGAATTTTAGGTCTCAGGCAATAAAAATGATAAAAATACATTAAGAACCTAAATGTTTCTATTGAAGGTATAATGTTACTCCGAATTTAAAAATATTAAGTGATTTATGGGAATTTTTCAAAATAAAATCAAACAAGATAATATCGATTTGGGAGTAACATTAATTTATATAATACAAAACGTGCTTTGGTATTTTCACCGTAATTGCACAGTAAAAATGAATTGAAATAAAAAGTTCCATTATTGAACCGTCGAACCTACGTAGTAGATATCGAAAGTGATCATCATTAATAGGCCAGTAAATTTGGTTTAAGTCCAGCTATTATTATTTAAACGGTCAAGTTCATTAATGGGCCAAAACGGCGAAGGGGAAAGAGAATTTAGAATTAATGGGAAATACAAAATATGAAATATCTATTCGAATATTAGTTAAATAGAAAAATTTATCATTAGTAATAATTAAGTAGAACATAAATTTTTCAGCAGATTATATTTTCTGTAACTTGAATATCTACAAAAATATTTGCAATAATTAATTATAATAATGTCACCATTAGTAATTTGATTTGATATTCATTATGAAGCCTGTCAGTGAAAAATTTCGCTAATTTTACGTAACTCCTATGTGACGAATTTTAATTTTGTAATCTGTAATGTGATGACTATTTTTCAACCAATCATGTTACACTGTTGCGAAAATATGATTTTTCTTGTTTGATTTTAATTATTGTAGTTGACACGTACTATCAACCACTTAAGGACGTTCGAAAGAGAAAAAAAAATGCAGAGAAGTTCCTGAAAATTAAATATGTTATAAAAAAAGTCAACACGAATTCATTGGTATGCTTCAAAATGTTAGTTCAAATGCATTTTTTTTCGTTTTTTTTTTCGATACTGAAAATCATATTTTTAACATTGGGTCTTATGGAGAAACTATAAATTTAATCTTTATAATCCGAATAAAACATAGTTTAAAATGCAGAGAAGTTTTTATAAAATATATATGTAAATTGTTGTTAAATAAGCAAGGATTTGCTTGAGCCAATAGTGAAGGTCAAATGCATTTTGGAAAGTAATCATGGATTATATAAGTAATTTTATCATTTTTTTAACCCGACTTCAAAAAGGAGGATGGTTCTCAATTCGTCAGCATGTTGATTTTTTTTTTAATGTTTGTTACCTCAGAACTCTTTTTAGAGAAACAAAACACAATATTCTACCTTTTTATTTAAAATAAAAAAAACATCAGAGTCACGATTCACCAGTATTATTGTTTACCAAATAACCATAGAATATTTTATTTAAATCTAGTTGCAACGTATACATTAAAGCTGTAACGCTGCGGCCATGCGCAGTCGCTTGATACCTCCCCCCCTTACGTCTTTCCCCGCAAAATGACTCTTCAAACGTCCTTAAGTAGCGCTCTGTTTATAAAAATTTACAATCGATTTATGCCGAATAGATTTAGTTTTTGTATAAAAGTTGTTCGTCATAAATATCCTAACAAGTTTTGTTCTAAGCAATTTTTCCAAAACAGAATCGATTTGAAACGAAACGACTGTAAACTATTTTTAAAAAGAACGCCTCTTTTATGGTCACCAAATGTACAACAAATTTTAAAACAATTTCACACATGTTAAAATCTTTAAATCTTAATGAAGGTATTGTGTTGAATCCTCTCGTGTAGTTTTATAATACAAGAACACACTGACAATGTGCAATTAAATGATTTAATTCTCTCATAATTTACGGTGGTATGTTGTATACAACAAGCAGACATTAAATAACGTAATCAACGTTTACTTTCAATTTTAATTATTTCATTAATAAATTAATTTAAATACCACTTTTATGATTTTTTAAATTTCAATTTTAATAATCATTTTTTTTAAACACTTTGAATATATTTTCAATGAATTTGGTTTTTAGATTCTTATTAAGGACGTCTATTTGCTATCCACAATACTGTTTATCATTTTATTTTCGTAAATTGAAATTAAAATTCACTATTTTGATAAACCTTCTTGTTGATTTAGTATATTTGTAAAACTGTGTATATATAATAATGTTGATTAAAATAATTAATAATTTATTATAACGTTTGGTAACACTATTTTTTAAATTCAGTTAAATAAACTATATAATTCAAAGAATATTTAAAAAAAAGTATTTATCACAGTGTCTAATTTGTTAACCTAGTTGTTTAAAGTTTAAACACTGTGTGTAACGTATGCGTTCCTATACCATTCATCCGATTACGATGAAACGTTGGGGAGTTATGCGTGTTTCCGAGAAGGTTTTTTTTGCCAAAAACCTAATTTCCCTAGCGGTGGTAGGGGCATTTCTTTGTCGAAAACGGAGAGATAGAAGAAAAGTTAAAAGACAACAAATTTTCCTTTTATAAAAAGAAACATCTTTTGGTTGAAACTCTTTTTCATAAAATTTATAGATTTGCCATAATTTCTGTTCAAATATTAGTTAATGTGAAGCGTTACTCAAAGCGCAAGGCGTTGCAACGCATGCCGGCCTGGTGCAGAGCCGTCTATTAATTAGTAACTAATTAATTTAAATAGATAATATTGTTATTAGCTGTTTAAAACAAGTGTTTGTTATTGTTATTTTATGATAATATGATATTTGTTATTTTATTATTCATAATTATTTTTATTTTAATAATAATATTATAGTTTTTATCAATAATAAATAAATATTTATCATTTATTTATAATTTTATTTCCTGTACTGTAACTTACACACAGTGGAATAATTTTTGTTTCAATTATTTAGAATTATTTTTTTAAAATTAATATGACATGTACTACCTGAGCGACCGAACTCTATAAAAAAATAAAAATGAGAAACATCAAGAAAATTTGTAGTTAACATAAAAACTATTTCTAAGAATTAAGAAAAGTTGTATAAACTCTTACTCACAATATACGGATGTAAAACGTTCAAATGTTACGTGTTGAATAGTATAGGATACAAAACTCCAGTATGTAGTTACTTTATGTCGAGTTCACACAACATCATCACATGAATGTCGTACAAGTTGCCTACTTTTAAAAAACTTTCGCGTTACTTCTTTCCTTGTGAAAACTTGCAGAGAACGAGTTTTTCCAGAGATTGAACCTAGATCAAACTGTTTGCTCTTGAAAATCCTTTTCTGAAAATTATATAGAAATCTTTAGAGTCCTTTCCGTGAACATTCTCTTTTTTTATACTGAAAATATTTACTTCATGTATTTAAGAACATTTTTTCGCTTAAAAATATCAAATTTTGCTGTCTAAAATGTTCAAATATCACTCACTAGCACAAGTAATCAAATATCCAGCGATTTTCCAGAAAAAAAAGTTTTATTTCCCATAAAAAGGTTCTCTTAGTGTGTTTTTCTAATGTTGTCAAGAAAATTGTCAGAGAAAATTTTTTTAAATAATTGTTAAAAGGTTTTGATATCTATGGTATGTCTTCTTTTCCAGCGAAATCACTCATTATTCTTCTTAATGTACACTTTACGAAATAGCGGAAATGCATTGTATATCAATAGAATAACCGTCTTTTTTTTGATACGGAATCCTAATTAATACCATGATTCATTTAACATATGATGATCATATGCTTCAAATTCACTGGAAAAGATGTGAAAAATTCGCAATAAAATACGTGGATATTAGGTAAAATTTGTAATTAATTTAATATTTATGAATCATATCACAAGTTAAATGATATTTAATATATTCATATATAAAATGATTATCATAATTATTGATTTATTCTAAATCAAAAAAGACTGAATACACAATATATTATTTATTTATATTAAATTATTTGTATCTTTATTTATTTCATGACTTTAAATTAATAAAACTGATGCTATTGAATTTGTAGATTGTCTATCTTTGTCTAAAAATAGGTTCTGTGCGCGGCTAATTCAATTCGGACGGTAATATATACAACAGTTTAGATGAATTAAGTAATAGGTGTATTTCAATGTCGTCATTAGTTGAAATTCACTCAAATTCATTTACGTGTATACAACTCTACATGTATTTACCAAGTACAAGAGCTTACAAAAGTATAGAACCCAACAGACATAAATATTTTAAAACGATTGTGGAAAAAATAAGCCTTAATTTTTTTTAATGGGCCAGTTTAGTGATAAATCGATATGTAAATTTTGTTATGCCATAGAAATTGTTTAAAAATTATTTGACAAACGTTTAGGGTCCCATTTTGAAATGCCAAAAAAGTATGCAAAAAATATCATACAAATATCAAGTAGTCGAACAAAATATTTTTTTTGGAAATTAAAAGGATCTCAAAATTGAAATTTAAGTAAGGTTTTTGGTGTTTGCGGCGGTTCATGGCCTTCAGATAAGAAATCAAAATTACCATAATTTGGATTTTTTGGAGGCTGTTCTGTTTGTTTCTAGTTTAAAGTAAGTTTCTTGTACCGATTGAAAATATTAATGACTACTTTGATACAAGCTTTGCTATATTAACGAAAACAAAATCATGGCCCACTGGAAGCCCAATGGCTCAATGTTCTAACGATACATTTAACTGAGTCTCACTGACGTCACGTAATTTGATTTCATGATATGCAGATTTTATTACGGATATGCAAAGTTATTTTGTGAGGCTCTACTTTTAGACAATTTTAGTGTCATGGCGTCTTGTACTATGAATTTTCATAATCATTCTACAAAATTATTGCTCAGCAACAATGTTAAATATTTATTTACATTCAATAAAAAATATAAACAAGGAAAAAACATTTATTATTTAAAAAAAAAAATTTTATATGTAATCAATTTATCCAAATACATTTGAATTCAACAAATAAATAAATACAACAGAACGAAGATGTCCTTCTTGACAAATTAATTAAATATTTATTTTATTTGATTCAGAAAATTTAAATAGAAAACAAACACGAATATCCATCGATCCATCTTATCGAACTACTATACATTTTATAATCCAGGTACAAAATATTTTATTTTATAATTAGCTTAACATTCCATACTGCTTCGTAAACCCTATTTTGACAAAATGGAAACCCGACTTCAAAAATCAAATATTCTATAAAAAAAAAAAGCACTTAAAAGTAAAAAATAATTGCATATTCTTGTGCCAATTTTAGTTCACCTAAGCAAAAATTTTTAAATATTTGTGTACAATTATTGTTATTTTTGGAGGCGGTGTCAGCATAGAGAAATCCACATAACTTTTGGACACCGCCTCCAAAAATAACAATAATTGTACATATATATTTAAAAAAATTTTACAGACGAATTGAGAACCATCCTCCTTTTTGAAGTCGGGTTAAAAAGGAACAATATTTGTTTGTATCTCTTACCGTTTCACAGAGGGATATTTTCCCCTCTGGCGGAGAAGAATTTAACCTTACTTTTTAGCACTGGAACACACACACAAAATTTCTGCTCGTTTTTTCGCTTTTGAGTTATCATATTTACAGGCGGACACAGACGTACAGGCGGCACACGTTTAACGATTTCAAAATGTGACGGCACACAAAGAAAAAGATAAATATAAAAGTCGTTTACTTACCTATAATTCACTGTGTAAAATAGTTTATGATAATAATAGGGAATATGCAAGAAAATTTTTTTCTCACTTGAATTGAAGCATGTTTACTTGACAAATATCAAGATAAAATTACTTTTTAAATAACTTTAAAAATAAGCGAGATATGAATGATTGAAATTCCCGATTAGACAAAGAGGGTGATAGCCCTCATGATATGTTATGTGACGTCATATTACACTTTCACCATTTAAAATACACGTAAAACTCCGTTTTTTAGTATTTTTGCAAGAAAGAGACAGATAATAATCTTTAAAAGCTTATAGCTTCCTTGATATTTGTCGGATTTTAATTTCGTTTTTAAATATTATTACAGTATTAACAGTATTTTCATATTCTGAAAATAAATGTGAAAAAAAATTTTCATGCATATTCCCTATTTTGAATGTAAAATAAAATAATATGTACTACAAAAACAACAGTACGTTTATCAAGGGATTCATATTTATCAAGTCAATAATAAGAATACTTTTAATGTCAAATTTGAGGTTGATGTTTTTTGATAATTTCATTTATATTTGGTCGTAAAAATGACAATACTACTCTCATACCGTCTTCTACATTTAACACTCTCGATCTTTTTTTCATTTTTATGTTGGTTAATACTTTACTATATACATTTCTAAAATTTGGTGGCACACTTTAAGAATTTGCCGGCACACAAAAGTGCCGAGGCACAGTGGTTGAGAATCACTGGCCTATTCAAACACACAGTATACTATATTCTATATAATGGTAGTAGGGTAACATACTTTTGTTGATCACTGTATATACAATTTTAATATACACAACATACATTAATTATAAAATCCCACTTAAAAAATTATCAGTTTATTGAAAGCTTGACGTTTACACAAGTTTAATTTTTATTTTGTCAGTTTTAACTTCATGTTACTTCATGCCAGTGTTGAGAAAAAAACGAGTTCTATTTCTAATAAAAAAATGAAAAGTTTTCTATTTGTTGAAAAGAGTTTCGTATTTATTTATAAAAGTGTACATTTTTTTACTGTGAAGTGATTTGTTTTGTGAAATTTTTTGTTTAAGGATGTTGTATTTTAATTTGTAAATCTCAGGTATTAATTATTTTACTTTTATAAAATTCTTGTTTTCAACAAAATGTCGAATTCAATAGAATATTCGACGCGTGGAATTTTTTTTCTAGATATTAAACAAAAAACATTAAAACACGATTAGATAATAATTGTTTATTAATAGTACGGGAATGAAATATTAATCATATTCACTATTTTGAGTGTTTATTTAATAAATGGGTGTAAAATAGAATGTAATTGAAGTATTTTTCGTTAAAATTATCCTATTTTTCCACAATTTTTTTTTTGACGCTTGAAAATATTCATCGCAGACATAAATGTTTGGAATAGGTGTTCATAAAATGGGCTAATTCCGCCATTTCCGCATGTCCGTCCGTCTGTAAATACGATAAATAAAAAATAAAAAGAGATAGTGACCTGAAATTTCGTATGTGTGTTCCACAGTTAAAAAATTCGTGAATTGCGCAAAATGAGCAAAAACTGTTGAAATGTCAAAATGAGCAAAACGTAAGAGATAGAACAAAAATTTAATGACAAGAAATGTCCCCTTTTTTTAAATAAACAGCTTTTGTTATAAATTTTTTTTACACAAATTCAAGATTTACCGAATATTTAAGCAATTAACTCAATTCGTTGTTATTTTCACTTGTTTCTATATATTTTTTTCCCAAAAAATGAAATTGGAAATCTGAAATTTATTCAGACACCATTTAGTCCCTGAAAGTTTTTCAAGAATTGAGGTATATTCCAAGAATTAATCATGGAATATTTAACATTTCCCGAGAAAATTCATTGATCTGTCATTTATCAATGGATTTTTTTTTTGGATTTTCCACCGGTTTATTCTTATTTCACTTTATATTATTCTCAATGAGATATAGATTTTGAATTTTATAAAATTAGCATATGATTTTTTTCCAAAACAGTAGGAATGTATTCAAATTGGAATTTCCACTTTTTAATACAAACTTGCTTATGGAGACAATAACCTCGATTCAAGGAAAACTTAGTATTTACTACACTTTTTTATTTTATTTGATATTAACCCATTTCTTTTTAAAACCCAAAAACAACTTTTTGTTCTGAGCAAAAAATTTTTGCTCTACACGAAGATCTGTTTAACTGACATTCACGAAGTTTTTTCTGTCGATAAACATGATTGATTTATCAATAAACATTTGATTCAAAGAATTGATTCACTTGAATGAATCAAAATGATCTATTTTTTTAAATTCATTTGATTCCTTTTGTTTTCCCTTATTTTCTACATTTGATTTATAAAAGGAGAATGAATTAATCAAATCCACTTTAAAACAAGGTAAAATAACAACCAGTTGAGTCAATTGTTTAAATACTCGGTATATACTGAGCATGGCATAAAGTTTTAGACTAAAATTGTTTATTTTTGAAAAAGGAACATGTTTCGTCGTTTTTTCCATCTCTTACCGTTTCAAAGACGGATCCACCGCTCGATTGCCCATTCGCGAACACACACTAAATCAGCTCGTTATCTGACAGACAGACGGATATGCGGAAATGAACTAATTAGGTCTCTTTATGAACACCTATAACAAAATTTTTTTTTCTGCTATCAATATTTTCAACCGTTACGAAGTCGGGACTGGAGTTAAGATACCCTGGTATATATCTAGAGCACGGAAGTGCGCAAGGTCAAGTTTTATATATACCGTGTATAATAACAGTTATAAGATGCCGTATAAATTTTTCGATTTTCTTGCAAAAATTTATAAAACTAATTGAACTTGTTTGAAACTTTCAAAATTAAAGAACCTAAACAATTAAACTATGTATTTTGAATTTGAAATTAATACATTTCAATTTCGAGGCTGATTCCAGTGACTTAGAAAATTTGCGTTATTCTGTATGTGAAATAAAATCGATTTTCATCTAAAACTCCAGCTGTTTTTCTTGGCTTAATTTCTCGCTTGAAATTAAAAATTTTGCAACACAAATTTTATTCAATTTAAATTGTTTTGGTTAGATTAATTATATTTGGAACCTTGTAATCTGAATTAATCTGAAAAAATCAGATGATATTAATAAATTATATATTTAAATAAAAACCGCTAATTAACTATATTTAACCTTCTTTTTTTTTCTGAATCTATTGAATTGTTGTTTAGACTAAATATGACAAGTTTTTAAATAAATTTAAATGACAATCATAATCATAATTAAAACTTGTATATACAAAATATAAATAATACAACCCTGAATAAATTTAAAAAAATATGTATATTTTAATTAATAATTCATAAAGTTGAGTTGATTATGCACACCGCGCCTCATAAATTTAACATTGATCTTCTGTACTCGAATCAAGTTTTCATTTAAAGGAAGAGAAAAATTTCAAATAACAGTTTTAAACTCCCGTTAAATAAAAATAAAATTTATTACTAATATCTATTTGGTGTCTGTTGTCTTGTCTTATGAATCATCAATTAAAATGATGTTGGCGAATTTTTGGTACAATTAGACATAAAAAAAAATTGACAATAAAAAAAATTTGGATTATGTCATCTTACGTCACATGTGACTTCCAAAATTTCTCTTGAAAATAAATATTTTTTTTAAGTTGCATTATTTTTTAAGTAAACATTATTAATCATCAACCTGGAATTTTGATCAGATTCAAATTAAATCCTGGGCTACATTTATTGACTGTCTTTTTTGTTCCTAATATTAGTGAAATCGTATGTTTTGCGTCCCAAGATTTGTTGTGAGTTTGATCAGATAGATAGATAGATTATAGAGCCTGCCCTGACCGGGCTACATTTCGACCATAGGGTCCATTGTGATGCCTAAGGATGTGAGTGGAATGGAAGGAATTTTTGTGTATAGAATAGGAATTTGTAGGATATGCGGCTACAGCCGACTATGATAGGAACTATGCCGAAACTGCAGAAAACCTTCTCAAGCATAGCCGGTTACTTCGTTCTTGTCCATACGTCGACAGTTTAGTCAATTAATCGCCCTTTTTTTCTTAATAATTGACAAACTGCCGATGTCGGGATTCGAACCCATAACCTCCCAGTTTCCAAGTAGGCATACTGCGCAGACATAACGCCTTAGACCGCTTGGCCACTTGGACTGGTAGTTTGATCAGAAGTCCTAGAATGATGATCCATAACATCATTTTCTAGCTATTAGTACATCATCGACTGTACTTTGGCCACAGAAATCCTGGTCATTTTTCAAAATTTTTTAATTAATTTGTGCCTTATTCTTTTGCTTTTCGAAAAAATGCTTCGAATAAAAGTTGTTACTATATTAGTAAGGAAGAACTTTTATCTGAAGCATCTTTTCGAAAACCGAATAAATAAGGCACAAATCAATTATAAAATTTTGAAAAATGATCAGGACTTTTGTGGTCCCAGAGTATAATAAACTTGTTTTAACTTAAAAAGTTTTTCCCTCACTTTTTTTAATTTTCCCCAACGCCTTCAGCAAATTTCGAATTTGTTTAATATTGGTTTGACTTAGATTAGAAAATATTAGACAGCCTAAAGGTGATTTATAGATTATTCAAATTCAGTACAGAAACTATAACTTACCTTAAAATAATCGGACCAACAAAAATTTGGATTATGCAGACCACTAACGTGCTTATAAATATTCATCTTTATCCGATCGATAGTTTTCGAGAAAAACAGTAGGAAGTAAAAAATTTTCCACCAGTTCTGCTCAAAAACTTTCAAATCGAAATGGATTAAAATTTGTTAATTTCTTGATAATGAGATCGCTCAAACGACCCAATCTGATTACATTTAGAGGGTAGCTGGCGACGTTTCAACCACCTTGAAATAATTGGATTGGGTCGTCAAGAATTTGGATCATCAAATGCATACGGATTTGATTACTCGAATTCTACGTCTTTTGAAACGAACAGTCCAAAATTTTTATGAGGGAGGGGAGTATTTAGTAAGGAACTTAAAGAATGTCAAAAGAAAATGGCTTATATTGGATATCCCCAACTCTGTGTCATTTTGATTATGTAAAATCAATAATAATGGTAAATAACGGAAGTAAAATTGGATAAATTCAAATGAGTTTTGACGAGGCGGATATTTTGGTGTGAAGGTGACGCCATTTAGCGAACCGTACTAAAAATAACTTTGAAACAATATTTTTATTTTGCTCGTTGGCTTGGATTCATGTAGGATGATTTTGACAATAATTTTGATTTAAAATTATCGCACTTGTTAAGCTTAGTGTGTGTTTTTTTTTCGTTCGTCCGTGCCATGAAATTTGGACATACAATGACCTTAGCTAACAAGGTTTTTCTGTTTTGATAATTACTTCGTTTATATTGTATTGGTTTTACACTAATTATTGCAATTATCTAACGATTATAATTACAATATGTGAGAGTATTGTTAATTGTTTTTGATCTCTGTATACAACATTACATTAGTTAGAGAGAGAGAGAGGTATTTTGCATGACATTGAAGAGAAATAAAAAATTGTTTTTTGAATATCATTGCTTCTTGTAAGTGGGTTAGTTTTTTTGAAGTTCAAATTTTTGTTTTCCTATTAACTTTAATAGTTTCCTTGTTCCACAATATATCTATCCTAAGGCTAGGTGATTCATTTTCAAATTTGGAAATTAAAGTTTGCTGAACTCTCTTGACTGTATTTGCTATGAAATTCTATTTTGCCATTGTTACCAGCGTCGGCTCTAGGGGCCTGGGCCCATAGGCCTCCACAAAATTCAACTCTTCCTAAAATTTCTGCGGAAATCAAAGTAAAAAAATGTTTTATAATAAAATTCAACAATTTCGTTTAATTTTATTTCATTTACAAAACTGTAACGTAATTTTTTTGTGATATATATTTTTTTTGTGATCGTTTACAAAATAAAATTGTTGCTCATTTTCATTACTTTTAGACTAAGATTTCATAGAAATGTTTTACCCGTAGTAATCACCATACAGTGAAGGATGTATATCATATTTTGCGCAGAAAATGAACGTTTTTTTTTCTTTTCATTATTTGAGATAAGATTGCCAGAAAAATTCTTGCTGAGCCAGATTTTGCTTCTTTTTTTTTTACATATTTATTTTGCTTTCGGGGAGAAAGTTTTTATTGGAAATTTCACAGGGAAAAAAGTGATCAACCTTTGCTCCGTTATTAAGATTAAAGACGAAGGACATGCCTTTTCTGAAAATCCATGTGTAGACGGAATTTTTTAAAGTTTTCTGTGCATATGTAGGCCTCCACAAAATTTTTGGCCACAGGACTCCACATCGATAAATCCGGCGCTGATTGTTACTACAGCATAAATTTTGCCATTGGTACTACAGCAATAGTTCTATTTCCTTGTAGAGGAAAAAGAGTTTGATCTTTTAACATTGGATGTTTTCTTACGCAATAATAATGATAATAATTTCTTACGCAATAATAATGATGGTTTTTGTTAAATTATGAAATATTTTTTATTGCTAGAAATCTAAACATTGTAAATAGTACATTTGTAAATAGCTACAACTTAAATCACGAGATGGCATACCCTTGAGGGAATGCAAAGCTCACAAAAATATGTAAATAATCCAAGAAACAAAAATTGCGGATTCTTTTCAGCTTTCACGATAGTTTTGTAACCGCTTAATAAAATTTTCCCCATTTTGATTTAAAAAAAATTGGAATATGCATGTTTCTAGAGACTCTTGATAGTTTTTTGAGGTTGCTATGTCCTGAAATGACATAGTTTTGTATGAATTACTGCTTCGGTGTGAAAAACGTTCCTTTCCGAAATAAATTCCACTCGACTATACATATATTGGTCCTAGAAATACTTTGAGAATCACATGGCCATCTAGAACGTCTAAATCGATGTTTATAGTTTATACAGTCGAAATTCTTTATAGATCACAGATTTTTCAACCGTGAAAAAAGCACCGATCAGAATGTCCAACATGGCCTGCAAAGGATCTCCAAAACCATTTGTGACATCCACTTTTTTGGGGGACTCTGATCTTCATCTTGATCAAAACTTTTTTAAAAAGGTTTACTTCCGACTTAATATCGACAGTTGAAAATTTTACTTGCGCCCTAGAATTTCTGAAATATGCTTGGAAAATGGCAGTTTTTTGTATCGAAATACCTCCACGGTTTTCTCAAATATAAGTTTCTCGGCCATTGATACCTTCGTGACTTCTTCAAATATAAAGATTATTAAAATAATCAAAGAGAACTATAGGTTTTTTGAATTTACATTTCAAATTTTGCCCCTATTCCTAGAACATTTATTTGTATTTTCTAAATACATATTTCGACTACAAGGTACTCATCTTCGGTATGAATTAGCTAATCGTAACTATCTCTGGGATATGGATTCAGAGATATGTTGCTTGTTGTGTCTCACATAAAAGACAAAACTTTTTTAATATTATTGTGAGACACGCACCAAATTAGCAACAAGCAACATATCTCTAAATCCATATCCCAGAGATAGTTACGATTAGCTAATTCATACTGATGATGACTACATTTAGTCGAAATACGTATTTATAAAATACAAATAAATGTTATAGGAATAGAGGCAAAATTTGAAATGTAATTTCTTCAAATATGCTCATTGGTGATGTTCAACAAAGCAAAATGAATTTCTAGGTAGAAAAGAATTTCGGCTCGTAGAAGATACCTTCGCGACCTTCTCAAATATGCCACTCGTGATTTCCGACATAGAATACTGAGTTTCCAGACAGGGGAAAAATCTTACTTAGGCAATTTATAGGAATCTATTGTCCATTATTGGATAATCGCATGCAAGAATTTCAAAATATTGTTTAAATATATATCGGTTCGTTAATGACTGGACAATTATGTACACAAAAAATTATTAGTCATCGTGGCATACGAATCATATGACAATATAAAAACCCGCAAACTTTGTATGTTATGTTTGTAATAATTACCGCAAATAAAAACATAACAAGTTCTCCCACGCACCGAACAAATACAGTGAATTGTTAAAAAAAAATACATACACACAAATGTGAGTACTTACATACATATATTATCCGGATACTTGCATTTTCAATATTAAATACAAAGATTATTTTATCTACACTGGTCAGTAGTCATTATTTATTAATGTGACAAAGAAATTTTTTAATAATTTAAGGTAGTGCAGTCACGGTAGCTAAGATTAAGACTGAGATTAGACAAGCTACCAATGTCATCGGTAGTCAACAGTAAAAATACACTGTTGAATCTAAACTAATATTAAAGCCCGTTTCTACACGTGAAAGTTTTCAATCGCAATAAATGTATGTGATATAACTAGACTTACATCTACATGTACACTCCCGTTCAAAAAAAAATGAACAGACCTGAAATGTTAATTTTCTTACATTTCATAAAACTCCTTACTTTTGTAACTCTCTGAAAAAAGAAATGGAATTATTATATTTTTTATTTATGTAAACAATTTATGTAAACAAAAACATTTACTACAAGAATAATCAAAATTGTGAGAGACTGAATTGGTTCAGGTCTGTTCATTTTTTTTTGAACGGGAGTGTACAAATCCACTATAATATTTTTCAAACTAGACGCTATTTTTGTGGTTCATAGTACATAGCCTAACAATTTAACTGTATACACTCAAGTAATAATGTTTCGCTTAGTATAAAAATAAGTATCAATTTTTCGTATCAATAATTTTATTGTACACTTGGCCATAAAAGTTGATGTCAATTTTCTAAAATTTTATAGTTAATTTGTGGCCTTATTTATTCGGTTTTCGAAAAATAATTTCAAATAAACCTTATTACTATATTTATAAAGAACAACTTTTATCCGTAGTATTTTTTCGAAAAACGAATCAATAAAGCCCAAATCCATTTTAAAATTTTATAAAATGATATCAACTTTTGTGGTCCATAGTACATGTTATAAATAAAACGTTGTTTTACATATAAATATTAAAATGAACTTCATTGGTAGAGATATCATTAAATGAAATTTATTAACGATATTGGCAAATAAAAATACATTTTTATTATTATTTGCTGCATAATATAAAAATCAGGTAATTTATTCCGGAAAATTTATTTCTAATATTGAGCTAATAATGCATACAGATACTGTTCTATTAGAATTAGTATTTTATCTGATAATTCCAAAACAACCTAGCTCATAACCATTGTTTTAGATATTCTGAACGTATTAAGGCATCTATTGAGAAACTCAATCATGTATTTTTAAATTCTGCTCAAATTAAAACAAATAAAATCACTCAAAAACCAATTCGATACAAATCCAAGTTGTAAATTTTTGCATTTGATTTATGGGAATTCGATTACCCCTTATCGTTTTCATAAATAATTATCTCGCTTCGTTTTAGAAGATTACCCTCCCCTTTATATCTCTAAAACCTCATTAACTTTAACAATAGTAAGACCTATTTAATTGTTTTCTTTATGCAAACATGCGTCTATCCTTCTATTGTAAGTATGATTGCCTTTCGATCATATTATACTAACGCAGGAGACTAGTGTTAACGAACATTCCCTTTCATGAAAATTGAACCAGTAAGTCATATTCTAAGCGTATATATTACTAAATATTTGAATAATATACAGTAACACTTAGAATGTTTCAACTGGTTCAATTTTTATGAACGGGAGTGTACATGCGTGACATTTAGGTAATAAGCCTGGACATTAGTAACATGTGACCAGTACAAGTGGTCGAGCGCTCTAAGGCGTTATGTCTGCGCAGTATGCCTACTTGGAAACTGAGAGGTTATGGGTTCGAATCCCGACATCGGAAGTTTGTCAATTATTAAGAAAAAAAAGGGCGGTTAATTGACTAAACTGTTGGCGTATGGACAAGAACGAAGTAACCGGCTATGCTTGAGAAGGTTTTCTGCAGTTTCCTTCACGAACTCCAGATGAATATCGGCATAGTTCCTATCATAGTCGGCTGCAGCCGCACCAATTCCTAGTCTATACACAAAAATTCCTTCCACTCCACACACATCCTCACATCCTTAGGCATCACAATGGACCTTATGGTCGAAGTGTAGCCCGTTCAGGGCAGTCTCTACAATCTATCTATCTAACATGTAAGACCATTTTTATTCATTAATTTTCTTTGATTGAGCGCAATGTTTGCGATAAACCTTATAGTTTTCGAGATAGTTAGAAAAGACACTATATTACATTCCCTCACTATTCCTCGTTTTATAATTTCCAACAGATGAATTTTATCCTGTTTTCGGTATATCTTACAATAGGGAATATGCATGAACATTTTTTTTCACATTTATTTTCAGAGTATGAAAATACTGTTAATATTGTAATAATATTTAAAAACGAAATTAAAATCCGACAAATATCAAGGAAGCTATAAGCTTTTAAAAATTATTATCTGTCTCTTTCTTGCAAAAAAAAATTAAAAACGGAGTTTTACGTGTATTTTAAATGGTGAAAGTGTAATATGACGTCACATAACATATCAAGAGGGCTATCACCCTCTTTGTCTAATCGGGAATTTCAATCATTCATAACTCTCTTATTTTTAAAGTTATTTAAAAAGCAATTTTATCTTGATATTTGTCAAGTAAACATCCTTCAATTCAAGAAAAAAAAAATTTTCATGCATATTCCCTATTATTTTAAAATTGGAATTAGTTCAAATTTAGGTCTATTCAGTATACCTAATATATATTTTCCTATCGTCAAAGGCGCCATATCACATTACATGATTAAAAATACATATTTTGATAATATATTTTCCAGGAAGTTAAATTTCAATCCTTTTAAATATTGCAAGTAAATGACCTTCGTAATAATTGTTCCCCTTATCTGGTGACTAAAAGTGTAAATATTACGGTATTATATTTGTTATGTTTTCATGTATTCAAATGATATAACTTTCACAAAACTGACTGTAAAAATGTAAATTAGGACACGCAATTTTAAATGTACCTACGTACGTACAATAATCTAGTTAATTAATTCAACTAACAAAACAAAACATAACAGATAGAATTGTACTAAACAAACGTTTGTACGTAGTGAAATTAGTCACGGCTGGTACTTGAACAAAAGGATAATTGAATTTTAATAATTTTATTTTTTATAAATTCAATTATATACCAAGAGAGAAAACAAAGCACCGTTATCTAAACTTAACTTTTAATTTTAAATAAAAATATATGAATCATATTTCATATTTAATGATTTTATAATCATAAAGTTGTTATGGCGAAATTTATTTTCGTAGAAAATCGTCTTGTCTAATTTGTAGTCATTTGAAGTCATCACAATTTGCTTTTTTTTTTGGTCATAAATCCGAGAAATTTTTAAAACGTAATAATTTTTGTTGTTTTTACCTTGTGACCGGAGCTTGGCGCATATAGTCCAAGCGAGAACTTAAAAAACGATGTCCATTTAATTAAGGGAAGAAGCTTTCAGAAAAGAGAGTACATAGATTGTAGAGGTTGTCCTGGACGGGCTACACCTCGACCATAAGGTCCATTGTTATGCCTAAGGATGTGAGCGAAGTGGAAGGAATTTTGTGTATAGACTGGTAATTGGTAGGATATGTGGCCCGACTATGATAGGAACTATGCCGATATTTATCTGGAATTCGTAAAGAAAACTGCAGAAAAGCTTCTTAAGCATAACCAGTTACTTCATTCTTGTCCATACGCCGACAGTTTAGTCAATTAACCGCCCCCTTTTTTGTTCTTAATAATTGACAAACTGCCGATGTCGGGATTCGAACCCATAACCTCCCAGTTTCCAAGTGGGCATACTGCGCAGACATAACGCCTTAGACCGCTCGGCCACTTGGAATGGTAACTTATACGTTGCTTATTGTGTAATCCTCACAACCTGTTGTACGTCGATTTTCCGTGCAGAAGCACATTAAGGCGAGACTACGTTCTTTACTGGACTAAGAACTTCAGAAAAGATAGTACATATTATTATTAGTTCCTGTTTTCCCATGGGGGACGTAGGGCCGCCACAAACGCCTTCCAGCGTACACGGTTCTGTGCCATCTGCTTGATTTCACCCCAGCTTTTGCCTTCTTCCTCGATTTCCTTGTTGACAGATCTTTTCCAAGTTGTCTTTGGTCTTCCTCTTTTCCTGTTCCCCTGAGGGTTCCACTCGAGGGCTTGACGACTGATAGTGTAATTTGGCCTTCTTAGCGTATGGCCAATCCAACCAAACTTTCTTTTCTTGATGATCTTATTTACTGGACTTTAATTTGTTATTCTCAGTAATTCTTCATTAGTTTTAGTCTTCTGTGAGGCCAATGAATGTTCAAAATTCTTCGAAGACATTTGTTGATAAGTAGTTGATATTACATATAGTGACTTCAATCACTTTTCTAGGCCACCCTAGGCGAGAATCTGATACGACAGCGGAGATACCACCCCAAAATATTTTATCGCGCATAACCGGTATACTAAATTGTGGTTTCTTGATATAAATAATGTAAAATACAAGTACTTGTAAGTCGAAAACTGCTGAAAACTTTTGATCAGACAAAAGTTTGAAGGAAAATGAAGATAAGGCGAAAACTTAAAGCAACAAGTTCCAGTGTAAGAAATGTATTTGATTTTTTCTGAACAACTATAACGACTTATTATTTCGCATAAATATTTCACCTTAAATTTGTTTTGCAAGTCAGTGACTTGTCTGGTATGAATTTGTACAGAGAGATTTCAAAAAAGTGACACACACTTAATTTAATGTGCTGAAATCAATTCTAGTTAAATTACGGATTCGGTTTATAGCAGACACAAAGTATTCGGTGCATCTCACCCCAAAATTTGAACCTTTAGGAAAACTTGATAAGCAAGCTCGTGGTCATTGCCAAGATATGGGAGAAGGGAATCTTGTCAGATTGAAGTAGAAGGGAAAATACAATGGGCCATGAGGTCGAAGTGAAATACTTTTATACCCCAAAATATATCTATTTATCTATCTAAACCACGGATTTATTTTAGCATGTTTTATAACTTCAGTCATTTAAAATCACTCCATACAACTTGAAAAATTTTAATATTGCCTTTAAATTATGTTATTAGGGTCTGTAAATTTTTTTTTGTTAAATATCAAGTCAATAAAATTACATAACAATTACATGTATGAAACCTGTTCATGTTTTTTTAACAAAAATTTATTAAGTAATAATTTTTTCAATAAATTACAACAAAAACAAGTTTTATTAAATTTTTTTTTATCTTGTTACAGATTTAAGAAGAATACAAATTTGAATTAGAAGAATAATTTGAGTTAACACATTAAGAATATTGGAATAGCGAGGCGTACAAGAAAGCAATCTACACACACACGCACCACTTCAACAAAACTACAAACCAGCCATGGTGGACTACTACCGTGTGCTCGAAGTTTCAAAGGGTGCATCCACATCTGAAATTAAGAAAGCGTAAGTATCTGTCAAATATTATTTTTGCAGTTTTGTAAAAATGATCCCATTCCTTCGATTTTGAATTGGTAAATTGTTGGCACATGTTTGTCCAGATTTTGAGATGAATGTTTTTTCCTACTTGGGAAAAAAAAATTCAGCCAATTTATTAGAAACCTTTTTTCATAAACTAAATAGTTTAGCTTCAATTTCAGCCCAAACACTAGTAATTAACCTTAATTACGAAAATAGATGTATGTATACAGCACCTTTATACATTACTTTGTATATTCATACATGTTTGCGTGTGTAAAATATATTCATACATTTTTTGCGTGTGGCTTTAAACACCTGGCGAAAACATCACTCTTTATCTAATACTAGCATTACCCGTCGCGGCTTCGCCCGCAAAAATTTTGTAACGCCCTTATAACCAAGTAACATAATATTTTCTACAACACTTATATACACCACTGATATCTTGCCATCTATTGTAAGTTTAATGAACTAATGTGTAGGAATATAGTTTCACTGCCATCTATCAATGAAAATCAAAAGCTATTATTATATGATATTGTACTCAATAAATTATACAACTATACCTTCCTCAGGAATCATTTTTATAATATGTGAGGACCAATGTTTACAAAAACTTGACAAATTATATACAAAAAACCTTCCTCGAGAACCACCCTATCCATTGGTGAAAACAGCATGAAAATCGGTGCAGTTGTTTCTGAGTTTATCGCGAACAGACAGACAGACGCGGCTGGGGGACTTTATTTTATACTATGTAAGGATACTAATGTTATAAAGCTGGAGAGTTTTTATGTTTGAATGCGCTAATCTCAGGAACTACCAGTTCGATTTGAAAAATTCTTTTTGCGTTAGATAGCCAGTTAGACAGCCAGAGACAATCTTTAAATATAAAAAAAGTTTATTTAAAATAAACTTGTTTTTGGCACAATTTCAATGCGAAACCTGTCACGGCAGTTCACCCTACAAAACCATACTATTTTCACATTGCTCAATAAACAGGCAAAGCCAGATCTAATCAATTATTTTTTCCAATAAAAATATGTGAATAATTTATTAATTATAAATTTAATAATGAACAATACAAGGATGGATGATTCAAATAAATTATTCTGGAAGGAAGTTAAGAGGAAAAAAAAAACAACAATAAATTAATAATTACTTGACAATAATAATAATACCAGTCTTACATGACAATTAACTGGTATTTAAAGACTTCACTTCTTCTTTTTTTAATTCGATAATAATATTTAATAAAATATGTAACAGGTTTTTCTATCAAATTGTTCTAATATTCTACTGAAACATATTGTTTGTTCTACATATTTTTTCATTCAACTTGTCGATCACGTAATTGTGTATTATTATTAAATATTTATTGATTTATTATCGATTAATCTAATATATAAAAGATTTATATAGAAAAAGTATATATTGATTGATTGGTTATTAATTGTATATGTACCCATAGTTGCTTATCAACTAATATACAAATTTGATCACAAGGTAATATGTATCAACTTGGTATTATGACTAAATATATACTAAAAAATTTTGTTTAAAATAAAAAAATAATGGATAAATCAAATTGAATATGTATGAAGTGAAAAGCTTACACATTAGGGGCGTCCGTAAAAAATGTAAGCTAAAAGGGGAGGCAGGGCAATTGTGACGAGTTCCTACTTTTTTAATTGTATTCCTACTTTAAAAAAATATAGTAAATTCAATAACAAAAACATGATGTAGTTTAACCGATGGAGAATTAATTCCCAAAACTTAAAAGCGATCCTATTTATCCGACAGTTTTCGATCGAAATTAGTGAAAACGCGGAACGTATCAATTTGAGGCAAGAAAGATAGATGTAGCAAAACTAACAGTGACAAACACAAAGCCATGCCTTACACAAATTACTCACTGTTCAAATAATCAGTGTCGGACTGGTCATAGAGTAAGGGTTAAATTTGTGGTTGCATTAGTTTTACTACTTACGTGCAAAATAGTTCTTACACGGAGAAAGAAAAGATCGGCGAAGATGTTTAGATCAAACTGCAAAGAACCCTATTTGTTTGTCTCGAAGAAATTCCGAAGCTTACTGAATATCATGCGCATTTGTACATACTCTAACTTATACGTTTACGCAAGTAACTTGCGTAAAACGATTTTCCGCGCAGAAGACGAGGCTTTGAGGCCTGTACTGAGGTAAGAACTACTGGGGATAACGAGGATAGCAGCTTTTACAAACGGTTTATTTACAATCAAGTTGAAATTTGTCCTCTTTTATAAAATTTACTAGGTGGTCGGCGGCCTTTAAAGTTATAACGCCCGGGTAGACCTTTAGACCCAGTCCTACGCTGAAAATAATCGTATAAATAAATAATTATTTTTATCTTAAATGTTTATAAAAGTAGTTAAAATTATATTTATATATACAAAATAGAGAAATTTTATTGGAAACAGTTGGTACTATTATCAAAAATCATTTCTGCATAGGACTCAATTTTATTACAATTAGAAAACTAAATCGCATGCCAGGATATTCTTTAAAGGATAAGACATCTAAAGCCTAAGGGTAAGATACTTGCTTCGTTTGTAAGAGGTCCGGATTTCGATTCCCGGTAGATGTGTAATTTTTACACTTCACTTTTTTCAAAACTAACAGGTTTTTCTATCAAATACTTCTAATGTTCCACTGAAACACATAATAACTATTTGTTTGTTCTACATATTTTTTTCTATTCAACTGGCGATCACGTAATTTTATTGATTATTTTTATTATATTTATTGATTTATTATCGATTAATCTAATTTATAAAAGATTTTTTTATAGAAAAAATATAATTGATTGATTGGTTATTAGGTGTGTAAATCATATTTATAATAGATATCTTCTGGTTTTACGTTGTTCAATTGATTTTATTTAGATTTTGAAAGTAACATAGAATTCCCAGAACTACAAATAGTTGCTTAAGGTAAATCGATCACGGTAGCTACTCAAAAATTATGGCTTGATTTGAAAAGGTAATTTTAATTATCCACTAACAAATGAGCAATCTATTGAAGAAATGTTGGACCATATACATTCAACTTTGTTTAGCATCTACCTTCATACTGTTAACATTGTTCCCTGGACTGCGCGCGCATCCTTAAAGTATTGAGAATTCACTTTCATCATTTCATAACGCGCCAAAAGAAGTATAACTTCAAAAAAATCTATACCTTAGAAAATAAAAACATTATTAATGACATTCTTACAGAAAAAGCGAAGTCCTCGAAAAAATTTTTAATCATACATTTTTTTAATATATTTCAGATACAGAAAATTAGCACTAAAATGGCATCCAGACAAAAACATAGATAATCCAGAAGAAGCAAATAAAAAATTCAAAGAAATTTCCGAAGCATATGAAGTACTTTCAGATGGTAATTATAAAATTTGTTTAACTTAAATCTCAAATTCAGAGTTATTTACTACTCGTTGGAATAATAAATTTTCAATGATAATAATTTAACGCTTATTCGTGTTATTTGTTGCTTTGTTGTGACTTGTATCACGAGTAACACACATCCGGTAATAAAATTGACCAGAACACAAAATATATATCTTTAATTTTTTTCTTTTAAGTGTGATATATTTCAAATTTGTATTTAAAAAAAAAGTAGGACAGTAATAATTTTTATTAAAAACTTATTTATTTCTTTTTATCGACTAAGGTTAAAAACGTAATTACATATTGTTTACTTTCCATTTTAATTCAATTAATATGAATATCAATTTGTAATCTCTTATAACACAAATGTTTAAACCATCATTCTTATTATTATTTAGTAATAAGTTTCATACTGATTCTTCAAGGTTTTTGCAAAGGTGTAAAAAATCTATTTTTAAATTTTGAACAAAATACAACGGTTAAAATTATTCAAAATCTTGTTCATTGGGTATTTGATTAATTTTTATATATTGTGTCACCTGTCGATTTATAAGGAACATTAAATTTCATTTGTTTTGAAATGGAGCCAAATATGCAAATTGAAATTATCTTTATAAGGACATTTGATTCGTTTGTTACGTCGAGATGACAAAATTCAAATAAATTTGATTAAAGATCTTTTGTAGAATATTTTACTCATTAGTTTTTTTTAATAACAGTCCATTAAAATAGTTGACATTTGACATAACTTGATAATTTTGTAAATAGTTTAAAATATATATAATGGGTCTAGAGTTGCCACCTTAAAATTCCGGAAAGTCTGAAGATCTACATAACTAATGTCGACCTCGTCTGGAGATATCGAGAGGTCAATATATTATTTAGTAATATGGGTTATAATTTAAATAAATAAAAATAAATAAATTATTAATTATTATTTAAATAAATAATAAGTATTAACTGTTTGTGTTGTTGATAAATTTTTACTTTACTAGCCGTGTGCCTGATGGGATTTCCGACATTTCCCAAAAGTAAAAAGCCTTACGCACTTCCCATATAAAGTTTCGTCCCTTGTTTTACCTCCTTAGGGGAA
This sequence comes from Nineta flava, assembly GCA_963920215.1. Lineage (NCBI taxonomy): Eukaryota > Metazoa > Arthropoda > Insecta > Neuroptera > Chrysopidae > Nineta > Nineta flava. The sequence continues at coordinate 129,743,233 of OY986041.1, forward strand.
GAATTTCCTAAAACGCTGACACAACTGACTTCTATTTATAAACAGAAGCCTAAATGCCAACTTCCACGTTTCTAACTTCAAAAATGACGTTTTCCATTTTAAAACTCCAAAAATGACGAACTTCCATGCAAACTTTCAACCCCTATTTAACCTTATGGGATGATCTACGTTATATAAGGAAGTCCTGTGAAAATTGCATGCTTCTAGACCCACCGGTTTAGGCTGTGCGTTGTCTGTGAGTCAGTAGAGTTTAATTGAGTATATTAATAAAATATAGATAAATTTACGCATGCGTAGATTTCAAGAAAATATTCAAGTCGAGGACTGCTAACGCTAAATGCTAACAGTACCCTAAAATTAAAGCTGCTTTCAATATTTTTGTTGAATAGCTTATGTCATGAGACACACTTCAGAAAGATTAATTTTGGTTAGCCCAAAGATTTTTCACTGGAAGTCTAGATCTTTTAAATCTGGAGTCTGGAGAAATTGAACGCTTTCTAGAATCTCCAGACAAAATCTGGACAGATAGAAACCCTAGTATAAGCCGTCTCAACTGACACGTGATACATTACTAATTAATTTATCATGAATAGTAAAACTTTTCCAAAAATAGTCAAATACCCAAAAAAAAAATATTCTTAGCTCCTAAATTAACGAGAAAAATTTCTATATAGAAATAAATGATAGAAAATTTATTTTTGAAATATATCCTTTTTTTATGTAAATACTAAAAAATTTGCAAAAAACTATTTCAGCATGGCCTATTATTTATTTATTAAAAAAACGTATGTAGATTTTGTTCGCTCTAAATTATCATTCCAAATAACAGTTTTTATTGGGTTTATTCATACATAAGTAAATCGATTAGCAAAAATAGGCTGATTTTCTATTTTTATCAAGGTCCATAATAGGACACATTCAATTGAATCGAATACGAAGAGCCTTTAGCGGAACCGATTCTCTTATCTGTGGATAAGCCCGAATATTTGGGTGGGATACTTTTGACTATTGGTAAAATTTAAAACATTTTATTCTTAAACTGTAGGAAAATTTTGTATTGGCAATACATGCCACAAATTTTGGTTGGGCGAATGAAAGTTTTCAATAATCCCTAACGTGGAGTAATTTTTTTGTTGCTTTTTTATTTTATAATTTATTATCAGTTTTTCTTTTGTTGATTTTTTTGTTTTTAATTTTGATATTAATTTAATATTTTGACAATCTCTCTCTCTGGGATAACCCCCAAATATAGAATCGAAACGGAAATTATACGATGTGAACAAGCAACGCAGATCCCAGGATCGTCACCATCATAACTTCACACACCAGCATCAACGTCCTTTCAGGGGTTTCTTTGAAACGACGTCCCCCTTTCATCATCGATTTTTCTTTGGTAGATACATAATATAAAATAAACGATATATACATAAATCAAATCCGCTTAGCTGTGATTATTGATTGACTTACCACATTTTGTTTTTCGATATTAATATCTACGTCCATTTCTAATCAACAACATTTTTTTTATACTAATTTTTTTTTTAACTTTCTTCGAGTGATTTTTCTATCATGAACTAAAAATATTGCATGTTTTTTTATTTCTGTGTTGAAATTAACCATTAAACCTAAATCGGCGATTCATCGATGAAGTAAAGTTTTCTTACAGCCCAATACTATGGCCATTAGAAACTATTGTGATCTTTAAAATCGGTTCAAATGTTTTCCGAAGTGCTCTGAATAATATAGTCAAAGCTGTAAAATCTTTTAAGTGGACGGAGAGAGGCAAAAACACCAAAAAGACCAGAGTCTCGTGTTAGAAGATTGTCTCTATTATAAGAATCTCAAGGATGAGGAAGGTAACAAAAATCACGCTCTAAATCCTCTAGAATCCCAGGCAAACAAATTCTTGACGATGTTCATTAGCCTGAACAAAAAGAAACTACTGTTACTGACCAGATTTCTGACGGGGCATCATAAACTCGGATGACCTGATACCTGATCTTGTTTGAGGCAAGGAAAATTATACCAACATCAATACTGAAGTCCTGCTGACTAGGAGCTTCAACCGCGGAGAATTCAGTACACTTTATGAAGAAGCTTACGGAGAACAAAGAAACTCCCCGTAGAAGATTCTTTCAAAGTTTAATACTTATCTCGCATTAGCCTGAAAAAAATACAGACGTCCCGCTAACGAAATTTGCCATAATTCATTGTAAACTAGGGGAATGCCTCAGTAAGTTAGTCCTAGAAAATGATAGCAATTGTGGATTCTCTGGAGAGATGGTAAAGAAGTAGTCCACTCACAAGGGAGTCCTATATCTATCTCACTCCAGATACTATATCCTTTGCAGAAAGCAAGACTGAAGGGAGTGCAAAGGATGCGGTGATTGAGAATTTTTTTTACTAGGCACCAATTCTCAGTTCATTTTTTATCACATTTTCTCCGGATTTAAGATTATATGTTTTTAAAGGCTTTGATAAAATTCGTCTAAAAATCTTTGGGCTATTAGGAGATCTTTACGAACATAGATAAAAAACATTTTGCTCGTAAGATGATGAGTTGTCGCCTCTAAGATCAGCAATAACTTTACTAACAAAAAACTTCAAGAGCATAAAACGACCACTTGTCTTGTTTCTCAATTTTTGTTGAGAAATTGATACAAATATATGTTCATTCTTCGTAAGTGAAGAAATTTGGTATGGAAATTCTGCATCATTAATTGGATTGAATCAAAAAAATTACTTTTTTGATTTCCATAGGCTTAAGCGTATCTTGTATAGCTCTTCTATTTTACGCCGTTTTTATTTTTTTTTTATTTTACATTATTTGGACTTTATTCATTTTGGGGTAATAATTTTCAGGAAAAATATCATTAATTTTAGAAAAAACAAGTTTGCTTTTTATTAATTCCAAAACCATTACTTTTTGTGGATGATTTTTGATTAAAAATTGGATTGTTTTTCTGTTTATAGATAAAAAGAGGCGTATCTATGATCAATATGGCAAAGAAGGTTTGATTGGCAACACGGGAGGTGGTCGATCAAGAAACTCAAGATACGATGAAGACTATGATGTTCAATTTGGATATCCATTTGTATTCCGTGATCCCGAAGATGTATTTAGAGAATTCTTTGGAGATTCTCCGCTTGCTGATTTATTCCCAGGTAAAATTTTTCACATATATAAACGGATAAATGAATTCTTAGGCATTTAACACAAAGAGGCACATCTGTTCGAGACATAGTAATTTTGAGACCGACAACGGTATATAGCAGTTTGGCGGCTCGAGAAACTATGAAGTAAAGTCTACCACATACCAACGCACAATATTCGTTGGCAGTGATGATACAAAGTCCTAATTTTTGTTGTAATGAAATTATAATCGCACGTCTCGTGAATTTGCTCAGTTAAAACAACTCTTTTAAAAAGCCATTTGAGTCATGGTGAAACTTCCAGTAGCGCAGCGAGTAACGAAACTAGCGACAGCGAATATTTTGCGGTGGTTTGTGGGATCCTTCTTAATAACCGTCTCATCAATATAATTTTGCGAACGTCTTTCTTTCTAAGGCTTTATCAGTCTTCGATTTCCAATTTCGTTTGTGACCTTCTTTATTCCTCTTGAGGCTAAATTTGCATTGTGTTATGTTTTAGGCATGAATGGTCACAGTCGTCAACGTCGTGGCGGTAATTCAAGACATTCACATCCATCAAATACAATAGCATCACAATTTTTCAGTCCATTGGGACTTGGATTCGATATGAATGACTTTTTCGGTGCAGGAGGTGGTGCTGGCGGCGGTTTTACATCATTTTCATCATTCAGTTCCGGTTTTAGTGGACCAAGTGGTGCTGCAGCCGTTAAGCGTACCTCAACATCAACGAGATTTATAAATGGCAAAAAGATTACTACCAAAAAGTAAGTATTCGATTTATTGTTTGCATTTCAATGGCATTTTATTATTTTACATCGAAAATGTCAAGTGACAAGGTCATGACGTAAGCTTTAACCTTTTCGAATTGTGTTAGTATTTATCTGTAAAATATACGTGGAAAAGGTGGAGGGTGTATAAGAAGAACTAATTTAAATATCAAGAAAATATGAATTTTTATATACCTCAACTTTGGTTGGAAATATTTTTTAGGAGATGCTCAAAATATTAGCCCCAATAACCAATTGAACATTACAATTGAACACCAAATATCTTGGAATTCGTAGATCGAACATTCTAATGGACCTAATATTCGTAATGTCAGGGTCAAAATTACTTTAGATCTGGCGCTCGAGCGTTTGATGCTGTTTTTGGCCTCAATACTCTGGAGTTAGCGCTTGTTATGAACGTCCAGCTAATTTGACATTGCATAGAATTTCTACGTGGGGATGACAATATAGGACGGAAATATAGAATTGACAATAAATCAATTCTATTTAAAAACGATTGAAGTTAAGCGAAGAAGTTTGTTTCATTCTAGCATTTTTAAAGCTGGCATGCAAACTGGTCACGTTGCACATTTCGACGCCCGACGCCAGAGCTTCAGCATTCAAATGCACCTTAAATGGGGAGAAGACAATTTTTCAACTGTCTAGGGCAGATAATTGTCTTAATCCGCCCCTCGATACATCAAAGACATATTGGTGGTTGAAAAATATTGGAAAAATATGAGTTATCTACAACTTTTTAATATAATTTTTTATTGTTTTTCAGGGTCATAGAAAATGGTAAAGAAACTGTGATGTCGTACGAGAATGATGTTCTCACCTCAAAGACTGTAAACGGCGTTCCTCAATCAATTACGTATAGTTAAATATTTAAATTTAAAAAAATACATAAAATACAAAAAAAAATAATTAAAAGAAAAAAATTAAAATTAAATAAAAAAAAAAGCTCAATTCGCAAACCAATACATAATAATTATTTTGAAGCAAAAAACAAACACCGATGAATGTAATTAATTAATTAATGGTCTAATTAATTATTATTATTATTATTATTGGTAAAATTATTAATGGAAGGAAATATACTTTTTACTGAATATATTTACCCCTTAGTAGTTTACAAAACTCTGACGTTACAACCAGTAATTAAATCAATTATATAATAATTATTAAATATAATCTCTAAATTCCAAATAATAATTTATTTTTTAGTTTTTTTATTGATTTCATTTTTCTGTTTATTTTTCTTTTCTTTTTATTCGTTTAAAAATAAAAAACAATTTTTAAATAATAAATAAATAAGAACGTTTTTTGCTCGATAGAAGAAAGCCTTTCTCAAACCTCTCCTATCCTTCTGTGTTCAAGAAAAAAAATACTTGGGCCCATAACCTGTTTCATTACCTTTAAATACTTTATTGATTTGGTTTACATCGAGTATTAATAAAAAAATACAAATCGATCTCATGTAGTGAATTTTACGTTCCATATTACGTTTCGTATTTTTATGTTAGATTCTGTTTTTTTCCAAGGCATTGCAAAGTTATTTGTGGATAAAGAAGAAATATTGGGGAAATATTTTGAAAATTTTCTATTTTGCATATATGTCGACGGCTTCGTTTTAAAGAATAGGTATTTTCTAAAATAATGAAGGAATTTCGGATGTTTTGCGGTATAATGATCAGAGCGTTCAGCAATTAGAAATTTCGGGAAAATCGGGAAATATATAGGATTTGTTAATCAACTTAGTCAATCTTAAGCAACTTATTTCCATTCTTCAATCATGATGTATTTTTGACAGTTATTCAAAAGTACCGATCCAGTTTCTAGTAACCGAGAATGACAGACAAAATTGGGAATTTTGCAGGATTTTAAAAGAGCTGTGGCTTGCATTACCGTATTTTGGGGGTCGCCATGTCAAGAAGATTAGTGTAGACAATTTATTGGAACAATATTGTCCTTTAAAATGCTGTATCTAACTTGTGCTACAAGCTCTTGAGAGAACGGGAATTTCTCCAGCAACTTTCAGCATATCGTCATTTATTCAATAATTATTCTGGAATAAAAATTTTTAGCACATCGTCAATTAAAACACAGGATTTTATATAAATCCCTCGTATTGTTGGATTTTCTTTCCCAACAACACTTAAGACTTTGATGATGTATTGCACATCATCACGAAACTTATGTACGAAACACGTTTGTTTCATCTTTGGGGGGGGGGGGGGTTGTCTAACAACAAAGAATTTGCAGAAAACGGAAATAGAAACAGAGCTATATTTTCCGCCCAATAAAACCAAAAATGCCACCGTATTTTGGATAAGAGAAATTTAGTCTTAACGTTTTAATCATCCAAGAGACATATTTCAACATGTTACGCCCCAATTCATTTCATATTTATTTGGATACACTCATAAACTTTTGTAATACATGTTTGGAACTAGATATCTAACAGTTATCTCCCATCGATGTGTAAAAACTAGATCGTTATTAATTGTCACTAATCACGTTTAAAGTGATATAAAATTTAGAGTTTTCGATTCAAGTTTGTTTTTGCTTTAGACCAAAAAAACCAAATTTTTCGAATATAGCAAAAATTGGATTGCGTAAATAAAAAAAAAAAATTGGTGTGTACAAAAATTGAGTGAATTTATGATGCTGTTGCGCTGTTTGCATTGTTTGTGTGAAAGTGCTCAGGACAATTTATAATTTAAACATAAAACTTAATTATTATGATTTCTTTTTTATATATTTAAGTCTTAATTAATTAATAAGTTAATTATTATTAGTAATTATAATTTAAGTAAAAATTATTCACGAATTCATTCTATTTTTTTTTCTTTCATTTAATTTTCTTTTATTTAATTGTACTAAAAATTTTTTTCACGAAAATGAGACGAGCTTTCAATTACAAAAAAATAAAAATAAAATATTCAATGCAAGCGGGGGATATTTTTGAATTTCTCAAAATTTTTGTAAAGTAGCGTTTTATACTTGCGAAAGTAATCGTTCTTTTAGGTGAAATTGTAGCGCTTAAGTATTAAATCAAACAATATAGGGCCATATTCATGTTAGTTCCATCCAGTGCCGATTTAAGTCAGCGCGGGGCCAGCGCAGGAAATTTTGGTGTGTTGTCTACTTGCAACATAATATATATGTATATGGTTTGGTCGAGCGCTTACTTTTAGAATTGCTACTACGTCTTTCCATTCGACGGTGAGTGGTATACCATATCTATATTATTTGAAAGATTTTTTGCGCAATGGCGTGAAGCGCGGGGCCCGTAGATTGATTCATCATTCCTGATGCGGGGCCCTGATTCCATCATTTGATTACTAGACGCGAATCATTTTCTATATGAGGTCATTTTTTAGTAATATTTACTAGCTTATTCAGATTCATTTCAAAACAAAATTCGTTAAGTAAAAACGCTATTAATGTAAAAAAACTTTTAAGGGGTTTAAAAAAATTAAATTGTGTCGATTCATTAGTTTAAAAAAAACGAATTCAAAAATGAAATTATCCAATTTTTTGCAGTTGCTAATGGATGAACCCCTTAAGAAAAGTTATTTTTTCTGTAAATTAAATTTTTTTTAAATTGTAATTCATTTGATTTCAAGTCTTAATGACCATTAAATTTCGAATTTTTTTCTAAAGTGAAACTTCTTTAATGCTGTTTTTTTTTTCAAACAAGTTAAATTTGCAAACATGGAGTTTCTATATTTGATAATTGGGCAACGTCATCAAAGTGTCTTTTTAAAGTTTGAACTTAATAAAAATATGTAGAAATGGTTTGAGTTCAATGAGTTGGTTCTGTTCGTCTTCTTTCGACAGTCTTTTTCCGAAATGGAGAGGGAGAATTGAAGTCGCTCCAAGCTATCGTATATATAAAAACAATATCGTTTCGAAATTTGGCTCTGTTAATATTCTTCTGTCACGGTAATCCAATTATATCAGCAGTTTGGAAATTTCATATATAAAAACAGTTCCAACTTTTGATTTTCCTCAATCTTTTTAGTTCATTTACAATTCCTACAGGATTCTTCTCAGTATTTAAAGAAGTTTCCCTTTGAATTGTGTGATATTTTTATATAGAAATCAACACCCACCAAGAAAACACTGTTTTATTTTCAGTTGCACATAAAAAAAAAATCAACAATCGTAAACTGTACTTAAGGAATCATTTAGACAACCTCATTCATTAAGACTAAAAAAAAAACGATTCAAAAACATTTTTACATTTCACATCATTTCGAATATTATCTGTTTTCTTGTCCATTTACGCGTAAATGTGTTCTCAACTTATTGTGTTTTTTCCTGAAAAATTGAATGTGAATATACAAAGAGTATCGGACAGAGATGAAAGATTAGCTTAACGAGATATGTAAGTGATCTCTCTACTGTTTGAAACTCGTATATATTGCATATTATCTCGTCTCTATCCTATACTCTTTGGGAAAATATGTATGGAATTTTATTTCATTCCAAAATATGTGTTAATATTAAAAATATATATTAATAATAGCTGAATTTTCTTCGAAAATTTGCTAAAAAACAGCAAAATTGAAGTAGGTCTTAAGCGAACTATGGACGTTCAATGTTTTACGTTTCTGTTGTGTTGCCTCCACATCTTATATTTGATTTGTCTTCATTCGATTCGTGGGAAAATGTTTCGAAGAAAAGTTGAAAGAATTTATCCGAAACATTTTTTAGAGGACCGAATAAATACGCAGCGTTAACTGCCAATCAAAAAGAAGTAGAAAGAGATAGAACGTGAGACCAGCGATTTGAGCGGAACAATTCCATTTACGCGAGGACTCATGCCTAGTTTACTCTATCTGTAATATTACCTCTATGATTAGGCCTCAGTTTCTTTCGGAGAGTTTCTTGCGGACAGAATATCAGAAAATTCAAAAGACGCGAGTAAGCAATACTTTACGTCTTTGATCATCTTTTGGTTGGCTGTCCGAAAAACGCATCCGTATAAAAGCCTATGTAAAAGTATATAACATGTGTGCGAGTCACAATGAACAGAGACTAAAACATTGAACGTCTATGGTCCACTTAATAGTTATATATGTAAATATTATGAATTAGTATTTCTTTTTCTCATTACAAATCAAATTCAGAGTACGAAAACTCTCATTTAACGTAGAAAACTCTCATTCAATTTTATATATATTCAATCGATGAGCGACTTATTTTCGTTCTTTGAATATCATATACAGTCAAACTTGAGTAAGTGACAATTGGGTAAGCGAGAAAACTCTATAAATGAGAGTGATTGCCTGATCCCGTCATTTTTATTCTCTAAAACCTCTATAAGAGAGAGTCGTAGACCTCTATAATTGAGACTGCTACTTATCTGTAATAATATAAGAGACAGTCGAGCATGCATGAACACCTGCAGCTGCTATTTATGGCACACTGTTAAATTCCTTTGAACTTTACAATGTTAATGGGAGTTACAGATAAGTAGCAATCTCAATTATAGAGGTTCACGCACAGATATGCGAGGGTATATCGTTTATTAACCTCTATGAGTGAGAAATGACACTCCTGTATAAGCTAGGAACTCGGATTAGTGAGAAACCTCCATAAGCGAAAAAGAGGTCGCAGTCCATTGAGCTCTTACTTATCCAGGTTCGACTGTATATATATAATTAGTGGTGTTACGGAGAGATGTTATTACATTTCTGCTATATACCCACCCATGATGATGACATTCACACATAACATTTTTTTTTTGTTTCTGATCGTTCTGTTTGTTTTTTTTTTTGTCATTTAAATAGAAAATAATTTTTAAGAATAAAACAAATATTCACACACCGTTGCATATAATTAATTATTAATTATATATTTATGTAGACATATAATATGTTTAGACTTTATTTAGTAAAACAAAATGAAAAACAAATATTATTAATTTCATTCAAAAAAACTGATTAATAAAAATAATTATTAATACAATAATACTTTTTTGTCGTTTGTTTTTTATTTATTTATCCCGATTTACCCTAATTATTCTTACATAAGTGTTTTAGATAACAAAATAATAAATATTTTCAACTAATGTCGATTCAAGGTAGGACATTTGAAGATGAACCACCTCTTGTTCAAATTATTGAAACTTAGATGTACAGCTCGTGGTCCAAAGCCGAATGATTCTTGGGTAATCAATTTTGATACCCGGTATATAATACGATATATACCAGGGTATATTAAGTTTAGTTCCGACTTTGTAACGCTTGAAAATATTGATAGTAGAAAAAAATTTTTGATATTGGTATGCCTGTCAGCCGGTAAAAAGATAACTCAAAAACCAAAAGAGATAGCGATCTGAAATTTTGTGTCAAGTTCGTGAATGGAATAAAACGCACCGTGTCTCCGGGGGAGGCACGTCTGAGAGATAGAACAAAAATTTTAAAATAAAAAATGTCCCTTTTTTAATAATAACGTTTTTTCATAATCTCCGTGTATATGCGTGTACAATGCGTTGCTCGCCATCTCGTGGTGAACGACACTTCGTCAGTGTGAGTTTATTTGTTAAAAAATTTTCAATTTCTATTATATTATTGATTTTAGTAGATAAAGTAGCTTGATAAAGTAGAAATTTTACGGAAAGTTAAAATGTTTTTTATAGAAATAGTTCAATGACTCAATAAGAGGTGGCCAGTTCTGATTAAAATGAGATAATACTGTTTTATCAGAAGAGATCTATGAAATAAATAATTCTAGTTTCAGAAATACCATTAAAATAGGATTTCTCGACTTTCTAGTGGGCACAATTTTGGCATTTGAATCGATGGCATTTGAATTCTACTCATTTAATGAGTAGAATCGGTCAAGGAGAATAAGAAGGCAAAGGAGGAAAAAAAAAGAAAGAAGAAAACATAACATATTGAATATCTCTCTTAATATTAGAAAAATCGAAAAATGTATTCCTATTAAAGTTGTAGAAAATCAACTTTACTACAATTCATGAACTGATATTTTTTATATCTGTAAATATATCGTTCTGCATATACCGGGTGTTCCATTTTAATCTTAACAGCTAATTATCTAAAATAGGAAAAATAATTTTAAAAAGTGTTTCAGATCAAAGGTGTTAGGTTTTGAGGGGGGCATCTGAAAATATTATGAGTTTTGAATTTTTTATGGGGTTTATGGGCTAACTTATGTTTTATAAATGGGAATCTATATTTTTTTATTACAAATTTGAAATTGGTAATCTGCGAAAAGACAAAATATATATACAAATGTTAATGATGGTCAGTTTTGACATCTATTGGGTATGATCGATAAACATTTGAAGAAATTTTTCCGAAATCTCTGTGCAACGATACAACAAAACCTCCATAATAAAAATAATATATTGTAGTCCATATATAGAGGTTAAACATATAATTATTAATAAAATTTATAAAACAACCAATATTTTTATTTTTGAAACTGAGATGGTAGCATCTAGAAACTTTTTTAGCTGACAACATTTTATAACTCAATTACATTTTTACTTGTGTATGTATGTATGTACAATTTACAGCAAAAATGGCGTTCTTTTTTTCAAAATTTAAAGTTAATTTGTGCCGAATCCATTCGATTTTCGGGAAAAACATTCGAATAAAACTTGTTAGTAAATTTATAAGGAACAACTTTTATCTGAAGAATTTTTTCGGTAACCGAATGAATAAGGCACAAATCAAGTATAAAATTTTTGTAAAAAGGACCCTACTTTTGTGGCCCTGTGTATACATGTAAAGTTTTCACTCAATGTCAGAGCCATCATACATACGATGCTATATAGAAAGACGAACAAGTTTTATTCATTTTATATAAACCAAGTATCGTTACAGTTTCGTTTTATAGATCGGAAAAGAAAAAAGAAAAAGACAACAAACAAACAAAAAAGTAATTTTCTAAAATGAAACCCAATAAATGTCACAATTAATTTGTCTCACAATGTTTTGTACTGTTTGTTGTAGTACTTGCTAACTTGCTACTTGCTACAGTCAGTGTTAGCTAGTACTCACTATAGTACTCACAAAGTGATTTCAAATAGTTTTCTTTTTTTATATTTTTTATACAGGTAGGTAATTTAATGATGGACTGAACAATTCTAATTCAGGATTTTTTTCTATTTTTCGAAGACTTTCGGATATCCAATCATGCTGAAAATTTGCTTACAGCTTCAGTTCTGATGACAATGTACATTCCCGTTCAAAAAAAATGAACAGACCTAAACCGAATCAGTCTCTCACAATTTTGATTATTCTTGTAGTAAATGTTTTTGTTTACATAAATTGTTTACATAAATAAAAAATATAAAACTTCAATTTTTTTTTTCACATTTAAAAAATATACTTCTTATCTTTGTTTATAAATAAATAATATACAGCGAGTTACAAAAGTGGGAAGTTTTATGAAATGTAAGAAAATTAACATTTCAGGTCTGTTCATGTTTTTTTTGAACGGGAGTGTACACACAAAACAAGATCAAATCGGAGTGCATCATGCTTTTATTTATAGACACATATTGGTGACTCAGGGACAAATTCTAATGTTATACTTTTTAGTTCGTTAAGTAAAAGCTTGTTTAATAAATAAAAATTTATATTTAACGTTGGGAGTCTGGACGATCTTTTCCACAACCTTAAATATTTTGATTAATCTATACTCCGACTTTGAACTGTCTATAAATTTTCATTTAAATAAGACCAAATGTTTTGTTGAGAAAATTACGAAAAGTATAAAATTTGCTCGACACTAAGGTGGATCTTAATTGATATTTTGAATTGAAACGACTTGACTTGATATATTAAAGTATAAAAGATAGTCAAAATTTGATTATTAATACTAGCAAATTTAAATGGGTTACACCATTTTATTTAAATCTCAGATTGATCCATAATAGTATTTTGAAGCTTTTACTATATCATCGATTGTACAATCAATCAATCAATAAGCGCTACAGCCTGTGATGGGTCTCGGTCTCCTCAACGATTGGACTCCATGTGATGCGGGGTCTTTGAACTTCGTTGCCTAGCCGGTCATTCTTATCGCCGTCACATCGCCCAGAAATTGCTCCATCCACAAATGTTTCGAATAAAAGCTGTTACTATAGTTATAATGAACAAAACTTTTAGCCGAAGCATTTTTTCAAAAATCGAATTGATATGACGCCATTTGTACAATAAACCAGTTTAACTTAAAAAAAGTATTATCAATTAAAATAAACTAAAATTAAATTTCAATTCATCATAATTAGCCATTTCATCTACTGTAAAAAATCGGAAGAAACAAACGAATGATTTACTTTGATTATTCAAACCAAATGAATCAATTCAAGAATCGTCGAAGATGTTCAATTCACCACTAATATACAGCGTGTTCCGTAAGTCACGGACACAACTGAAGGTATGGATAGAAAATTAAATTCTGAGACGAAAAATCCTTTACCATTTTTTAATCAGACGTACAGGAAATTAATTATTCATTAAAATAATTAACCAATCAGAAGCACCCAATAGCGTGTGTGAGCCCAGTGCGCGCCTCTGATTGGTTACTTATTTTAATTAATAACTAATTAGGTGTACGTCTGATTAAAAAATGGTAAAGAACTTTTCGTCTCAGAATTCAATTTTCTATCCATACCTTCAGTTGTGTCCGTAACTTACGGGACACCTTGTATAAATAAAGGTAGGTATACAGACAGACGATGGTGTAGCTTAATATCGTAACTTTTCAATTTTTATAAATAATGTAGATTACTTTTATAATTTATTACATAAAATATTCGATGTGAATATTAAATAACGTTATTTCTTTCGTACCTTTTTTTTCCAGGTAAAGTACCTCGATTTTTTGTCGCCGTATTCTGTCGAGTGGAAATTAATTATTTTCAAAATAATTGTAAACTTTGCGTACGTACGTACATATGATAATAAAAAATGGTAAAAAATTGAATTTAATCATTTTTGGTAGAAAACTTTCCCGAGTATCGTATAAACGTTGTGAGATTTTGCGAATCTAAAAAGAATTTCATAAAAACATACAACCTTTCTTAGAAACATTTTCTCATACAGCCAATAATTTTGACTTAAATAAGGGGCAAAAGGTGGCTGGTAATATATTAAATACTTATGTTAAATTATTTGACTCGTTTTTATACCCAGTATATGTAAATATACAAGGTATATTAAGTTCAGTCCCGACTTTGTAACGCTTGAAAATATTAATCCTTGGCATAAATTCTTGGTAAAGGTGTTCATAAAATCACCTAAATCGATCATTTCTGCATGTCCGTCTTTCCGTCTGTGAACACGATAACTCAAGAACGAAAAGAGATAATGAACTGAAATATTGTTTCTGTGATCTAGAGCCAAGAAGTTAGGTCAAGTTCGTTAATGGGCAAAATCAGACCATGTTTGGGCAAAATGGGCAAAACTACCTACCTGTGAAACCGTAAGAGATATAACAAAAGTTTAATGACAAAAAATCTTCTTCTTTTTAAAATAAACAACTTTTGTTTGAAAATTTTTTCCATAAACTCAATAGTTTTCTCATAATTTTTGCTCAAAAGTTCCTCGGAAAAAGAAAAATATGCCCATCCTTAAAACCATAAGAGATTTTTTTTTTAATTATGCGACATTTAAAAAAACATGAATATACAACTCAGTATATACTGGGTATTCAAACAATTAACTCAGTTAGTTGTTACATTACTTGTTTTTATGATAATTTATTGTAAAAATCAATTTTAATTATTCCAAAAAAGCACAAAACAATGGTGTGTGTGTACACTCCCGTTCATAAAAAATGAATCAGTTAATACATTCTAAGTGGTAACTATATGTAATATTATACATATATTCGCTTAGAATGTGACCTACTGGTTCAAATATATTGAATGGGAGTGTATATAAAATTTGTAATAATGTTATTTAAGTAAATAATTCCACTTTTTGATACTCTAAAATGCTGAATTCTACAAAAAAAAAAAAAAAATAGAAAAAAAATATTATCATAAATTTGATCATATAACACACAAATTTATAAATATTATAAAATTTTGTAAAAGTTTGCAAGTTTTTTTATTCTATTCTTGATTAAATGTGTATATATTCTGCTATACAAAATAGCGTGTAGACAAAAAAAATTTAGAGGTATACAGGATCTCTTAATTTTGTTCGGAAAATTTCCGATCTAACAATGGCAAAAACTTTCAATTTATGAAATTAAATTTCAAATTTTGCCCCAATTCCTATAGCAAATATTTGTATTTCATGATGACTATCTTGTAGTCGAAATACGTATTTATAAAATTCAAGCAATAGGGAATATGCATGAAAATTTTTTTTCGCTTGAATTGAAGCATGTTTACTTGACAAATATCAAGGTAAAATTACTTTTTAAATAACTTTAAAAATAAGCGAGATATGAATGATTGAAATTCCCGATTAGACAAAGAGGGTGATAGCCCTCTTGATATGTTATGTGACGTCATATTACACTTTCACCATTTAAAATACACGTAAAACTCCGTTTTTAGTATTTTTGCAAGAAAGAGACAGATAATAATTTTTAAAAGCTTATAGCTTCCTTGATATTTGTCGGATTTTAATTTCGTTTTTAAATATTATTACAGTATTAGCAGTATTTTCATACTCTGAAAATAAATGTGAAAAAAAATTTTCATGCATATTCCCTATTGTTCTAGGAATTGGGCAAAATTTGAAATATAATTTCAAAAAACCTAGAGTTCTCTTGAATTATTTTAATAATCTTTATAAAGATTTGTACTAATTATTGTTTTTGTAAATATCAGTACGAGGAGATTTCGGTACAAATAAATGTATTTCTATAATTGTAGCGTCATTGGTCAGCGTATCGTCCCGCATATACGGACTTTGATGGTTCGAATCCTAGTGGCCCAATTATGTTCTTCACTTTTATTATATTTGAAAATATACTATTTCCATTCCAAAAAATGAGTTTTTTAAAAACCGTAGCAGATCACCATTTAAAAAAAAAAAACATTTTTAAACTGAAGTAAAATAAAATTGAAATTACGATAAGCACTATACAAAATTTCATTTGTTTAATATTGGAATTTTTTTCGGTTTTATACTTTTTTTGAGAGCTTTTTTTTTGTTGTTCAAGGGCCACATCGATTGCTGAGATAAAACTGTGAGTTGAAAATTGTTTTTACAAACTTTTATTTCACTTTCTGGTGAGGGAAAAATCATACACACGAAATAGTCCAAATCATGATTTACAATTGAAACAAATTTAATGTAACACTCGATACAACAATGTTTTAACATATTTTTCCAGTTACATAGAGATTGTCGCTAAATACAAAAAACCACAGCAGCTTGATTGTGTGTGTAGCTGGGTAAAATCTACGATATTTAAACATTTTGTTAAAAACATTTTCCATATATTTGAACAGCAACTGTGGTGTGATTGTACCATACTTTGTTAAAGGATGATGATATTTCGTTATGAGTTTGCTGACAAAACATTTTATATACTTTTTTATTATTTTTATTCCATTTTTTTTTGCTGTCATATATTCGCAACAAGTGTAATTTTCATACGAGCAGACATGTTAGACATTAGAAGACATTTTTATGAAATTTATAAATATATATATATATATATATATATATATATATATATATATATATATATATATATATATATATATATATATATATATATTATACATATATACACATATATATTTTATATATATATACATATTTTTTTTTTTTGATATCAAGAGGGGGAAATGCATGAAATTGCACTGACCGAGAAGTCTCCTTTTCAGGGGACTTTCGGCACGGTGCGGGGCTCGGACCAGAAGAAGTCTGGAACATACCTGCTAAAACCCTAAACTCTTGAGGATACTCCATTGTACCCCGCGCGGAACCGCCGTCAGGCACTACTTCGCCCGGGGAGGACTGGCTTACTACTGCCTATTCAATTATTGTCGCTGTGGACGTCTCCTTGGTCGATCTCCCTGGAGAATCTTCATCATCTTGGCCGCTGCGTCGGCCACTGCCTTCCAATTTTCCTCACAGGTGACCATCAGGTCAACGAGGTTTTCTGGTGTACCATGGCAATGGAGTCTTGCATCTAGTACCGCTCTCTCTGCAGCGAAACGGGGGCACGAGAAGAAAATGTGCTCCGCCGTTTCCTCTTCATGTGGGCAACTTGGACATGGTGGTTCGAAGTCCAAACCGAACCTGTTGAGGTAGGCTCGGAAGTTGCCATGTCCGGTCAGCAACTGCGTGACATAGAAGTCCACTTCTCCATGCTTCCTGTTGAACCATTTCGCGATGTCTGGAATCAGACGATTCGTCCATCTTCCATTTGTCGATGATTCCCAGCGTCTTTGCCACATCTCAAGTGTGCGGTCTCTTTCTTCTGATGCGAGTGTCCTGATGTCGTCAGTGTCACTCTGCTTTCGTTGGTAGATTCTCCGTCGCTCGTCTGCCAAGATTTCGATTGGCGGAAGACTAGCCACTACACACACAGCATCATACGATACCGTGCGGTAAGCGCATGCGACGCGCAGTGCACTTCTCCTGTAGACTCTAATCATTGGGCGAGCGTAAGAAGCGGTATCCATGGCCGACGACCAGTTTGGTGCGGCGTACAAAAGGATCGAGCTGGTGACCGTTGAGAGGAGCTGTCTATGGCTCTGTCGTGGTCCTCCTGTGTTTGGCATCAACCAGGTCAGTGCGTTTACCACCTTGGATGCTTTCTGGCTAACTATTCGAAGATGTTCGCCGAACCAAAGCTTCGTGTCGATCTGGACGCCCAGGTATCTCAGTGACTTTTGAGATTCAATCTCGCAATCTCCGATGGAAAGGGTGATGGACTCCCTTATTCTTCGGCCGGTTACCAAGACGACTTCTGTCTTGTGGTCGGCCAGTTGCAGCCCAACGGATGTCAGCCACTGGCGTATGCAGGACACTGCTCCGTTTGCCTTGAATGTGACCTCTTCCAGGTACTTGCCGACAATTACCACTGCCACGTCGTCGGCAAAGCCTACTGATGTACAGTCTTCAGGCATCGTCAGCGTCAGCACGGCATCGTACATGATATTCCACAGGAGGGGCCCAAGAACCGAACCCTGCGGAACACCGCCGGTAACGTTGTACGACCGTGTCCCCGATTCCGTGTCCCGTGGAACCGTGTCGATTCGAAGAATGAATCATTCTTATTTTCATAGAAATTAAGTTATTATGTTAAGGTATTGAGTTTTCATAAAACTCTCTCCCTTCACGTATCTCTGTTGCCGCTGCGTTCATTCCTCACCATTTCTTATTCCGTTAACGCGCTTCTCTAATTGGTTACTTTAATTAATTAATATCTAATTAACGGTGGGTCCGGTGCAAAAATGTCCAAGGACATTTTTCATCTTAGAATTTCATCCCCTATCCACCCTTTCAATAAACTCCATGACTGTTGGCTCACCCTGTATATATAGGCCATTCCATGTAAAAAGAAACAAGAGTTTGTCCAAAATGGGTCAAAAGATTTTGCAATGTGTAAGGGCTCAAATTGTAGGTTTTTTTTATGTAGAATCGAAAGCCGAGTGGGGAAATTCATCGTTTTGGTCATTTTTATTATTTTGGGGGGGGGGGGGGAGGCCATTTTTTTGGCTAAAGATTTAAAATATAATTTAAAAGTTGAATAAAATTCGTGGGTTTGGGTTTTTTTTTCAACGAGCATATGAAATATTTTGTCTCTTGTGATTTTGTCGAAAAAGTTAACCTTCTTTAGTAAAATTAGGCCAAAAAAATAACCAGTATTTGAATTTTCCGTGGGATATTATATTTTTCAAATAATTCCTTTTCGTTAAATTTCCTAATGTTGAATTTATATGGTCTTCAAAATCATCGGAATCAGATTGTGAACTAAGTAAAGATAGGACAGTGGTGAAAGAACTGCATAGTCAAGGTTCGCGGTCACTGCGCGCAGTTTATTAAAATCCTACTTCATACGCCCGACCTCTTCCAGTCACCCTGCGGGCTCAACTTGTCTACAAGTTTCAGGGCATTAAGCATCTAAAAAAATAAAAACTGTTTTCTATTCTATCAGTAATTTTCTTTATGGCTAGTTCCATTTGGAAAAACAGACTAAGACCATGTACCAAGAATAGAAAATTTTTTACTTTTTAATTAGTTTTATTTTTTTTTAAATCGATTTACCTTTTTCCTTTATTCTTTTTGACATAGTTCAATCTTTCCTCTATAAAATTCGCATTCCAAAATACAAATTTCTTAATATTTTGTACTGTATAAATGAATTTTCCTAATTTGTGGATCAAAATAGCTTAAAAATATGATTTTCTACACTTAACCAAAGATATAATTGATTTCTTCGAAAGGTTGCTGTAACAAAGTTTACAGTAAATGTCTGTATAGTGAAAAATCCTGATATGTCTTTGTGTTTCATTTTAAAAATCACGTAAATTATATTTTCCATAATTTATTCCATATATAACATAGTCCAAATAATTATTCATGAAAATTATACACTCAATGTGTTAGTGCCCTAATTATTTTTCTTTTTAACTCTGTACATATATATATATATATATATGAAAAAGTAGACCAAACTTGATTCACTTTTTAAAAAACTACCAACCATCATGCTCGTGTAAATTATAAAGCATTCGGCCACTTGCCAGCATGTATGAATTACAATTAAGCCACATTCAAGTACACATATTTTAGTATGTACTGTATCCAAGACTCAATAGTTTTGAGTGAGTATAACATTCGACCATATAATACATACACATACACATACTTATGCTATGTTGAAGATAATTATATACAGTGATGTTAAAAAATTGTGAAATTATAATTTTTCGAAAAGTAAAAAACCTCATATATCTAGTTATATCGAATAGTGATTCGTATTAGGTACATCTAGTATATAATACAAAACTTTTTCTGGACATATTTGCCTACAACACTTTTGAATCTTAAAAATGAAATATTTACCAACTGTGCCAAAGATTTGTGTCATTATCATTGTCAACTTCAAAGCATGGACTCGAAATATAAAGCTTTAAAGTTGAGTATTAGAGGAAGAATATCAGACATTTACGATCCACGTTCCCAATGAAATTGTACAATATGTTGGTACAATATGGTTTCATAAAGAAAAATACACCAAATTAGCTTTTTAAAATTTTAATTTGATTACAAAACTTGTATATTTTTTATTAATTGGCTTTCGTCTTTGCAGTTGGTTCTCGTAAAATCCCTTTAAAGGCCCCAACAGAAGCCTGCAAGCATTGCTGGTTCCCATCTAACCTGAATAATTTACACAAACTCGAAAGCACGAAAGTGGAGTCACTTAGATTACAATGCCATGACCAAGTTTTTAAACACCAAATATTTGCAATATATTTTGAAAAATTTGTTTAGTACTTTAATACTTACAAAACTTTTAAACACTGAATAAATAAATAGATTAAAATTTATATAACTCATTCATTTTTCACAATCACTGTACTTTTCACATAATGTCTAGAATACATATAACATAATATATTCATCTGTATTTTCATACAAATTCAGAGTTTCCTTATTATAAATTCCTGATGTATATACCATATGCAGAAAAATATTATTATATACTATATTCATACGTCACTTTCAAGCTGCTTTAGTAAGAAATCCTCTGTTTATCTTGCTGCTGCCTACATCTGTTCCGTGCGTACAAGTTGAATAAAGGTCAGTAACGTTTACAGTGTATATTATCGGAAGGTACAAAAAAAGGGTATTTTTGAAGGTTAAAAACTATAAATCCCCTATCTTAATGTACCCTAGCTCTCACAATTTTGATTTTTCTTGTAGTAGCAGATACAACATTTTATTTTATTTTTACACGTAAGAGTAAGATATAACATTTAACATGTATTAACATTATATATATTCTTTAAATTCTCACTCTGTCACTGGCAAGAATACAATTAAAAAATATAAATTCAGTTTATATTTCCATTTCTTTTTTACACACTTAAAAAATATACTGCTTATCTTTGTTTATAAATAAAAAAAATTATACATGATACAGAGAGTTACAAAAGTGAGGAGTTTTATGAAATGTAAGAAAATTAACATTTCAGGTCTGTTCATTTTTTTTTGAACGGGAGTGTACAATAACAATTCAAATTAATATAATTCAAATTCAAATTGACATTGATGTAGTATTGTGACGTTTAAGTATACACATAAATAATTATAATACTATTTTAACGTAGTATAATAATATAATAATATTTTTACAAAGCCTGTACATAATATAATTTCTTTGTATCATATATACCTCTAACATTTATATAGTATATATATTATATATAGCCTTTACCACCTAAATTATATGAACCTATATAATAGAAGAGCCTACATGTAGAATGTGATGGCGGGTATAGAGACTCATAGCCTATGCATAGAGTACATCTATCTACTTTACGTGATATTTAAAGTTCATAGAAATAGAACCCAATGCGAAGAATGAGGTAAAACATAACAAGCAAAGCAATAAAGTAACCAATATTCTCTTTATATATGTATATATAGATAGGTATTTTATATACATATACGTAAATAATAATAGGAGCTTTACGAGTAGGCAGGATCGAATTTAAAATAGTAGAATACTGTAAACAAAGCTTTAAATAACGGACAATAAAATACTGCTCAGGAATCTGTGCCTTGGCTGAAAGGCATCAATAACGGATTCCCTCACATTTAACTAATTTGATTGAATACAATTCAATCAACCAACAAACCAGTACTATGGACAAAATTTTATCCAAACCGGATTATTTGAAATGAAGATCAGCTCGAAAAAAATACAACTGTTTCCAGTCATACCAGTGACACAGCAGAGACACGAAATAAACGGGAGAGATGGTAGTGAGCTATAGTGAAAATAATTTTCATGAATCAGTTTTGGCCTTATTTAGGTTAGTGGATTGCGTGGCTTAAGTGAGATATACAAAAAAGAAATACCCAAAAAATTAAATCATCAAACGCCAGGCTTATGGATTTAATAAGAGACTCAATAACCTATATATATATTCCTACCAGGGTTAACCAGAACTTTTGACAGAGCTTTTTCAATGATATATTATACTCACAGTCAAATGTTTTCCATGAGGCGTAAAATAGTTTCGGCATCAGAAAATTAAAATTTAGAGACTGAAAATTTTAAAAATAATACAAGGGTTTCTTTATTGAAGCAAATATTTTGAAGATTTTTAGGCAGATCATTTAGTAGCCAAACAACAATATCATTTAGTGGAGTAAATTCCATAATCTACGCTTCTGAGTCGCTGTCTAAGTCCAGGCCTGTGAAATTAATATACGAGAATAAAAGCAGTACATTTAGTTTCAACGTCTATTGAATTCGTCGACGGTGCCATGCTTTAGCGAATGGTTGGTTCAAAATAACAACAGTTAAAACGATTGATATATAAAAACTATGTATTATATTTGTAAAGGCTAATTCATACTATGTAAAATATGAATAAAACAGTTATTCCATAAAATTATTTTAAATAGATAGCGAAGAATCGATCTATGTATGATTCCAGTTGTCCAATTAATAAATTTTTCTCTCCCAGCTGGTTTCATCTTCAGATAAAGTACCTTAAATGACTTGGCAATCAATCAAAGAAAAGGTAATAATGTCAAAGTTAATGTTTGCAAAACATATTGAAATGAAATAGTTAATATTTTACTATTTGACAGATTAAATATCCATAATTACTTTTTAACCAGACTTCAAAAAGGAGGATGGTTCTCAATTAATCTGTATTTTTTTTATGTGTGTCACCTTAGAACGTCATTTATGAACCGATTTTGAATTTTTTGTTTTAAAGGGTTTGGTTTCTCATTGGTTCCATTGGCACCAAATCGCATTCTGATGAGGGGATCCCCTGGAAATCGAGGAAAATCCTCATTTTATATGTGATAACCGATTTCTGCAAAATTTTTTTTTTTTTAATGAAAACAACATTTAATTTATGCAACATTTTAATTTCCCGACACAAAAGTGGGAAGCGCTATGCTCCCCGATAGATTAATTGATTTGAATGCTTTCTCTTAGATAAAATCGTATAAGTCAATTAAAATTATTGTCATATCGAAATTTTGCTAATAAATATTTTTTATTGTTAACCAAAAGTTTTCTGCTCAGCGTGCTTCTTCGGGATACAATTACTTGTATTTTGATTTGTTGTATGCAACTTTAATAGAAAAATTTAAAAATACGACTTCGATTTCAAGAATAAATCATTTAGATTTTCTACAAGGTTTTGGTTAAATCCACTGAATTCCAACAATCTGGCAGAACTTACTAATCAAAATGACGTCCACAATCTAAGTTGCTTCTGTTAAGTGTCCTGGCAAATTGTTACCATGTTTAGAGGAACTCATGATGGAATTCGAAAATATACTATGGAATAGAAATTAGAAGTTTGGTGGAAACGTTGGTATATATGTTGTAGTAGCGCATATATGTAGTAGTGGTAGTAGCGGTTTCTAGATATGTTTTATCGACCTCTAAAGGACCAGGAACTTGTATGAAGACTAGGAATTGGTAATCTGTCCGACTTTGATAGGAATTGTACCGATATTCATCTAGAGTTTGTGAAAGTAAACTGCGGAAAACCTTCATAGCCGGTTACTTTCGTTCTTATCCATACGCCGACAGTTTCGTCAATTAAACGCCCCATTAATTTTTTTTTTTTTTTAAATAAATAGGGAATATGCATGAAAATTTTTTTTTACTTGAATTGAAGCATGTTTACTTGACAAATATCAAGATAAAATTGCTTTTTAAATAACTTTAAAAATAAGCGAGATATGAATGATTGAAATTCCCGATTAGACAAAGAGGGTGATAGCCCTCTTGATATGTTATGTGACGTCATATTACACTTTCACCATTTAAAATACACGTAAAACTCCGTTTTTAGTATTTTTGCAAGAAAGAGACAGATAATAATCTTTAAAAGCTTATAGCTTCCTTGATATTTGTCGGATTTTAATTTCGTTTTTAAATATTATTACAGTTTTAACAGTATTTTCATATTCTGAAAATAAATGTGAAAAAAAATTTTCATGCATATTCCCTATTATTTAATTGACAAACTGTCACAGTTGGGAATCGAACCAGCAACCTCCCATTTCCAAACAGAGTGCCTTTAACTCAGCTCAACCACTCAGATTGGTTTGGTATATATGAAAAAGTGATAAGAGAAAGTGAATTCATTTTTTTCAGCCTAAATAATATTTTCAATAAATTTTTTTCAGGAATTTCACCAGAATACATTCACTATTTAATAATTTTTTTGTTTTTAGTGCGTTGTCCGCTAATCACTGCGTGTTTTTTAGTTTTTGACAATAAGTTTTATAGTTTGTTGGAAACTTGATATTTATGTGAGAGCTTTCACAGGCATGTTTAGTAAAAAGTTGAGTTTTAAATATTGATTAATCCTCTATTATTCTCGTAAGCTAAACATTACCATATTTCATTTCACATGTGTGCGCTAGATAAATTTAGTTTGTATAACTTTTGAACATATAAGTGTCAGTATATTAAATAAGATATGAATCTTGAAAGATAAATAAATATATTTTTGGAAAATCATATTTTCCTTAAGAAAATAATAGTATATTCCCTGAAGAATTAAAACACAATAATATCCAACTTAGAAATTGAGTTGAAAGATAATAGTAAACTTCCTCTCTCTTAAAATGTTATTTTATCTACAACAAAAGTTGTATTGTTATATATTATGTGTGTTCGGTTAAAAAGTCATTCTCCTCTTCCCGTCTCTCCTATCCTCCTATCGTAACGCATATGCGTCAGGATAGGAGGAATGTTATTTTAGGATTTATCCTTGTTAATATATTAAAGATATTTTTATTAACCGAATTATGTTATTGTTGTTGTCGAGTAAAATTTTGTAATGTTTATGTTTTAATTTTACATGAATTTAATATAAAATAATATTTGTATTATGGCGTGGCTTTTGTTGTCGAGAGAAAATTTCTTGTTTCCGGTTCGAATGTAGCATGGAAAAATATTTTTAATGCTGAGCAAAATTGAAGAAGATTATAATTATTTAAGGATGTTCCAGTATACCAGCACTTTTCGATAGATTTTGCTCATTTTTTTTTCACAGGCTAAAAATAACGTTCTCTAATAAATCCCGAAGTTTCAGAATTTTTGACCGTTTAGAACACGAGATAATTAATATCAAAGTTATCATTCTCTCTCACTCACTCTCATTAGAAGCATGTAAAACTTTATGGCCGCCCAGCTATTATCTGTTGTATTAGAAAAAATACTCGACAGAATTAAAAAAAAAAAAACTAGGAAAGTATTTTTTAATATTTCTTATATAAATTTAAAAAAAAAATCGTGTATTACCGTTTTGTTTTCGAAATATAATAATCGGCCTTGCGCACTACCGTGCTCTTGATTTAAAATATTATTATTGTCCAATTATAACACATTCCGTTTATGCTAAATAGTGGTCTGACAACGTTGTGCACTAATCTCTCTCAAGTTGCGTCAAGTAAAGAGTGGGAACTGTTACTATTGACATAAGCAAAGATAATATATAGGGATATGCACAGAACAACGTTGCCAGATCACCGTACCGGAATTATTTGATAGTATGTGAAGTATCTGTGAATATTGCTCAGCTTTTTAAGTTTACATGAATATTTAAATATTAAAAACATAAAAATAATTACCTGTTTTGTTTGCCCAATTCTCACAACCATTTAAATTTTAAATTTTAATTTTAGGGCATATTCACTTACAAAAAATAATAAAGAACATGATTAAGATTACATTTTAATTGGTAATTTTGTATTTCTTTTTGTTCAATTTTTTTGTACAAAAATCCTAAAGTCATAAACATGGTTTTTTTGACTACATATATATAGAGTTGGTTGCAATTCTATAAAGTGAAATTCAATTGAAAGTTTAAAAGAGTTAGCCAACTTTCGTCAGGTACGGTTTCTTGGGGAGGATCATATATACTTCAGTTTCTCGAACTTGAACTACTGTATTTGGAACTTTTTGGGACTCAACTTCTACTTATATATACAGATAAATAAAGTTGGTTACAAAATACGAATAGTTTTCGTTTTCACGATCATTTAAAGGGCACAAATTTATGTGGAACCGAGTCCAGAAAAAAGACTTAAAAATGAATCACAATGGCGACGAGGTTTTGGCTATTTAGTTTTTCGCTGCTTTCGATTTATATACAACAATTTACTTGTACAAATTTATAAGCGATAGCAAATTTACATAAATTTCATTGTGAAAATGGACCTAAAACACGTTGTATTTACCAAACATACCTTATTTACTCCTGAAGAGAATGTCATAACCTCATAAATCGCTCTATGGATCCAAACCTGGTTCTATGATCCAAATAGTTGCAGACAAACGTTGTAGACCATAAAATAATGGGAAAAAATTATTATACTGTTTTCCTCTATTTCAATATTTTAATGCCGTTTGTATTTTTTTAACAAGGCCCAGCAGCCTGTTTTCGCGTGAGTTGTTGAATTATATTGATAAATTTGATTTGACCTTTGACTTGACAAAGTTTTCTAATGGGCCTTATTGGGAGACCTGGTTGAAAGACCCACAATTGAGGTTTTTAAAATAATAATTTTTTCATGGAACATTATGATTTGTGATGATTTTTCTCAAACTTTATCTGATAGCTAAACCATTGAAAATTGAGGAAAATGTATAACACTAAAATGATTTATAACTTTTGATCTTAAAAATGCAATAGCAACAAAATTTGCCTAATTATAATTGAGTTCCCAAGTTTGCCATTTTTTTCCGGATAAATAAACCCGACTGTTAAAGGACAATCATAACTTTTTCACCATGTTTCATAAAAACACATTAATCAGAACTGAGCAACAACGATGTATTGCATTGTATTTGTAAGACAAAGATGTAATTCTTAAAAATATTCATTGTTGTATATGTGTGAGTGTATGAAGGTTTTCTTCCGTTGCTGTTGTTGGGCAACTAGAAAACTATGAAAATGTACGTACGATATATAAATATATGCACTTACACTTGACATTCTCTCAAAGGTTTCTCTTTTCTCTGATGTTGGTGTTTTTTTTTTCTCCTTCATACGTTAAACTTTTCTATTTTTATTTTGTTTTTCTGTTCAGGTGTGGGTGTAGATTTGTGTGTGTGTGTGTGTGTATTAAGCACCGTCGTTGTTGTTTAACGTTGTAATTTTATCGTTACGTTGGTGTAAAAAGAAGAATTTTCCACCCTAAACAATATACATGCATGTAAGAAAATTGCCTATATTTCTCACTTCAATCTTTTCAACATTACAATGAATATGTACATTTGATCTAAACAAAAATGACGCAACCCAAAAACTAATGATGATCATAAAGCTTCACTTTTTGCATACTTTATTTCATTTAAATCAACTTGAAATATAACTACTAACTGAGATAATTGATGAAATGTCCTGTATATACTCAATTCTTTATCAGTGAATGTACATCTCATTTTACTTATGCATACTTATGGATCTATAAAAACATGACTTGTGTCATATATAAGTACGACATACGTATAACATAGATAGATAGATAGATAAATCCTGGGGTATGACAAGGATTGCACTTCGACCTTATGGCTCACGATTAGCTAATTCATACTGATGATGACTTCATTGTAGTCGAAATACGTGTTTATAAAATACAAACAAATGATCTAGGAATTGGGGCAAAATTTGAAATGTAATTACAGGATAAAAGGCCAGATTGTATGTATTTTAAGGGAAGTAAATTGAATAATTTTAGTTCAATTATTCAATTGGAGTTTGATAAAACTATGAAAATATTTTCAATCTGTTTACTTCGATTTTGATGAATACAGCTGTACATACTACATGTCATTTATTGAATGCCATACAATTTCTACACCTTTGAAGAGAAAATAGCATTGTAATTTGGTCCTATTTACATTGCCATTTTCTTTGTACATTTCAATTTTTTTTCCATATTATAATTCGTGAGTATGTGTGGTTTAACATTAACGTCAATGCTTTTATATATCTACCATTAAAATCGGGTGGTAAATAAATCGTAAATGACGTAGATACGTTTTTCGTGAAAACTTCGATTTCGTGAAAAAAATCGATTGAACTTCGAAAATGACTTTTTATGATCAAATTGAACACAAAAAGCATGATAAATGGTGTTGAATTCGCTGGCTGATTCACATGGCTTATGAGTAAATATGTGTAAAATTTTCATAAAACTTTCAAAAAATGTGTTCTACGCAGAGAGAGAGACAATTATATTTGTTCGAGCAACAAACAAAGACACAAACAGGACTACGGTGGAAGACATTGCACTCATACATTTATAATATTGTTATCTACCTTTTAAACATTATTTCAATCAATTAACAGATGAGGGAAGATTTTTCTAATGCCGGATCTTAGATCATTATATAATTATAAATATCATCAAGTAAAAGCTTGTATGATTTTTTGTATATCATCATCGTTAAGATCAATAACAAATCAAAATTATTATTATTATTATTATTAATCGATTATAAAATTTTGAATGGAACGGTATATTTGAAGCTATGTGTACCATTAATGTCACATTGTGGAATTTCTGGTATAACCGAATATAACGTATGTAAAATTTTCGACTATGCATAACCACCGATCAAAAGATTAGATGACCACAAAGGATATCTAAAACTGTTTTCAGCATCCACTATTTTGTGGGATTATTTAGAAAAAAAAACATCCAATTGGAACATCAATTATAAAATCAATATTAGATCAATATTAAAACTATTTCTTTGCGTTCCAAACAAATATACTTTTGTTAAAAAAAGTTAAATTATATAATCAACATTGTAACACATTTACTTGTTATTAATGGAGAAAATAGTCCCAGAGACGGCTGATCGAAATCCTCCGTCCGAAGCCGTCGTCGGAGAAAATCGCTGAGATCGATATATGTAATTCTTTTTGAGCTCCTAATAAAAAATTATCATGGTCACTGCATTGCCTTGAATTTCAATGCCACTTTTGACTTCGGATTTGAAATCAACGACCCAAAAAACCCCCTTGTCTGTATACTAATACTCCTGTTCTGGTAAACTGTTAACTGTCAAATGCTACTTTCGACATTAGATTCCAAATCAGCAACCCGAAAAAACCCAGTAGAAAACTAGCGAAGACGCGTTGCATGGACCATAGCTCCATACTCTTAGTGAAAAATTGCCAAAAAATCGACTTTCCACCCCTCACACCTGAAAAACTGTCCATTTTCCGACCATATGACCATGATATCTTTTGATCAGGAGCTCAAACGAATTTTATCGAGGGCGGCTTCTTATATGAAATGTACGGTGTTTGTAATGACTACGCGAAGTTTGTAACGAAAAGTTTGTATTGGAGAATTTTGTTAGAGACTTAAGTTGGAGGTTGACCTAGTGACTCGGGTTGAATCCCATAGATGAGTTTACGGCAAGCTTTCACATACTGACTTAAACACTATTTCAAAAAATATATATTCTTAACACTTCATTAAGTTTATTTTGATATGAAGCTTAAACATTCAACTTGCCGAGTCAAAAATTCAGATCCAAAAATTTTATATAAATGACTTAATGTAAACTTATGTCATTGATCAGTGTGTTTCGAGCGGCCGTCTCTCGGTCTATTAGTTAAGTTCAGTATGTCAGTATCGTTGGTTTATATAATATGTGATAGTTCGAATTCTAATTTAAATTTATGTACGATTCAATTTAATGATAACAAAATTTGTATATATAACTTCTATATAAGTTTACAAATACAATGTTCAATATATTGTATTACCTAATACAATATACAGTGTCGTTATTCATCAGTCGTAAATTTAGCTAAATTCAGAAAAAATGACTAGAGCTTTTATCTAATCTAAAATATATTTTTAGCAAAAATTCTAATTTTTCACTTCAAGAATAGTTATAACCTCTATAGTAGCTAGAACATGGAGGTATTATCATGACGTTTTCGCGTCCATAATTTATAATTAATAACGTTTCAATATTCGTATCCATACTATATAATAATAATTAGTTCGTAGGAAATAGGACTAGGAGAATAAATGAATTAATTTAAATAAATTGAACGTTTCGTCATTTATTTATGACTTCCTCAGCAACTTATTTTTATAATTCAAATGTCTAACATATAGAAACTATATGTTAGACATTTTATAACAAAGATTTTTATTAATTCAGCAACGTTTCGTTCTGTTTATTGGAACTTCATCATGCTCCATCCATAAAATAAACAATATGTATAAATAAAGAACTCAGTTTAAACAGAGTGTTTAAATTTCAATTTTGTAGCGTATTTTGGGGCTGTTTATGCGATGAATTAGGTCTGATAATACATCTTTATCTCGAAAACAAAATATTATAAATGTTT
The DNA here is from genome assembly GCA_963920215.1 of Nineta flava. Classification (NCBI taxonomy): domain Eukaryota; kingdom Metazoa; phylum Arthropoda; class Insecta; order Neuroptera; family Chrysopidae; genus Nineta; species Nineta flava. Next base: position 129,773,731 of record OY986041.1, read on the forward strand.
ATAGATAAGCAAAGTTTGAACTTTTAATAGAGTTATTTTCTAACGAAAGCCCAATAATTAATGCAGTTATTTATTTTGTTGTTCCAAAAAAGTTAAATTTACCAAAATATCTACGATAAATTCACGTTGCTACAACATTATTATTTTTTTCTGGGGAAATTTATTGTTCACAACGAAAAATGACAAATGATATGAATTTTATTATTATGTTTTGTAAATAGCCCAAAAAAATACTGTATCGATATTTTATCTCATACATAATGGAATAACAATATATAGATGTACAGGTTGGCCTACAATTATACACCTCATAATCCGAGTTTACATACGGTCTGTTAATATTAAGTTCGAAGAGTTATCTTGGATTCCTAGAAAGTTTTTAATGGGGTAAGTTGTACGAATAATTAAATTTTCTGTCCGTTAGGTCTATCTCTTTCATATATAATGGTCGTGTTCAATCCTTACTAAGTCCTTAGTAAACTAAGTAAATCAGTCGCGCTAAAAAACAATTAACTTCTGAGCATATAAGATCATAATCTTTTTCTCAGGACACACTTACTAACTTGTCAGCAGTGTCGCACAAATTGGAGGATTTTCCCCTAATATAATGGATTTAATTTAATAATGTGAAATAATGTATGACATCCTGTATCGAGTATAAATCAATATTTTGTATTCTAACTCGTTATATTCGACTTGAGCAACAAAAATTTAAAAATACGACAATGCCAATAATAAATCCCCTAGATTATCTACTATAAATCAAAGTTGCTTAATGTCTGTCAAGTATCCTGGTCAGAAAACTAAATTAGCTATTTGAAATTCTAGCTAAGAGAGACTCTATCTAGCGTTAAAAAAAAGAACCATTGGTGAATGTAAACAAACTTAAATAAAACATATTTACTTGTGTATGAAATATGCATTTTATTTTATAATGTCTGCAATTTGTTGGGCACCGAACTGTAAATCTTCAAAAAGAATAAATTATGATATTAGTTTCCATAAATGTCCAAAATGTTCAGAAAAAGTAAAATTGAAAACATATTTTGGAGGACATATTGAATATTTTCGTAAAATGTTTTAACTAATGACAAATATTAAACTAAAAATAGAAATATTATATATAAAAAGATTAATAACGTCGTTAAAAAAAAATTTAATTGGTGTCACCTGGATTCGAAACCTTGGCCAGCGTGATCGGAGGCGTCTGAAATATTAACTAATACACCTTTGATCAATTTAAACAGTAATATTATATTGTAGATATATATTTGTGAACAATTGACTTTACCTGTACAAACACGATGCGCACAGGTAAAAACGCAACGGTTCTGAGCTTACAGTCGCATAACGCAACTAGCATTTTTAGAAGAAATGTTCGAAAACGTTGCTAAGTCTTATACTATATATTGAGATTTAGTAGCGAGTTCACTACAAGTACATTACTGTCAATACGGTGAATTAATAATGTTTTTCTTGAACACTATATAGAATTAACTATTTCATTCTTTTTGTAAATGTAATATTATTTGATTCGATGGATTAGTAAAATGTGTATGGATAGTACCAATCTGTATTATTAAGGTATACCTTCCTACTACAGTTATTACATTTTCCTTAAACCCCAAGTGTTTTATTTGACTGGACCCTTCCTGTTTATGGTTTTTAACAAATCAGATAAATTTCCATTGTGTTGTGTCTTGTGTCCTGTTTTTATTTTTTAACCAAATCGAATTGTATTCGTAGATTGTTAAATTGCGTGTAATATTACATACAGCAACAAAAAAAAAAAACAGGATATTAAGTAATTCCTTTTTGCACAACTCCTAGTAAGCAGAAAGTCTGATTTGAAACAAAAAAATATATAATTTTCAGACCATTTGAGATAAATAGTTAATGAAAATATGTTAAAGAGAAATTTATTACCGCCATTCAATGCATATCATGTATGTTTTGCTTTTTGTTTTTATTTTGTTTTGTTTACAGTAATCCTTTAAAAGGACTATTATACATACGATCTTGAAATGATCTTGGATTGTTTCAAATTTTCGGAAATCAATAGGCAAATTTAAAATTTCTGAAGTAAAAGTCTAGAGTTCCACAAAATAGTTGGGAAAGTAGCGAGTACAGGGTTCAAGTCTCTGCTCGGGCGCAGAGACTTGACTTGAGACTTGAACTTGAGAAATGTTGGAGTGGAAGAGAAGGTTCCAAGTAATCCTAAAACCTACTACTAATAAAGATTATATAAAAAGCAATTTATTGGGAAATTGAAACCAAACGTTTATTTTACCTGATAAATTATCAATTAATAATTTTTTAGTGCAGTTACTGAGGTAACAAAGGGAATATACAGTGTGTACGCAAAGGTATCTAAATATGAAAGTAAATTGAGATTTAGTAACGAGAACACTACAGGAACAATCCTGAAATAGGCTTGTGTATCATTTGCCAGTCTCATCCATTGATGTCCTGCAAACCGTACAATTTCGTCTCTCCATCTTTTAAGTGGGTGACCTCTACGGCGTTTGTTGCTGTATGGAGTCCATACAGTGCTACGAACCGTCCAACTATCATCTGTCATCCTGGCAATATGACCAGCCCAACTCCACTTTAATTTTTTTATAGTGACATTTACATCCATTACTTTTGTTTTCTAGGACTGGTAAGACGCATGCATTGAGGATTTTAGTTTTGAAAACTAACGGGATGCCTGACTTAAGTATGAATTTCATATATATATATATATATATATATATATATATATATATATATATATATATATATACATATATATATTCTAGTACATCGTTGCTATGTACAGTGAATAATATTAATAAAGTGCAAACAAATACTCTTGTACTTATTAAGCTATCGTGTTGACAGGATACAAAGTAATTAGGTAACTTTTACACCTAATCAAAGTTAGTTTTTACGATTAACATTCTAGCAAACTTATTAACCAATAATTTATTAACCGTCGCGAGTATAAAAACCGCCACTGTTTTGCATCGCATTGAGCAGTATGACTATTACGTATAATTCTTTATATATATATATGTCTTTTTTTTTTTTGATTTTGTATTCATAAAACATTATTTAACTTTTTCGAATATGCAAAATAAATTTAATGAGATATATTGCTTTTTTTTGTGGTTGCTAGCTACTATTCTACTTATTATATATAAATATAAAATATCATCTATTTATCATTTTTGAACATGAGGCTGTCTGCTATGGCATACCATGCCGCTTATTGCCGCAAGGCCATATCTATACATAATATTTGACTATATTTTCTTTTAATAAATTTGTCAAATGCACAAATTATTCTTTTTTTACTGTTTTCTTTCGTTTTTTTTTTTCGTTTTGCCTCAAGCGGTTCGTTTCAATACCGAAAACTGAACGAACACTAATGGGATGGTTTTAATGGATGCTCTTTTTTATGAGATTTCTTTTTTTTTTCTGTAATTTATAATTTTAGGAAAAATGAAGGGAGCTTTCAAAAAGATTGCTTTGGGTAGGTATTAAGTATCTATAAAAGTATTAAAATTGTATTTTAGATTTTAGTACAAAACATGAATCGTTTGTAAAACTGAAAGGAGGATATTGTTTACTTCCTCCATATACATAGAATATAGGTTTTGAGGTTCCCTCATACCAAAAAGCACATTTTTGACAATTATGAACAATATATCTATCTCATAGCGAGAAGTATTAAACTTTACATTTAAGTTTAATATTGGACGATTTAATATCTCATGGCGACTATTGGCGACTTCAATTTTTTCTCGGAACTAGGTAAAGCGGAAATATTCTTTTATTCTCAATGTTTTTTGAGGTTTTTGATAATTTCTCGAAAACGATTTCGATGATTTATTTTAAACTTTGTTCCATGATTACTCCTTAAGACCCATATTTGTACGTACTTCTCGAATTTTGTTAGGAATAATAATTTACTGTTGATCGTAGAAAAATTTTAAAACCTTAGATAGTGTAGTATTAGACGATGAAAATCCAGATTTTGATTGAAGTTCACAAACCAGAACTCTTGGCATTTGATTTTTATGGATTTGAGAATTCAATGATATATGTTATATCGTTAAATAAACTCTGTTTATAGAGGACATGTGAGTATTTCTCACCAGATATTTTTATTTTATATTTAAAGTTTGAGCTGAGCTTAATATAGTATACACATACTTCCCAGCGCTTCCACTTTTTAATACATTCAATTTTAAAGTGATGGTTTTTGTAGAAAATGGTTTACCAATAAAAATTAATCTATTAGACGAATGATTATAAAATTAACAGGATTCTTTTTGGTATACTGCGAATTGATAAAAAATAAAACATTAAAATCGGTTCAGAATACCTGGAGTCTAGAGGTTCGCAATCAAAGTTAATTTGGCTGAATTTTTCTTCCTTCTCACCACACAATCTGCACATAATGGACCCGACTCACTCTTAAGCTCGAAGTCACCTATTGGATCTTGAATAAGCTCAAGATAGCTCTTCTCGTTTATGAGCTATCTTATTAAAAGACAAAAAAACTGTTGTTTATACAGGGTATAAAAAGTATGTCACTACAATCAAGCATCCCTGTACATCTCATATTTATAATATATTTCAGGTCATATAAATTTTTTATTCTGAAATAATATTATTATTAATATAATGTTTCAGATAGGTGTCCATGTTCGAAATGTTCTTGTTAGCTAAAACTATAACACAATGATACGAAATAATTTATAAAATAAAATACAATATGTGATTTGTAGTTCCCAGATCACCAATTTTCCAAGTACAATAATATATATATATATATATATATATATATATATATATATATATATATATATATATATATATATATATATATATATCTATGTATATATATATATATATATATATATATATATTTATATTACTCTGATTTCTATTCAAGACGTTACTCCGACATTTTATTAAATATAGTATAATTCTATAAATTATCTATATATATATATATATGTATTTCTTACTAATATAATGTACATAATATATATACACTGATAGAAGTAATTCCTAAAAATTATTTTAAACCAAGAATTTCTGACTCTCATATATAGGGAAGACAATATATATTTGGTATAAGAAAATAAGTATCTTAACATCTATAGTTTTGACTTAAGAAAATTCTCTTCACTAAAGATAAACTGACTCTTGACTCAAGAATCTCGAAATTCTTAAACTGAAATGATGATTTCTTTGGACCATGATGCTAAAATTTCGGACCAAAATAAACATTCGTTTAATCCAAACAAGTGAAACTTTTTAAAGAAATAATGATATACTTCAGTTAAATATATTTCAGTTAAATATATATACTTCAGTTAAAGATGCGGCATAAACTATCTCTTCTTGAGCTTCTTATTTTTTTTAAATAAGAAAAAAACTTTTTGTTTACAAGAATGTTATTTTCTTGACTAAAGAATCACAAGAGTATTTGGTCAAGAAAGTCTCTCTTAGTCCAAGACTAACGAACTCTAGGTTTATCTAGAATTTTCTCGAACTCTAGAATTTTAGGTTCTTCGCGAAACTAAATACATGTTTTTGGTTCGACTGCGTAGTCTTGAATGAAAACAAGGGTTTCCTTATTGAAGCAAATATTTTGAAGAAAATATATTTTCTTGAGGAAAGAAATTCCTTCTATCAGTGTACAGGATAGAAGGAAAATTGTATGCTAAACTTCATGCCTTCATGCTTCTTACAAACAGTTTAATAGTTCAATATTTTAAGAGATATTTAAGGTTTTAATTATGAAACCACAGTTTAGAAAAATTCACAAAAATTGACCTACATTAAGGAATTTTGTAGTATGACGCAAAAATTTATTTCAACGAGTATAATATTATTTAAAATAATACCCACATTGCCTGTAAATTGTTGTTACAAACCATTTTTGATGATTATTCGTTCCTAATATGTTTAGTCCACGGTAAAACCATAGAGCGTCTCACGTATTGTGATTGTAGTTTTGTGTAAAGCTTTTGAACAATTCATTGTTATTTGATAGTTTTATATATGTTAATAAGTATCATATTGATGTTTTGTGGGCATAAACATTGTTAATGTAAATTATAGTAGCTTATCCTACCATCTGATGAGTAAGTATTGAACTACTAAGTTCTGTTTTAAAAATAATGAGTGTATATTACATCGGCACCAAACCTGTGGATTATATGGAATATTTTAATCCATTTTTGAGATTCAATCTTTCTTTTTTATTTCTGAATCTAAATACCTGCAATAGTCCTACAAAGTTTGGCATATTATTTCACTTTCACCCTATATATATACACATCCAAGGATAAGTACATAAGACAAATTCTAAGAAAAAAATCGATATACAATTTGATAATGTACAATGAGAAAAAATTTTCAATTTCCTGTTCAATATTTGTGTTCGATATTTTCCTTTTTATGATATTAAATGATTTTTCTGTATTATTTTATTCATTATTTTGTCAAATGTTTTTATTTAATTTTAGTCCAATTTATTATCCTGCCTAAAGATCTTCTAAACTTTTAAGGCTTCTTCACCATTAAACTGATACCAACCCATTATTGCATTTGACCCTTCACGTTCTCTCAGTGCTACATCCACAAAATCGTGATTGATAAAGTCAAAAAAAGTCTCTCATACGGGATGGTTCAGGCTGCCCCAATGCAAACTTAGCAGCGAAGATGATGGGAAGGATGATCATAACGAGGATTGCTAGTTAATCAATCAAAAATTTGTTGGCAGTGAAAGGTTAAAGAAATGTTACCACAAAGTTTCCCATGCTTTAAAAAATTACTTTTTAATTATTTTTTTGCTTTTTATATGCGTTACTTGTAAAAGCGTAAGCCACAAAAGTAGCGTTCCTTAATCAATATTTTATAGTTGATTAGTGTCTTATTATTTCGGTTTTTGGGAAAATGCTTCGAATAAAAGTTGTAAGTATGTTTATAATGAACAAGTTTTAGCCTATACCCTTACTTTTGTTGCCTATAGTTCATATAAACTAATTTAACTTCTCATAAGTTACCACCGCTTCCACCACCAAATTCGAAATTTATATTTCTTGGTATATTTTTGAACTTTAATTAGAAATATCGTGCATGAGAATGCCGGAGACCAATTTTCTATCTATAAAACCATACAAAAAATTAGTAATAAATTAAATAACATATGATAATAATATTAATATTAATTTATAATAATTTACACCATACTAATATTATGTGAAATAATTCTGATAAATTAAAAACCGGTCAAGTGCGTGGTATCACACACGCGTACACTTAGGGTTACGTAGCATGTTCGGAAATAAGTAGTTGTTTAATTGAAAATACTTACAAAACGGGTACCTATAAAACTTGCAATTATCCCTTTCTTGTTCAAAATATCACTACATGCATTTTATGTAATATTGTTTGGAGTTTCGCAGCAATCTTTTCACATAAAAATCAAATAATATAAATTTTGACTAAGAAAATATCGAAATAGTAATAACAAACAAAGAAATATTCTTGCTAATTATAAAAAGAATCTCATAGGTAGTTGAAAAGTATGTAAATGGGACAATTGTAGTAATTTGGACGTTTCGTCATGCATTTAGGACTTCTTCAGCAACTGTAATAAATAAATACAATGATACCTAACTATTTGTTTTATTGCTAGCTTTCATAGAAATTTAATTATTGAATTTTATAATTGATGTCTCTAAGAATAATTATTGTTTTATACCTATCATTGTATTTATTTATTACAGTTGCTGAACAAGTCATAAATAAATTACGAAACGTCCAAATTATTAAAATTGACTCATTTACATTCTTTCCAACTTCCAACAAGATTCTTTTTAGAATTAGGAAGAATATTTCTTTGATTGTTATTACATTATTTCGATATTTTTTTACTCAAAATTTCTATCATAAGATGTGGATATGAAAAGATTGCTACTAAACTCCAAACAATCTTTATTCCGTTTGTTTTGTCATACATCTACGGAATCCTAAAAATAAAATGCAAATTTTTTTTGAAATATTAATAATTTATGATATTTAATTTTTTTTTATTTAATGTATAAAAAAAAACTAATGTTGAAAAATAAATTATAAACTATTTAACAGAAAAAAAAAAATAATCAAAAAATAAATATTTAGTTTAATAAATATCTACACGGAATAAAAAAATAATAATATATATTTATTCATTCGGAAAAAATTAAAATTTAATATATATATATATATATATATATAGGGTGGTGCATAAGTAACGTTATCATTTGGTTTGATCTCGTGAACTAATTGAATCTTATATGGGAAAAAGTGTAACGTGTGTAAAATTCTTTGCAAAGACCGCCTAGACATCACCAACTGCTGAGAACGTCGCCTGGTGGAAGTTTCGGGGATTTCCTCAACACTTGCTTGCACCCGAGCAATGTGCACACATCATTTCGAACTGCACGAAGTCTTCAAATTTTTTTTAAATAAACAAATTAAGGACAAACAATTGTTCATAGCAAACAATCAAGAACAAAAGACAAACTAACGATATATCAAAATAAAAATTAAAAAATTTAAAAAAAAATTATGGGGGCTAAATTTGGTCACCCTAAAATAACAATTAAATTTGATATTATACAAGAAAAATAACGAATTTTTGATTTTGTCTTAATACATGTTACCCTGGTAATCCATATCGTTTATTTGTTTTTCGTATATTTGTTCCCCGGGCCCCGGATTTGATTATTTATGCGCACATAGTTTTGCCAGCGTTGTTTGACCCGCCTACTTTATTTTTGTGCGCACAATGATCTGAGTGTTTTGGTTGTGGCTTAAATCATGTCTTTGGGTGGTCTTCGTTTTGTTATAATGTATTGTCGTCTATTGGATGTTGTAGAAAAATGATAGAATCGTGGAAAGAAGTGTAGGTGTGTGCTATTATCCACTTGGTTCGACTCACCCTGTATATATATATATATATATATATATATATATATATATATATATATATATATATAATCTTTTTTTTGTCCACTTTGTTATTATGTGAGATAATTCTTATCTCACTGTTGTTTTTTATTTATTTACATAATAAATGTGTGTTTGGCGACTTTCTGTACGGAGACTGATGTTCAATTCACAAATTGAATCAGTTTTAAACAAAACAGAAAAAAAAAAATGTAATTGGGTCACAAACAGAACAACAAACAATGTTTGCATAAATTTATAAATGTCATGTGAAGAATATTTTTTAGATACAATATTGTGTGTTGTTAAGGGAGTTCCCAGCATGAAATCAGTTTTCGGCAGATTTTGCTCTTTTTTTTTTTTGCAGAGATTAAAAATAACGTTTTCTAATAAATCTGGAAGTTTTAGAATTTTGGACCGTTTCGAACGGGAGATAATTAATAACAAAGTAATCATTATCTTCATGCCCACCCGATTCAATGTCACGAAAAATTAGTTTTTCGTGAATATCTCGTCAACACTCATTTTGACAGAAAAAATGTTTAAATCAATTTTGTATCTAGGAAATTTTGTATCTAAAAAATATAATAAATTTTTTTTTCATAAAAATAACAGTTCTGGAATACTTCAATCGACACCAAACGATCCACCAAAAATCTTCAATAATTAATAAATACTTTTTACGATAAAAAATTGGAAATATTATTTCCCGAGAAAAATCGATCAATATATAACCCAACGAATAAATGTTAGAATACTAATTTTTGAACTACTACAAACTATTCAAGAAAAAAAATCTAATATTTACAATTCTGTATTTTTTGTTCTTCGAATGTACACGCACAATCAATATATTTGAACCAGTAAGTCAGATTCTAAACGTTTATATATTACTGAATATAATTATGCACAATATTACATATAGTAACACTTAGAATGTTTCAACTGGTTCATTTGTATGAACGGGAGTGTCCATATGTATTAAATTTCTAATGTTTAAAATTAGCATTATACACCCGAACAGTTGCTTATTCTTGGTATTTGCTTTTTTCGAGAGCTTAATAAAATTTATAATTTTAACATAAGTATGTATGACTGTTAGTCGAGAAACTTTATCGCAAACTCAAAAATATTTGTCGAGACAACGAATTACGTTATTTTGTACTAACAAAATTAATGACATAATTAGATATGGAAAATATTTTGACTTTTAAATAACAGCCCAGATAGAAGTTTGTAATGACATATTTATAGTTTTTAGCGAATTTCCTGAAAGGAAATAGAGTTTTTATTTTATCGGAATGAGATTTGGTATTTGAGGCCTTTTTGGTATTCAAAAGGTCAAGTTCGTCAATGGATAAAATCAGACAAGGGAAAAGGGGGGTTTAAAGGGAGAGGGAAACACAAAATTTCACATATCTCCCTTAATATTTGAAAAATCAAAAAATTTATAAGAAGTAAAGTTGTAGGTACTAAATTTTACTGTAATTTTGTTTCTTATCAATTTTTCTGTTACACTAATATTTACAGAAATATTGACGGTTTAAGATTGAAAATTGAATTCCTTAATATCTCTGTATACATTAGAGTTTGAGCAAAATTGATAAGGTGATGAATTGTAGCAAATTTGATTTTCTACAACTTTATTTCTTACGCATTTTTCGATTGTTCTAATATTAAGAGAGATATTTTATATTTTGTGTTTTTTTTCTTTCTTTATACGTCCCCCCCCCCATTCCACTCGACGTATGTCATTTATTAATAAATTTGGACCGCTGGAGAGTGATTAATGTATTCTAAGGAAATTTGCTAAGTTGAAGCAGCTCCTGCGTTACGAGTTTTTTATAATATATGTACTGTTTCAGTTTTCGAAATAAATGTTTCGAAAAAAAAGACGATCCGGGTGAAAACCTTTGGAGTATTAGATACACCCCACGGGCTGTAGTCTATACGTGACACGTAGTCTATAGCTACACAGAATCTACGGTGATCCCTGATCTGATTCGTATTAGCACGAAAGTGTGGTTGTACAAGTCTAAGTTTCAAATAATATATGTATATGCCCGTGACTATTATTCTCAAGACGAGGTAGGGAGAAATTTTAGCCTCTGTTTCACAGCGAAGAGAACTAGATAGTTTAAAAGACAGGACATCGACAGGCAAAACGTTTACGTGATTTGTGCATTCCATTCGCTTTTCGAAAATATACTTTGGGAATAAGTTTTTTTTTTATAAATATACTAACAACTTTTATTCGAAACATTTTCCCAAAACGTATAAACCAAAAACAAAACGCTACGCTTGTTGCCCAATGTACCAAATTACATTGATAATATATCTGTATTCGTTTACAAAATATCAACATCTTAAAATCGAAGAAATGGCCTCTGACGCAATTCATAAATATTCTAAAGAACTTCGAATTGTCCTACAAACTTGGAATTTGATATGAATTTGGATGTCAGAGAACATCCTAAAATTCACAATCATTGCATTCAAAAGGAAAATTCTACAAACATTTCTTTAACTTGCGTAGATAGATAGATATATTGTAGAGGCTACCCTGGACGGGGTAAACTTCGAACATAAGGTCCATTGTAATGCCTGAGGATGTGAGGATGTGAGTGGAGTGGAAAAAATTTGTGTATAGGCTAGAAATTGGTAAGATATGCGGCTTCAGCCGACTATGATAGGAACTATGCCGATATTCATTTGTAGTTCGTGAAGGAAACTGCAGAAAACCTTCACGAGCATAGCCGGTTACTTCGTTCTTGTCCATACGCCGACAGTTTAGTCAACTAACCGCCCTTTTTTTCTTGATAATTTATAAACTGCCGATGTCGGGGTTCGAACCTATAACCTCCCAGTTTCCAACTAGGCCTACTGCGCTGACATAACGCCTTAGACCGCTCGACCACTTGGAATGATTTAATTTGACTTAGTTGTAATTCCTTCAGCCTTTAATTTCAACTGACATTTTACTTCAGTCTGTATTAGCCGATTAACGGAAGTTTTTAGCATAATTTCTCGACTATTTCTTTTTGTATATAAGTAACATGAGAGTATACTTAGATTTCTTGAGTATTTTTATTATTATTATTATAACGTCTTTGATACCCAACGCAAAGCTAAGTATACTATACTTCAAGTACAAAGTAATATTCAATATTCAAATCACGTATAATGGTGTAAACGTTTATTGTTTACATAATTATGCATATATATATATATATATATATATATATATATATATATATATATATATATATATATATATATATATATATATATATGTATATATAAAACAACAATAAGATAACAACAATACATAAGTACTACTCTTACATCGATTTTAATAGAATAATGATAGATACATATATTGTTAATAGTATAAATTTACCTATACAAGAATAGCAATCAATAACACTCAAAGATTAATTCCATTTTCAAGCGTATTAATAATTAATTAAATAAATTATTTTAAAAGCACTCAAAAAAAATTATAAGAGCGAAACAGACAAGTCTGTCTATCACATAGGCGGTCTGATCCCATTCAATAAATAACACTTTAAGTTTAATTTCAATTTGTTTAATTATGAAGAATTTTTTGAAATCAAGAAAATGGTTTTCACCCTATTTGTTGAGTAGATAAACATTTATAAAATATAAAATTTTTAGTTATTCTCGGCAAGTGGTATATGTATACATACAATGTCTCAGTGTTTAGTACTGTATCTATGAAAATTATGGAACACCTCACTACTGATGTGTCACAGACATTATATATATGAGACAGACACGTATATATGAGAATGTGTGTTTAGACTGGACTGTCTCGGACATACTACCTTCATCATTTTAAAAGTACTGAGAAAAGTTTTAAAAGCGAAACAGAATAGTTTGCCTATCAGATAGCACTGAAATAGACTAGTAAAGAAGTGCCTTTTTTTCGCAAACACTAGTCATTTCCTATTTTTATAAATATTTTCAGTCTTAGCAACAAGAGTTCCAAAACAACTTATAGCATCTTTCGTTTTTGTCCATTCTAGTAAAAAGAATCGATTACTTTTGTATCAACCAAAATATATCGTTTATTTTTCTTATTGCGGTAACAATTGTATCGAAAATAATATATCCATGTATTATAAAAACTTCTGTATACAGATTATTTCAGAGAGATTAGATTTTCGTATGCGAAAATCAATGTTGAGTTTTCACCGAATCACTTTAAGGGGTCCCCTTAAAAGGAAAATACTTTTTTTAGTCGCCGATATTCATTTGTGCAAAATTCAGTTTTGTATCATTAAAGCTTGGAGATATAAGCTTTATAGTAAATAGTAATTCTTTTTCATATTTTGTGCAAAAATGCTGTCATCATTCAATATCAGATAATAATTTATCTTGTCAACATTATTTGAAACTAAATGCTTGATATAAAAAATTATCAAGGATGGGAATCGAACCCGTGACCTCTGGCATTCAACCAATGCTCTGCTTTTGAGCTACCTGAGATGTTATGGTAGTGGAATACATATGATCTCTCACTATTTTGATGTCAATATTGTTTGTATACAAGTTTTTAAACAAAATTTAAACTTATTATTATTCTGGCTTTTTCCATGTTTACCGCTTTAGTTTATCGTTGACACTTTAGCATTGATTGACGGCACACTGGTTAATTATGTCACAAAACTTGGCGAGCTTTTTGGAAACGTAAAAAATGTACATTTTTTTAATAATTTGACATTTTGGAGTGGGAATAAACTTTTCTAGTATAAAACAATTTATCTACAATATTTTTTAGCGAATTTCCTCCAAAGGAAATGCCGCTATTGTTTTTGCACCAATGTTGGAATTTCGTAAAAATTTCTTCAAATGTCCATCGATCCTACCAATTAGATGCTAAAAATCTCTATCGCTAAAATTTTTGTAAATTGTGTCTGTGGACTCTCTAGCGGTTCCAGTTTTATTTTAATTGGAATGAAATTGGGTATTTAAGGTGCTTTTGGTATTCTAAAGGTCAAGTTCGTTAATGGGTCTAATCGGACAAGGGGAAAGGGTGGTTTAAAGGGAGAGGGAAACACAAGGTATATCTACCTTTATATTTGAAAAATCGAAAAACTTATCAGGAGTTAAGTTGTGGGTACTAAGTTTTACTGTAATTTTGTTTCTTATCATTTTTCTATTACATTAATATTTACAGAAATATTTACAATTAAAGATTGAAAGTTAAAATTGCAAAGATCTCTGTACACATTAGAGTTTGGAAAAAATGCTAAGGTAATGAATTATAGCAAATTTGATTTTCTACAACTTTACTCGTTATACATTTTTCGATTGTTCCAATATTAAGAGAGATATTTTATATTTTGTGTTTTCTTCTATCTTTATGCCCCCCTTTGCCTTTGACGTATGCCATTTATTAATAAAATTGGCCTTGAAAATACTAAAATGATATCAGATACGACATTTCATTTTGATCAGACTTAAATTGTGACTAGAGATATTTATTCATTCTAAGGACATTCGCTAAGTTGACGCAGTAACGAATTTTTTAAATTCTAGATTATTTTTAAATTCTACATTTAGGGTTTTAGAGCTTTTCATTTTTGACTTGATGTAAATATATGATTTGTTTATTTAATAAGGTCAGTAGCTGGGTGATGACTTAAACTACAAAGAACCAGGATTCAAACCCAGTTGGTAGCTTATTAAATTTTATATAAATATGTAAAGTCAAATAACTTTTTTTTTAAATATTTTTTTGCCAATGATATTCAACCTCTTATAAATAGATTGTATGCTGTATATAGAGGTTATGTGGCATTCATAATAGATATTTTAAGTATTCGTCGTAACACCTGATTTCCATTTGTGTTTTGTACGAACAAACGAAACGAAAAACCATTACATTTATAAGCAAAAGTAGAATTTTTTTCTATATGATAAAATTTAATATGATCAAAATAAATGGATTGGAAAAAATCAAATTTGTATTTTTTTTTTTGCCAACTATGTTCTAATACCTTCGAGGAGAAAAATAAATGTAAATTATATTATCACAGCACATATTCGAGTTGTCGAATCGAATCGAGCTGGTTGATTCGGGTTTTTTTTTCTCTCGAAATTATTATCAAGGAAAGTTTCATTTTATTTTTGTTGAGAAAATGATTATATTTTTTTTTATAAGAAAACCGCACAGAAAACTTTATCACAACATATTGATAACATGTATGATATATGAGTGTTGTTTTTCAAGTTTTCCTTCCAAAGTTTTCCTTCCTACTAATTTAGAGTCTGTTTGTATATACGGAGTAAATTAGTTTTGTATCGTATTTTCTTTGTGTGGGTAAAGTTTATTATAGAAAAACTGAACTAGTCTTAAATGTATTTATTATGAGTATATAAGAAGCCCTAAAATCATTTACGATCAGTGTATTCAAAAAAAAACTTCTGAGTACTGCAGATGACGAATAATAAATGTACTTTTAGAAAAATTTTGTACTATTACTATAATTTAAAAATTTTTCGAATAATTGCCGGCTTAAGGTTGTACAGCGAATGAAAGAAAGTTAAAAGGAATATATATATATATATATATATTCTTTCATTCACTCTACGTTTCTCGAAATGCGCGTACAACCTTAAGCAGGCAATTATTCGTAAAATCAAAATAACCAGAAAAAATTCAATTTAGTTGTAGGTTGAGCTTTTTTGAACAGTACCGTATCAAAAGTTTTTGGTTTTCCTTTCAAATAATAAAAATTTATCTAAGTATTTGAATTTATCTAAGTATTTAGTTTATAAATTACTTTATCCTACCCCACCCTAAATGATAAGCTTTAAACTAGCTAAATTATGTCGAGTATTTTTAATGCATTTTCAACTTATATGTTGGTATTAATAGGCCAATTTTCTGTAATAAGGGAAAACAAGTGAAAATAACAACTAATTGAGTTAATTGCCTAAATACCCAGTATATCCTGAATTTATGTAAAAGAATTTATAATAAAAGTTGTTTATTTTAAAAAAGGGACATTTTTTGTCTTTACATTTTTGTTCTATCTTTTATGGTGTCAAAAATGGGCTGTTTTTCCTATTTTGCCCAAACATCGCCCGATTTTGCCCATTCATGAACATGACCTTACTTTTTTGCTCTAGAACACACAATTTCATCTCGTTATCTCATTTCGTTTTTAAGTTATCGAGCTTACAAGCGAACAGAAGGACATGCGGAAATGGCCGAGTTAGGCCAATTTATGAACACCTATGTCAAGCATTTATGTCTGCGATAAATATTTTCAAGCGGTACAAAGTCGGGACTAAATTTAATATACTCTTGTATATTTATATACACCAAGTATAAAATTCGATGGGCAATTGTTAAAAAAATACCGATCACTGGAATAATTTAAAATTTTATATTTTCTTTAAGATGAGTACTATGGACTATGGACTATGGACTAAGTACTATGGACCACAAAAGTTGATGTCATTTTTTAAAATTTTGTAATTGATTTGTGCCTTATTGATTCGGTTTTCGAAAAAATGCTTCCAATAAATGTTGTTCATTAGTAATATAGTAACAACTTTATTCGAAATTTTTTTTCGAAAACCAAATGATTAAAGTTGAAATAAGCTTTTTAATAGAAAATGAAAATTTTAATCTGTAAAATAATTATTTAAATTTAGATAGTATCTAACATCACTAGTAATTGGATTTATGGAATTATCTCATTACTAAAAATAATAAATAATCGTCTTTTGACGATTATTTTGACGATTTGACGAAAGTTTTCGTGAATTTTTTATCTTTTAATTAACATATTTACAAAAGTCTTCGTCATACTTTTTTTCTTTTAATTTTAACGTAATGTACGAAATTTAATATATAATAAAAGTAGAAGTTTTTTACTTTTAATCTATAGAAGGTGGAGCAACATTATCGCAAATTTATGCGTTCATTCAACATTTGCTATACACAACATGTTAAAATTCCAATTTTTAATGATCAATGAAATCCCTTCGTCAGATTTTTTTCAAAAAATTGTTTTGTACGTATGAGTTAGCAATTATTAACATTTCAAAAATTCAGATTTTTATCTATACATTGCCGATTTTACCTATACATGTGTCCGATCAACCTTAAGACACAATCAACTATAAAGTTGATTGTGACATCAACTTTTGTGGCCAAGTGTACATCAAGGTTTTAAGATCATTTAAACATCAGCTAGACTAAGTACAATAAATTTTGAAGAACGAATACCCTCATAAATAAAAGCTTTAGGGAAAGATTACGAGAAGAACTTGAATTGAATAAAAAATTTCTGTTTAAAAACATGTTTTAAACATATTTTCGCAAACTACGTAAAATATTGTAATATTTACAGTCGAAACGTGTTAATATGTTCTGATACAAAAATACCTGAAAAATTTTCAAGAAAATTTTATCAACATATTTTCGAATATTGATATCTTGTTTATGCAAAAAAAAACCGTGCATATTTTTTAATGACAGAAATATTCTTAAAACTCTTGCGGAGATAAATTTTTATTTTAAAATTTTCTAATAGCAATGATTTTTGCAATTGGTTTTTTTAACCCTTCTATGGATAAAACCATTTACGCAAAGGTTTAAAATGAGCCTACATAAAATTAATGCTTTTTAAGCATAATTGGTGGAAATAGTAGTGATTCTCAACCTTTTTTTTGTCGCGGCACACTTTTAACGATTTCGAAATTTGACGGTACACAAAGAAAAGATAAATTTAAAAGTTGTTGACTTACCAAATATTATACACTGTGTAAAATAGTTTATGATAATAATTTTGAATGTAAAATAAAATAATATGTACTACAAAAACAACAGTAGGTTTATTAAGGGATTCATTACAAGTTAATAATAAGAATACTTTTAATGAGAAATTTGAGCGTGATGTTTTCTGATAATTTCATTTAAATTTGGTCGTAAAAATGACAATGCTACTCTTTATGTTGGATAATACTTTACTATATACATTTTTAAAATGTGGCGGCACACAAAAGTGCCGTGGCATAGTGGTTGAGAATCACTGTAGTAGTGAGTCTCTCGGATATATTTTAATTTTTCTTATAGATTATGGTAGTTCTTCATGCACAGGGCGGCTAGAATAGACGTGATTTTCAATTCAAACTTATCATAGTAATGTGATTTACGAACAAAGAAAATTTTTTTGACCTCTGAGCCATAAAATTTAGGTCACATTTCCAATAATCGACATTCAAACAATATATCTTCATAATAATATCCGTATACCTTCATCTATTTTAAACGATGGGTACCACATCTAAATTTTATGTCTCTGAGAGCAATAGGGAATGTGCATGAAAATTTGTTTTCACATTTATTTTCAGAATATGAAAATACTGTTAATACTGTAATAATATTTAAAAACGAAATTAAAATCCGAAAAATATCAAGCAAGCTATAAGCTTTTAAAGATTATTATCTGTCTTTTTCTTGCAAAAATACTAAAAACGGAGTTTTACATGTATTTGAAATGGTGAAAGTGTAATATGACGTCACATAACATATCAAGAGGGCTATCACCCTCTTTGTCTAATCGGGAATTTCAATCATTCATATCTCGTTTATTCTTAAAGTTATTTCAAAAGTAATTTTACCTTGATATTTGTCAAGTAAACATGCTTCAATTCAAGTGAAAAAAAATTTTCATGCATATTCCCTATTATCATCTGTTTAGTAATTTCAGTTTGAATTTAAAATCAACCCTGTTCTGGCATCCATACTAATGGCGAAAATTTGTAGTCCTCTGTAGATATATATTACTTACATATTGTGGATTGAGCCTGAACATTCCATTTATACTCTGAAGGGTTAAAACATGCAGAGATAAATTTTTATTTTAATGGCAATGATTAAAAACAATATTACAGTGGTTTTTTTTAAAGTGCTTTTTTTTTATTTCTTTGGTAAACTTGATAGATAATAAAATATAATGGCTAATTTTCATATAACATCTGATTTTTATTTACTGGATATGAAGCAGCAAAAGCAGCTTTTAACAACAATGGTAAATAATGTCACGTGTTATCGAATATTATTATCGTTATCGAATCATATAGCGAAGAATATGGTATCGATAGGTACTATATGTTTTTATTAAAGTAAACAGGTATGTTCAATAAATATAGTCTACTGAAATGTTTTAAAATGTTGAAGGTAGGCTTATTCGCTTTACAATTTAAAATATCTCTAAAATCTTATACAATTAAAGCGTAAAACCACCTTCAATATTTTTGAACAATAAAATATATTTATTATAACGAAAATTTAGAAAATATTCAAGGTGAATTTACGTTTTAGGTTAACAATTACTAGTCAACTCAAGTTTTTTTCGAATCTGTTGAGTTTTACAACAATTTTTGTCTATGGAAAATATAGAAAAAACTTTATTTATCCATAATTTTATTATCTACAACTTTTGTCTGCAACTATTTTCTGTAACATGTGTTATTTTATAATTAGGAGCGAAAAACGTATTTTTTTATTAATTTGTATTTTTTACCTCCCCTTCACGGAGTATCAGTACTTCGAGCACTGAAGCTGAACAGGATGCAACTGCGGAGGGTTGCCGGATTCATTACCGGACATTATCCTCTGCGGACGCATCTACACACAATGGGACTCCATAACGGGTCCATTGTGTGCAGATTGTATGGCGAGAAGGAAGAAAAATCCAGCCACATTATATTTGACTGCGAACTCCTGGGTTATAGCAGATACAGGGTATTCGGTGCATTTCACCCCGAATATATGAACCTTCAGGAAGACTTGATAAGCAAGCTCCTGGCTATTTCCAATATATGGGAGAAGTGAAACTCGTCGGACTGAAATAGAAGGGGGAGCACAATGGACCATAAGGTGTAGGACCAATATGTATCTATCTATCGATCTATCTATCGATCTATCTATCGATCTATCTATCGATCTATCTATCGATTTATCTATCGATCTATCTATCGATCTATCTATCGATCTATCTATCGATCTATCTATCGATCTATCTATCGATCTATCTATCGATCTATCTATCGATCTATCTATCGATCTATCTATCGATCTATCTATCGATCTATCTATCGATCTATCTATCGATCTATCTATCGATCTATCTATCGATCTATCTATCGATCTATCTATCGATCTATCTATCGATCTATCTATCGATCTATCTATCGATCTATCTATCGATCTATCTATCGATCTATCTATCGATCTATCTATCGATCTATCTATCGATCTATCTATCGATCTATCTATCGATCTATCTATCGATCTATCTATCGATCTATCTATCGATCTATCTATCGATCTATCTATCGATCTATCTATCGATCTATCTATCGATCTATCTATCGATCTATCTATCGATCTATCTATCGATCTATCTCTCGACTGAAGTCTCTACAAATTGATGAGATAACTCTACCTTCAATATATAACAATCTCTCTGTATAAAATACATTATTAATATTATGTTTCTCACCTTGTACATACGTTTTCGCTCTCTTCATAAGTACGTTGTCAATTTACTTAAATCGTTCACCGCCCCCAGTGTTATTATAACGTAATGGTTCGTAGTTTTTACCCAAACAGAGAAACTTTTGATGCACACACACACCTGCATGTCATATATATATACCGTATGTGTTGGAAAGCCTTGCTAATAGAGAATCAATGTTAAATATTATTTACTATAATAACTATACACAATATGTTTAATAAAGAAATAAAAATGTTTGCTTGCTGGACTGTTTTGTACTACATTCACATGTAATGAGAGTGTGTTAAACATGTTCATTGTTGTTGTATTGAATATCCCTTATTATTTGTATGTGGAATGTTTGAAAATAAATGATAGTATTCTATTAACGGTATAACATAGAACAACAATCCACAAAAATTAAAAGAAAAAAAGTTAAACCAACGATTCGAATATTCCTCCATTATTTGCTAAGCAATATCCGAGTCGGTTGTAGAAATCTACCCGGATATTTTCTAGTACTTGAGGAGAAATATTCGCACAATTGTCAACAATTCTTTGCCTTAATTGTTGCAAACTTTCAGGCCTATTCCGCGAATAGATCTGTGTTTTGAAAAAACCCCACAAAAAAAAGTCGTTAGGAGATAGATCTGGCGATCTGGCTGGCCACTTGAAGGTTCCAAAACTACACATAAGACGGTCCTAGAAAGTTTGTTCCAGGAACAGCCTTACTCTAATGGCATTGTGTGCAGAGCCACCATCTTGTTGGAACCATACAGATTCCAGGTCTAAATTAGGAAGAGCTCTAACAGATGGCAAAATATTATGTCGTAACAAACTCAATTATTTTTGAGAATCTAAAAATCCGTCAATGAAGAATGGTCCTATAATGTGGTCACCCAATATTTCAGTCCAGACATTCAGTTTCAGTATGTATGTGTATGTATGGTTTTATAGTAAATATTTATTTATTTAACATTGATTCCCTATTCGAAATGCTTTTGAAAACAGTCTGTATATACACACCTACAAACAGATACACACACAATTTTATATTTGTCGATAGAATTTACTAAGAAAGTGGTGTTTTTCTTACTGTATTTAATTTAATACGAGCGGGTAGAAAAAAGATAAATATTAAGTAAAAGATATTAAATAGAATTACATACTATGTTGTAGTCGTCTGTATTTGCAGAGGTTAAAATGAAATAGTTTATGCAACATGTAGTATATATCTGAGATATTGGATGATGTTTTTGATAAGAACTAATTAGACGTAATATTGTTTTTATACTTTTAATTTATTTTCCATTTTGAAATAACGTTTTTAATCAAATTTTCATCTCTTGTAATTTCATACATCTTTAAATACAAATTAAATGTTATACAGGATGGGCAAAAAGTAAAAGCATTGCACGATTTTCTCGAAGACCAATTTGAAAAATGGTTTTTATACAAGTTTTAGGTTTATTAATTAAGAATAGTTTGATAATGAGTTTGAATTGATCTTCGAATGAAGTTTTTTTTATAGAAAACTATAAGAGATAGGGGATAAGTTTAAATTACAAATCACTATTCCGTGCAAAGAACTGTAGTTTGAAAAACGAATGGATTTGATACAATGGACCATAAAAATAGGGCTCATTTTTCAAAATTTTATAATTGAATTGTCTCTCGAAAAAATGGTTCGAATGAAAATTGTTATAAATATGCATATTAACAACTTTTATTCGAAACATTTTTCCACCAAAACCCGAAGAAATAAGACACAAATCAACTTTAAAACTTTGTAAAATGAGCGCTACTTTTGTGGTCAATAGTACGTATTAACAGCCATGAAAAACGGAAAAATTGTCTGAACTGAATCTAGTAGAAATTGACAGAATTTACTAACCTGAGCAAAATTTATATTATTTAAGTAAGGTTTATATTAAGTTGAGTTATGGATCCCAAATCATTTAGGAATGGAAAACAAAGTATTTTGAGGTCTTTGGTAATATGACAAAATATTTATCATAAATTACATTTTCATATCAATTTGAAATCGTTACCATGTTTGTACCCGCAATTCGTATTCAAAAGTAAGAATTACAATATAGCATGTATTTAACATATAAAATATGAAATTAGTCAAGACTTAGCTTCTGCTTGCTCTAATGCCCGGAATACACGAGGCTAGTTTTTCAAGCTAGGATAGCAAGCCAGTGCTAGTAAAGAAAACTCGTAATTTTAGGTTCGTGTAGCAAGCTAGTGAAGATGCTAGTAAGCTAGCCTGAGAAGCCAGGAAAGCTGAGTAGGATGGCATCCTATTTTTTCAGCTACTAGCAAGATTTATTGTTTAGAAATTTATTTCTTTGAAAATAATTTTAATATTGGTTATTATTAAGACATTCATAAAATATTCACTTGATTTATACAATGATCGATACTGAATTTACTATCTTGACTTTGCTTATTATCTTCGTGTGGGCGGTAAAGCTAGTACATGATAAGCTAGTGAACAGTGGTCACGCGTTCATTACTCATATACAGTTTCGCGATAGTAATGATACTGGCTTAAAATTTTCTAGTATCTTGTAAACCATTCTAGCTTGTACCAAGCTAGGATAGAAAGCTAGCAAGGTAGCTGGGAACACCTGGCTTGCTATCCTAGCTTAAAAAACTAGCCTCGTTTATTCCGGGCATTACATACAGTAGCCAGAAGTATGTTAGAGCCTGCAGTAAAAGCTTGTTTAAATGGATATGCAACAGTCATTAAATACACACCATAAACACTTCCAATAAATAATAATTTCTATTTTCAGCGTTTTTGTATACAGGTTGTAGATCATTAAAATGACTCCAAAAGAAGTCGATATCTCAAATTTAGTAGAGAAAGTATCCACTCAAAAATACTTCTATATGAACTTCTTTTTTGTTATTAGCAATGAATTTCGTTAAATTTGAATAACTGACTTGTTTGGTAGATTAAATTTCATCAATAATTATCGATCATTGTATAAATCAAGTGAATATTTTTTAAATGTCTTAATAATAACCAATATTAAAATTATTTTCAAAGAAATAAATTTCTAAACAATAAATCTTCAATGAATATATATTCTAAAAATAAAAAATTACCGCCTGCGGTTTTATCAATTTCCTGGAACAACGATTTTTCTAAAAAGAATGAAAAAAAACGGTACCGCAACGATATAATATTACAAAATGTATATATATATATCTATATATTTTTATTACAATAATATATCAAAGCATTATTATATTGAACTCATACATGTGAACGAAGTGTCTAAATAAATTGGATAATTATTATTTATTAGAAATATATCAACAATTTTTTGATATTTTTATTTTTGAATAGTGCTGTCGCGAGAAACGAGAATATCGGAACGAAATTGTCGAAAGAATATGTAAAAAATATAAAGAGATTTAATTACATATTTATTTAATATTTTGTCAGCGAAAAAGTAAGTTGGTCCTTAAAACATATACTCAAGGGTGACATTCCAATAACTCTGAAGGGGAAGGTAATGGATGCCTGTGTGCTACCGGTGCTGGCCTATGGATCTCAAGTTTCGGCACTAACTAAAACTATAAAAAACTTCGCACATGCGAACGTGCGCAAGAACGAGCCATGCTCAGTATTAAAAAGTCGCAAAAAATATCTTCTATAAACATAAGAAACAAGAGCAAAATTAAAGATGTAGTTGTACACATTAAAAGGTTAAAATGGCAGTGGGCGGGACATGTGTCGAGGCTTGAGAATACGCGCTGGACTAATAAAACGACTACATGGACACCCTATAATTGCACAAGCAAAAAGGTGACGCCAGATAAAACGCTGGAGAGACGAAATCGTTAAATATGCAGGATGTCTGTGGATGCGCAAGGCAAGGAATAGGGAAAATTGGAGGCTGTTAGGGGAGGCCTTCGCCCAACCAGTGGGCTGAATTGGGCTTATATTATTAAACGAAAAAGTATCTTAAGGACGTTCCAAAGAGTCATTTTGCGGGGAAAGATGTAAGGGGGATATCAAGCGACTACGCATTCCCGCCGAGTTACAGATTTAATGTATACTCGTGAGTCGTGACTCGAAATGTTTCTTTTATTTTAATTAAAAAAGTAAAATCTTGTGTTTTGCTTCTCCAAAAGGATAAAATTACTTATATAATTTTAATACTTTCCAAACTGTATTTGAACATACCTTCATCTTTGGCTAAAATAAATCCTTGTTTATTTAACAACAATTTACATAGTTTTATAGAAACTTCTCTGCATTTTAAACTATGTTTTATTCGATTATAAAGATTAAACTTGTAGTTTTTCCATAAGACCCAATGTTAAAAGTTTGATTTTCAATATCGAGAAAAAACGAAAAAATGCATTTGAACTAACATTTTGAAGCATACCAATGAATTCGTATTGATTTTTTTAAATTAGATATTTAATTTACAGGAACTTCTCAGCATTTTTTTCTCTTTCGAACGTCCTTAAGGTAGTTGTTTTGCAATAATCGTGTTAAAAAGTTTCGGCTCAAGACTCACATCAACTATATGAATAGATTGTAGACTATGTATTTTTTACTGGAATATGTACTATATGGCCTACAATACAATTTGATTTTTGGGAAAATGTCTCGAATAAAAGTTGTTAGTATATTAGTACTAGTAGCGGATGGGTGACCGAGGCCTGGCAGGCACGCAGACCTTTCTAAGCCTTTTTTACCGACCACTAAGGAATCCATATTGAATTTTCTCTATGCTATAATAAGCTCGAAAACACAAATTTTAAAATTAAATATCTTAAATTCTAGACAGCCTATTTTTTGTATTTTTTCAAGATTATTTCAATATTGCATTAAGATTAATGAATGAATGTTTCAAAAATTTCGTAAGAATACGGTTTTAAAAAACTACTCCCGTATAGTACATAAAAACGAAACTTAATTATATATTCCGGAGTTTGTGAATTAAATAATATTCTTCAAATATATTTTCAATATTTGACGTGATAGCAAGGCCGAGGTAAAATTTGTTTGTTTCCTCGACCAAAATAATTATTTGGCTTACAAAACGCGATCCGAGAATATACCAGCAAGTTTCTAGGCGTGGCTGATATTCTCGTCTAGCGGCAACACTATTTTTAAACGATTTAGCTTATTAGGTATCAATAGAATTTCGAATGCATAAATAATTATCTGTTATTGACCCAACAACAGTTTTGAAAATAAAGAATACATGTTGCAACTGAATAAGTGAAAGCAAAATGCTTTTTTTTTTGTTCTTTGTTTTTGGTTTAAGAAATATCTTTTGAGAAAAAAGTTCAAATAGATTTTTATAATATGTGTATATAATAGCTTTGTTAGAAGTATAGTGAAACTTGTCTATGATCAAATCGATGGTAGTAGCTGTTTAATCGTTGAACGTTAACCTTAAAATCTTTCTCTGCATTGGAAACTTCATTTTTAGTTTATCAATTATGCTGAGACGATTGTATCAATTTTGATACAGTCCGGTTTTCACTGGATAGTGGAGGATTCAACCGAGCAACATTATATGCTATAAAAATTGATATTACATGCACTACGTCCTAAGATTTTCACTATCTCACATCATTTTCGAAATCTTACAGGGGAAATATCGCGGAAATGGTTTTTTATCGCGGAAATGGTTTTTAAGTCAAATCTTTAGTCCATTAAGTGTCAACAGAAGTCTATCCTCGGTAACTACAATATCACTTACATCCAGGAGATATATAATTTGACAATAAATAACACTTCAGTTAAATATACATTAACTAATATATGTGGTACATCTTATGCTCCTGTTTATGCCATCTAATATACCTATTTGTATATATTGTGAAATTATTTCAGTTTCGTGTTGGTGAAGTTTTACTGTAAATGTATAATTTATCTTAGAATGATTTAAAATAAAATTATCATAAAAAAAAACAACTCGATATCAATAAATCAAGGCTATATAAGCTTGTTGAGATGGTGTTATTATATGGTCAAGGTTAATCAATGAAACAATCAATCAATCAAACAAATAAATATAGACAATACAACTTCCGAGTAAAATTATTTAATCAAATTAAAATAAGATTTGCATGTTTTATATATTTTTTAAAAATGTCAATTTCCTGTAATGCTTCTAGCAATTCTAGTCTTTAAGGTTGTTGTAGACATTGGTAGACAAAGTTGAGTGGTTTTGACATCGTGTGTCTAGAGATATCCACTTGAAATTGGAAACCTGCGCAGTGAGTAAGTGGGCGAAATGACTAAATCTCCGTAAGGGGTGCAACTGTGTGGTTGTGTTGAAAATGATTAAAATAATTTTTAGGACCTCAACACATAAGTATTAAGAAAAGTAATAAGAAAAATATTTAAGATGAAATATTAAAAAAAGTGTTTTTTTTTTTAGTGTGTATCTTTTTAAGCTAAAAAGAGCCAAGATACCGCGACAGTGTCAATTTGGCTCAAAAATGGAGGTTTGGGTCTAACTGATCTAAGCTATAATATTTCTAATCTTCCACTGAACGTGAATGACACTGTATATTTTTCGCATCATTAAATTTATTTCGGCAATTTAAAGATAAATAGCACTTTAATCGATTTTAATCAATACTTGTTCATATTATTGGTTCAAATTAATTCAAGAGAGAAACAAAATTCATCTAATTATACCCACATTTTTGGGTAGAGAAATAAAATTTATGGAAATAAAATACACATAAAATTAATAAAATATCAAAAGTTATGAATTATAATGAAATTTTTTTGCTTCCGAAAAACCGTAAACTCGTAAACAAAATTATAATTTTTATTTTAGTTGATAACACAAAAAAATACGTGTAACGAACCGGCGAATATCCAATATCATATTTGTTTGTTAACATTATCGGAATAGATGCAGGAAGCCTAAAAAATATTATTATATGTATAAGCTAAAACTGAATTTATATTTAAAAAAAAAAAATGTTTTGCGCGGATGCCAATATTTCATTAATTATGAAAGATAAAAATGGTTATTGTGGCTTCACACTTAGAGGAAAGACATATGCTATCGTGAACTTTTTAGTAGGCCTTCTTAAGACCTACAATTCTGTAGTACATAAACGCCCTGAAAAGGTCTTTTTACGAAATGAAATTTCAAATTTTGCCTCAAGTCCTAGAAGAGTTATTTGTATTTTATAAATAGGTATTGGTACAAGGTAATCATCATCAGTATGAATTAGCTAATCATAACTATCTCTGAGATATTACGTGGGAATTAGCTAATCGTAACTATCACGTTGCGTGTGAGACACGCACCAAACACGTCATTTTACGACTTAATTACTAAACATTGAAATCTCTCTACTAGATAGATAGAGATAGATAGATTTATCTTGGGGTATAAAAAAGTACTACACTTCGACCTTATGGTCCATTGTGCTCGGCTTTCTACTTCAGTCTGTCGGAATTCGCTTCTCCCATATCTTGGCAATGGCCAGGAGCTTGCTTATCAGGTTTTGTTGAAGGTTCTTATACTCGGGGTGAGATGCACCGAATATCTTGTATCTGCTGTAACCAAGAGATTCGCAGTTAAAGATGATGTGTCAGGATGTTTCTTCCCCTTCGCCGCACAGTCTGCACAAAATGGACCCATCGGGGAGTTCCTATTGTGTACAAATGCTTTCGTAGGTGATAATGTCCGGTGATGAATCCGATTACCTTCCGAAGTTTTATCCTATTCAGATTGAGTGCATCGAGGGACAATCTCTTGGATGCATTCCGAAATAATATTTTGCCCAGTTTTTCCCAGTGATCACGGTGTTTATCGTCCATTCACTCGTTGAACACTTGTTTGTATGCTATCCTTGGAATTCCTAAAATTGGTCCTGATAGTTTCTATGAAAGGTATTCCGATTCCTAATAAATGGTGCTAATCCTTCTCTAATAAATGGTAGTGAACTGTACATTAAAATCGATTGTGCAGTTTAGAAGAAGTAACCGAACAATGAGACGCGGATTGCGATTTCGTTTTACATTATTGAAAGATATCCGGCATTATTTCAACTTTACTTATGGTTCTTTATTAGGATTATGTACAATTTTTATTTGATCTAATAATGTATAATAATATTTTTCTGTATGCGGTACATATTTACATATTTATTATAGACATATTTATAACGATGTTTACGGAAATCGACTGGATAGTATTTATAGGCAGTCATACACACAAACACACACACATATATATATATATATATATATATATATATGTGTGTGTGTTTGTGTGTATGACTGCCTATAAATACTATCTATATATATATATATATATATATATATATATATATATATATATATATATATATATATATATATATATGTATATATATATATATACAGTATATTATCTATTGGGCACCAGAAAAAAACATGTATCTAAATTTAACATAATTCACCATGAGATAATAAATATCGAGAGAAAAAAAATAGTACTCTACTGTGATTTATCAGAAAAAAATTTGTGAAAAAAATATGCAAATTTATTATACACAATTTTATAAATCTTTTTGTTTTTTTTTGTTTTTGGCTGTGGTGAGTTAGAACTTCGAACAACATCGATAATTTATGAATATATTTTTTAATGTTTCTGATCTGCGGCTATCATAAATATTTTCACAGTTTTATACCTAAAATTGAAAGAGTCGTAATGATTTTATAGCAAAGTTACAAAATTAACCTAATAGACCCAACCAGAAACTAATAAAGGAATTTTAATTAATGAATTAATGAATTAATAATGAAAAAACATCAGTCAAAATAGGTTCAGAATAATATTAGCTTAATTCAATTGAGCTTAATTTATTTTCTTGATGAAAAAAAATGCTTTTTACAGATGGTATTCATATTATATCAGACATAATTCATGTAATTTAAATTTTTGCTTTATGTCGTATTCTTTTGGAGAAAATTTTCAAAAAACGTCCAAAACAGTCTCTGTGTCACGTCCGATTTGTGGAGTTCAATCAAAATCTGGATTTTGTATCCACTAATGCAATGGTATTTACGTTTTTTCACAGGCTAAAAATAACGTTTTCAAATAAATCCGGAAGTTGCAGAATTTTTGACAAAGCAATCATTATTCTCATTCTCTCTCATTAGAAGCATGTAATACATCATGTCCGCCCAACTATTATCTGTTGTATTGAAAGAAATACTCGACAGAATTTAAAAAAACGTAGAATAGTAAAGATAAATATTTATTAAATAAAAAAAAATTTCGCGTTTTACCGTTTTGTTTTCGAAATATAGTTTAAAAATTGTTTTTATTTCAAAATTACATTAATTTGTTTCAAAATAATTGTGTATGTGTGTATATGTATTTGTCCTATAATAAAAGGAAACCGGTTTTTTGTCCTGATTATACAAGACAATGCTGGAACTACCTTAACCACTAAATAACTCTTTCTAACGACATTAAAGTAGCCACAAGTACGTGTAAAACTAGGTCATAAGAAGTGTAACTATTTATCTTATTATTAAACATTAAAAATAGGCGCCCATTTCCAGTTCCAGCTATTTCCGCCCAAATTGCAGTCACGTGAATCGACAATATTAAACTTTACAATTGCATACGACTCGTTATCTCTGTTCTTAAGATAACTTATTCACAGATACACATACATTCACATACACAGACCCACCAAAGTGCAAAAATGGGTTCTTGGGAATCGGAGGGATCTCGAAACGTAAAAATCGTTAAAATCTGAGTATCGATTTTCAGCTCCTCGGAAACAATACCTAAATATTCTCTATATAAAACACAAACTAATCAGCCAAAAATATGCCCAAACGATAAGTTTTCGAAGTTTAAAAAGTTTTGAAATGTATTTAATTTTCGAGGAAAAAATGTACTGTTAAAAAGTTTTGGATCACAAAATGTTCTTAAAAAAAAAACTCACAGTTTTCATTTCGCCAATTAGTTTTCTTAGTATAGCGCAATAAATTTGGTAACTTATTTTTTAACGAATCATCTATTAATTAAAATTAAATAATCAAAGAATATTATTTTACAAATAAAACACACTGTTTACTTAAAATGTACGACGAAAAAGATTACTACAAAAACTGTCTATTGATCTCTCCAAACTCGTAGAAATAAATATTGTAATATTCATTTTAATAAAAACACCAGAAATTGGGTTTTCTGAAATTAAAAAGTTTTTATGTTTATTTTGTAAAAGATAAAAGAGAAAAACAAAATTTCTAATAAGATTTTTTCTTTCTATATTAAACAAGTTTGGTATTATATTTTGATATATAATTTTTGTGTGTGTCTCGTTTTAATAGAATGTACAGGATGTGTCATAATAAATGATCTCTCTAAAAATTCAGTTGTAACGTCATTGATTTGACGTGGAACTATTCACGTAGAATTAAGGGTGTACATTTTCCAAAGTTTTACAGATAATTTGTGGTGAAAATATCCGGATTTCGAAAAAAATTATTGAATGAAATATGTTCGTTATAGAAGCACTAATAACTTTTGTTCAAAATATTTCTTCGAAAACCGAATGGATTCGACACAAATTGACTGTGTATTTTGGAGAAATCTAAAACCTTTATAAAGTCAGCTTTATGTCGTTTGGTTTGATGACCTTATAGTAGAGTCGCTACAAAATCTCAATATACTTTCATATTTAGATACCTTTGAGGACTCATAGTCTACACACATAATTCTTTCCACTCCACTTACATCCTCACATCCTTAGGCATCACAATGGACCTTATGGTCGAAGTGTAGCCCGTCCGGGGCAGCCGATACAATCTAATCTAATCGAGAATACGCTTTAGATCTTATTGGAAACCTATTTTCAACTACAACAATCTCTTATTTTCTAGGAGTTTATTGAAAAATTTTTGTCGTTGATGAAAATTCCGCAAATTTTTTTCTGGCCAATATCTGAAATATTGTTTGTTGATTGAGTCTGACAGAACAAAATGTGCAAGGTATATTTCTGTTCTATTCCAATCCTGTGAGTGTGATGCGATTATTGTCAGGGGATTTTCCAACTACTCGATAATGAAAGCACGATGTTTACTGTACAGTCTGTTTTCAAAAGCTTTTCTAATAGTAAATAAATAAATAAAATATTTACTATAAAACCATACATACATACATACACATACTTACAAACATCTGACTGCTTGTGGATGATGTAAAGTAATGTTTGTTTGATACCATTTAAGAGTGGGGATTTAGTGATGCCCACTTAATTTATAATATTATTATTCATTATGTATGTACACACACATGGAGTACCCCCAATATTTTTATATCTTTATGAAGCATTGTGTAGTTATTATAGTAAATAATATTTACCATTGATTCTCTATTAGCAAAGCTATCCAAAACAGACGGTATACCCACCAAAGCATGAGTAACGGCTCTTACATATCAGTTCAATGATATTCTATTCATAGTCCATAATAGTCCATAATAACTATATTCTCTTGCGGCGCGTGGTAGATAGTCCCTCTACGAATTGGACAAGATTATCAAGACACATTCTGTATAATATGATATGATTATAGTTTGTTATGTATAATGTTGTATAATATAAAAATATTATAAAAAAAACTTTTGTCTATTTTGATATTATATTGGTCCATTATATGATTTAATTATAAGGCTATTTATATACTAAACGGTTGATGCCATTAGATATAATGATCATATTATTATTATATGAATTATATATTTAAATACCTATTTATACTTTATAATATATAATATACCGTGTGTTTTATTTACATTACGCTTCATGCAGTGTGTGTTTGTTTTTTTTTTGTCATTTCAAACTTATTAATAGGACAATGGGAATGATAACGTATTGTAATCGAGTAAATATTCGAGTTTTTAATGAAAATTTATCTATTTTAATTGTACGGTCGAGAAATTGTTTCATACTGTATATCCACAGAAATTAAAGGTATACTGGGATGAGAAAGGTTAGAATCTGAAATGAATACAATTAATATTGATTAAAATGTACAGTGTCTGCAAGAACATTATGTCACGTATGTGCTATACTCAAGTATCATAAACCCAAAAATACAGGTGACGAAGACTATCAGAAGGAGACCATATCGATTCGAATATTTCTTTCTACCTGAGATATTCTGTGCAAATTAGGCATTCAGACCTTGCCATTGCTTCTAATTAGCGAAGACGCGAGACGAAATGAGACTAGAGTAGAGAATGTCTCTTGTATTGTATTAACTTGTAAAAGTTTTTATCGTCTCGTTTGGTCTTATTTTTATAGTTGAAGATTATCTTAATATTATTAATCTTTTTTCTATTCGTATGAATTCCATATTTTTATTTAATTTTTTATATTTTAAGTTTAAAAATCTATAGAGATTGAAAAAGAGATTTATTTATGGATAATCAGGATTCTAATTTTCGTCTCGTTTCGTTTCTATCGTGTCTCGTGGCTACCTCTATCCTTAAACCACTGGGCTTATTCCAATAATTCATTTATTGTAGTTTGAATTCATTCTCTGGAAATAATTTTTCTTAGTTTTTTAAAACTCATTTTAAAAAAATAAAAAATAAAATTTATTTTATGTGACGTTTTCATGATTGTATACATTGATCAATATTTCAAAAACGATTAACATTTCCAAACAAATTCGATTTACACCGAAAAGTATGGAATAACCAGTTAAAATATTGACCTAGGCTTCCAGAAGAAAAACTTTTGGTGATTTCATGTAAGAAACAAGATCTTGCATAGGAAAAAAATAATTTCTCAACTGTACTTCCATTCATAAATACCATTAATTCACAGTCTAAGCGTATATATTACTAAATATATGTATAATATTACCAACAAAACTTAGAATCTTTCAGCTGGTACAATTTTTATGAACGGGAGTGTATATACGGATTTTAAAGAGTTCAAATAATTTGAAAATATTATCTAAATTTGAATTTGAATTTGAAAGATATTGAATACATGAGTGTTACACAAAATTGACACACTGTATACTGACTCTTAACTGATTTTAATTTTGTCGCATACAAAAAATATATTTTAATCAATGGTTAATATCTAAATATTACATTTAATTTAACTTTTTTTTTGGTTGTTGTTGGTAATATATAAATTTGATTAAAATAGAAGAAAGAAAGTATATTATATATATATATATAGATATACTTTATCAAACTTATAATGTGGGCCATTCAAATTGTGGATATTATATTATCATATTACATCTCTTAAAATAATAATGTATTCAAAAATATTTAAAATGAAAAAATAAACAAACATCCAAACTTGTGTTTAAGGTATCTCCAAGTTGTTAGCTCAGATAAAATTTAACATTAATCTTTGAGAAAAAAAAGTAAGTCATTGAAAAAGTGAGAATGTATCGTCCAAAAGGCTTCTCTGCTATCTTTTGAGTGGCGCCTAAATATGTTTCGATAATCATTTAGTGGATTATTTTATACAGGGAAACTTAATGTGAGGCATTATCGTAATTACAGTCTTCGTTTTCCAAATATGCGTTATGTTTCTCGTAGATAAATAATTCGACGAATTTTAGTTGAGGTTCAGATATAGCTAAATTAGACCTAGGACTACCTACGGCTAATCACTGGTCTATTTATATGCACCGTTTCAAATATTTCAGTGCTTTTATGCTAAAGTGTGCTTTATATTTCCTCTACCTATTCTATATTTTGAAAATAATCCGAAAGTCTCCAAGGAATCTTAGTACTGATTTTGGGAACGAAATCCAAGTATTTCATAATTTTTTTTTTAATATACAAAGTACAATATTTATATTTTGGAATGTAAACCAGATAAATGACCTTGCGATAAAAAGTTCTTTGCTTGGAAATGAAAAGTTGCGGGTTTGAGTTCCGGCGGTGACAATTTGCCACTTATAATTGATGAGGCGCTTAATGACTGTTAACGATGAATAGTAACGAAGCAACCGACTATGCTTCAGAAGATTTTCTGCAGTTTCTCTTCATGAACACCAGATGAATACCGCCATAGTTCCTATCAAAATCGGCTGCAGTCGCACAACCTACATCTGCTGATAATTCCTTACTCTCCACGCACATCTTTAATGCATTTTAATTGAGGTTAAAAAGGGTAATAAAGGTTAAAGAATGGTGAGGTTAGCCTCTATTATAGATTTTTTGTCTCAGAAACGTAGGTTAAATTCCCCGCCCCCGCATTGTATATATCAGGATGTATTATGAAATTCTTTGCCCGAAAATTGGGTGTGCTGAATAATTTTCTATTTCTAACCTTTTGGAGTCATTTAACTAAGTCGACGTAAGTCATTTACAACTGAGTCGACATAAGTTGTAAACTGACATTTACAACTTTTAATGCCATTTAGTATCGTCTATATGAAGGGTTCTTAATATCCATATTTTACTCACCAACGCTTCCACCAAAATTCGAATTTCGTGTTTTTTTTTGGATTGCATCATTATGAGTTTATGAGTTGAGTATCATATTATTTGTATTGCTATGAAATAAAACAAATATTTGAAATTTTCATAAAATCACTTTATTTGACTAGTTTCGAAACCTTCCGAAACTTGTCAAGTCCTTCTTCAGGAAAAAAAAAGAAAAAAAAGCATTATTGTATTAAATACATTATCATTGTATTGTCATTGAAATTGCATACATTTGCAAATTTACAAATCGATACGACAATCAACTTCAAAAATTTGCTGACAAGTGAAGCTGATATTATTATAAGCATGTAAAAACTCCAATTGCACACACATCGGTTTTTAAATAGGTTTTTGCTAATTTCCAAAATACAAATAATCAAAATTTAATAGATAATCTTTTATAGGTTTCGTAAATACCATTTATAATACATATAACCACAAAAATAGCGTTTATTAATAAATTTCAAAACCAATTAGAATAGTGTCCAAGATATAACACAGTTAAAATCAATTTGTGCTCATTTTTTTTAATGTTATAATTAATTTATGCCATATTTATTCAATTTTCGAAAAAATGCTCCGAAAAATGTTATTCGAAACATTTTCCCAACAAAAACCAATTGAATAGGGCACACAAATCAACTAAAAAAATTAAGAAAAAAGAAAATCTATTTTTGTGGTCAATAGTATCATAGAGAGAAAATTGCCACCATAAAGAATAAAATTTCTCTCTACGAAAGATGATTTAATTTGTAAAAGATCCAGATTGGAAATAAAACTCATTATAGCAAAAGGTTTTAAGTACCTTTTTCGATATATGTCTGGCATTTATTTTATTAATACAATTTGTTCAACTGCGATTCTCTCATATATGTCGTTAGGAATTGTTATGGAAAAAAAAACTATTTTAAAAATTTTTATTATTATTATATATTTACTCAGACTCAGATAGCAAAAAAAATCTATGTACTATTTATTATTATTATTATTATTATTATAAAATTGTAAAATGAATATCGCGCAAGTCACAAAAATCTGCCTTTGGCATGTAAGCGAACAGGAGAAGAAAACATACATATAAACGACACTAACTAATACGGCTGAATACTATGTATATAGTGTTTATATATGTATGAATGTATGTTGATGTACAAAGTTGTCGTAATTAATTGGTATTATATATATAATGAGTCGTGAAGAATGCTACAAACGTAAGGATTTAACGTGTATTTTAAACATATTATGAAAGTGTACTATATGTTCCAATTAAAGTCGGCCATAACCGCAATACCTTTTACTCCCATTCTATCCATCCTATGCATTGACATATTCTGCACAAATAATTGTATTGGTTTAATAAAAAGAATCAATAAATTATTACATTATTAAAATCAACCCCTGTTTACACGAATTTCTAATTTAGATGTTTATTTAATAGTCTTTATAGTACTTAAGTAAAAGGGTGAGCAGATTTTAAGTGCAATCGAAGTGAGCTCTCTGAGTCTTGAGAACTGTTGAATGGGTCGTTACTTGATGAAAATCCATTATAATTATTAAATAAAATAAATATTTGTAATTTTCGTAACAATAATTTTTTTAAAACTATTTTCGGAACACAGTTTCTTTATCAGAAAACATATATTTTCTAATCATATATTTTCAGATGAAGGAACTGAGTTCATCTAGTCATGATAAAATTATTCTTTCGAAAATCTCAAATATTTGTTTTATTTAATAATTAAACTGTAATAAATATCTGTATATACAAACAACGAAACTTATTTAATCTCGAATTCTTGAAGTAAATAAAAATTTTTTGAGGTGGTATTTACCTCATCTGTAAATATTGCCAAAATTTTTAGGATTTAGGTAAAGTTAAATTAATTGTAGGATTATAATTAGTTTGCTTCCAAGTTAAATCCTTAAAAAAGCTTTAAATGGAGCTTAGAATCCCCTACGTTAGAGTTTCTGTGTTTTAAAAAATAATTGTTTTGGGTATACGATGTATTCAATAATTTAAGAGAAAATTATAGTTTTCTCAGAAAAACTAGATAAAAAATCGGTTAAGATGCATACTCTGAAATAACAAAAGTTTGTGTGTTAATTAGGGTATATCCTTTAATTATAAAAACATCTTCAAACGAACGCATGTTCACATCGTATGAAAATTTTTCAATATTCGAATGCACTATATTGTGAACATGGTTCTTGGCATAAAACGCAAATTGCTCTGTATCTATAGTTGCGTTGTTTTAGTGATCATCAATCACTCACATCAATCACTCATTAATAGGCTTCTTACTATAGTCATCTGTATCGATCTTGACTGAAGGCCATTTGTAGTGTGGACGTGGCATTATTTATTTCGTCAAACTAATTGGGAAAATGTGTGGTAAAACATTCGCAGTTTTATTCTCCCGCCTAGATATAATGAAAATTCGTAAAGCTTCCAGTTTGCTGTGTATTTACTATCCCGACTGTTTCTATAAATTATCATGGATCTTAAGGATAGTTTAAGTGACTATCAGTGATATTTGAATATTTAAACCATTATTCAGGTGGCAAATCCTTGTATAGAGTTCGATTTGAAATTTAATTTTGACATTTACATAATAGTAATTTTTTTCGACAACTTTGTACTGCCT
Organism: Nineta flava; assembly: GCA_963920215.1. Classification (NCBI taxonomy): domain Eukaryota; kingdom Metazoa; phylum Arthropoda; class Insecta; order Neuroptera; family Chrysopidae; genus Nineta; species Nineta flava. The sequence goes on from OY986041.1 coordinate 129,811,411, forward strand.
TATACCATGTATTTGTATTATATGTATATAAATATATTTTATATATGAACAACGGGCGACGTATGGCAAGCACACTCTTCTCATCAGAGAGATATACACTCCATACAGCTTCCAACCGCTAGCATAGAACTGAAACTAGCCAATGTTGTATGATCATCTCCTGGTGTTGTTGCTCTAAGTGTGTGTGTGTGTGCATGTATTTGCTCTCTGGTTCTCTCAAAGTTGTGAGTGAACATTGTAAACGGATGAAAGACATCACCATACACTAACAGTCAACTAACGACTGTTGATCGACGTAGAGAACCGTCTCTCTACCGCTTCAAAAGTGTGCGCATTGTTATAATCGAGAATTCCTCTATTGTATGGCCCAACAATTAATCTAATTCGTATTCGTACTCTTCATAAAAATTAAGGATCCTATGTTTTTTTTTTTTGCTCGGGACAATGAATTTTTAAAAGTTCTTGTGAGTTCGTTTTTTTTATTGAGAATTGTTTTTTCTCAAAGTGTCAGTTTTCCCTATTAAAAAAAAATACAGGTTTTTGCTCTGCCATCATTATGTGGAAATCAATTGTGTTTGGATTTATTGTTCTGTTTTCAATTTCTGATTCTGTGTATTCGCAAATTTCGACAACCGCGGTTTCGTCGCTGTCACCAACCCAACAATCGAAAAATGATGTACCATGCCCAAAAAAATGCTTGTGTTTCCGTAAAACTGTACGATGTATGTTTCTACATTTGGATCGAATTCCAAAAATACCCGTGGAAACTACTATACTGTAAGTGATATTTTTTTTTTGGAAATTCTTAAATATTGTTGTTCTTTTTTTGGGGGGACAGTAAGCCGGTTCTACGAAAAGGGTGTTAATCGAATTTTAATTATCGTACATTTGTTTGTTTTTTTTTTTTTTGGTTTTTTAAAGAAAGTTGTTTATATTTTTAAGAAGTTTTGCTTGACCTTGAGACTTGTAAATTAAACAAATGTCTTTTTTGAGTTTTATTGAATGGATTTTTTGATTTTTTTTTGGAAGGTTTTTGAAATAAAAAACCATTTATAATTTGCCCGTGGTTTAGGATAAATCGAAAAAAGGCTTAATGTCTTAAATTATGATAATATCAACTTTGCAAGAAAATAAGAAAAGGGACTCATTTTGTCCTAAATTCCTTTCGAAATAAATAACATAGAGCGTTCTGTAGGGTTCTTAGTTAAAAATATTACCGGTACAAATGACCACAAAAGTGGCGGTTATTTTTCAAAATTTTTATTGTTCATCAAATTTGTGTCGTATTTATTTGGTTTTTAGAAAAATGTTCCATATAAAAGTTGTTATTATATTTATTATGAACAATTTTCATCCGAAGTATTTTTTCGTAAACCGAATGAATTCGACACAAATCCATTATAAAGTTTCCAAAAAATGAACGATTCTTTTGTGGCCCATATGGACCAAAAAGTAGCAATCATTTTTCAAAATTTTTAGTTGATTCATGGCATATTCATTCGTTTTTCATTCTTTTATTCGAAAAGTTTCGAATAAAAGTTGTTAATATATCTGTAGCATTTTTTCGTAAATTGATTGAATAAGGTACAATTAATTATAAAATTTTGATAAATAAACATTATTTTTGTTGGCCCAGTCTGTCAAAATTTTTGCATTTACTGTTTAAAACAGAGTAATCAATGGGCGTCACTGTTTCTTTGCCAATTTTTTGTTAAGAACTTTTTAATAGTGAAAATATTATTTTTTCTCGATTTAAAATTATTTTTAGTATAAATAAATTTTTATTAGATTGGTGTGATCGAATTGCATTTTCGAGTTCATTCAACTGTTTTTTTTTTATTATCATGATTCAATTGCAAAATATACACTATGTATACAGTATCCCTCGGGAACAGAATAGTGAGTTTCATCATCTCGAATCATAATCTTATATTTTATATTTTGTGTCAAATTTAATTCAAATCAATTCCATATAGTTGTTATGACAGACAGTATGGTTAAGAAACATTTAAGCGTTTATAACTTATAGGAAGATTATCCCTAGGGAAAAATATTCTTTAAGAAAAAAAATCACCCCTGATTTCAATATGTGGATTACAACAAGTGATTTCGTGATTTTTGTTGGTAGTTGAAGATTCAGCTAAGGGGAGAAGATTGAAAACACATTTGACTATAATTTATATTAGCTATGCTCCAGAGCTTTGTTCGTGTTAAATTACAATGTTTTTGAGCTTTTATTACAACTTTTATTAAGGAGCTAGTTATATACAAATAAAAGTGTAAGAATTATTGCTCGTACTTATAAAAACAAGCTCTCGTCCGGGAATTATAAAAATCCGGGAAGGTCCTTTTCACAGATTATGATCCACAAGGAACTATACTAATCCTAAGCAGGGTTTCAAAGGTCTTGGGTCCATTTTTCTGCTTGGCATCTTCCACAAACGACACATTTTTCTAAAACAACGCGATGTAGAAATTTGAAATTTGCCAGAATGTGTTTACATAACTAGTGACCTATTTTTATTCAAAATTTAATTTATTGTTTTTAAAATGTCCTGTGGATCATTGTATTCTCTTTTCGAATAATGTCATGAACTATTTGATAAACTTTTAAATATTAAATTTTCGAAATGCAACAGAAAAAAAATCAAAATTATAAACCAATTTTCAAAAACACCGAACCCTGGAGCTCTGAATTTCCAACCCAGTAGGCTACCGATATACCACGGATGATACTGTTGACTGAGTCAAGTTCTTCACATCATTGACAGTATGATTGTGAAGTCAACATTAACTTATTATTATTTGTGTATATTTTATGTTGATTTTAAATTAATACTGTCAATGATATGAAGAAATTGACTCATTCGAGAGTATCATCTGTGGTCTCCAACAAATCGAAAAGGTTTCTATGAAAACTTTTTCGATTTCGGTGTATTGTTTTTTTCATCATTCTGAATCTATTTTGAGTAGTGCCTTTCTTCCATGAATTTGTGGAAATATTTATACATTTTTTCGCCTTCCATGCTTGGTTTAATTGTATCTTGTCAATGATTGATTTTTTTTTTAAATTGTGTTTAAAAAGCGAGAAGATAATTATGTAATTGAATATGAACAAAATTCTTGTTAAAATTATTAAAAGTTACGTACAATTTATAGAATAAATTAGTGAAGATTAAAGTTGTTAAAAATTTTTTATTTAATTATAATCTATTAAGATTATTATTATATCTGAATATAATGATTTATAATGATCGGATGGGATATGATATGATTGGATGATGATATCTTAACTGCAGCAAGCGTACGGAATAATATGAACGATAATTGTTTGTAATTGTGCTTGAGAAAGTATTCAAACTATTTAAATGCATGATTTATTTCCTTTCAATTTGTGATCATCATCTAGATGATGATTAGATTCGATGACTGACTGATTAAATATCTTATTTCTTGTTAAAAATCTTATCTTTTATTTTATTTTATTATATTTCTTGTCATGCAGTTTTTTTTTTCTTGTATGAAGTTCATTTTTAGAAAATTTGCTCTTCAAAGAAATAGAACTATAGTGATTTTGTACCGATGAACGCATTTAGCATGAATTTCTTCAAATATAATGGACTAAAAAGCAAATAATAATAATAATTGTAAAATTGTGAAGTGTTGTGTGTTGAAATTAAACAATCATGATTTTCTCGATAGATAGATTGTAGAGGGTGTCCTAAACGGGACACACTTCGAGCATAAGGTCCATTGTGATGCCTAAGGATGTGAGGATGTGAGTGAAGTGGAAGGAATTTTTGTGTATAGACTAGGAATTGGTAGGATATGCGGCTGCAGCCGACTATGCCGATATTCATCTGGAGTTCGTGAAGGAAACTGCAGAAAACCTTCTCAAGCATAGCCGGTTACTTTGTTCTTGTCCATACTAGTGTTTCACGAGGCACGAGGCGAGGCGAGGTATTGGTATCACCTCGCCTCGCCTCGCTTTTTTAAATATCAACCTCGCCTCGCCTCGCCTCGGCCGAGGCAGAATGTTGGCTAGCCTCGCCTCGCCTCGGTTGGGTCAGCTATCAACCTCGCGGGAAAATTTTTACTATCTTTGACTTATTTTGCATGAATGTACATAATATGGTAAAAAAACTTATATATATATATGTGTATAAATTTAAGAGACGATGACTTTCGACATCTACTAGGTAGGATCGCTGGACATTTGAAAAATATTTGCTAAATAATCTATCTATTGCTTCATGTATCACTATATTATTTTTTTTTTTAATATTACTTTTTGTAAATTTGCCTCGGCCGAGGCGAGGTTTTTGGGAAAATATACCTCGCCTCGCCTCGGTTAGTAACGAGGATTAAAATTTTGAACCTCGCCTCGTGCCTCGTAACCGAGGGCCGAGGCGAGGCAAGGTTACCTCGTAGCCTCGGTGAAACACTAGTCCATACGCCGTCAATTAACCGCCTCCTTTTTTTTTCCTAATAATTGACAAACTGCCGATGTCGGGACTCGAACCCATAACCTGTCAGTTTCCAAGTAGGCATACTGCGCAGACGTAAGGCATATATGCATACTGGGCAGACGCCTTAGACCGCTCGGCCACTTGAACTGGTATTTGTGTATAACTAATTTTAGATAAAAGTTGTTTATTATAAATATATTAACAATTTTTATTCGAAACATTTTCCCGAAAAACCGAATGAATACGGTAAAAATCAACTGAAAATTTTTGAAAAACGAGCATTACTTCTGTGACCCATAGAACTATTGAGATGATTTTATGATAGAATTCGAAAATGTGGCATGAAATAGAAAATTGAAATTTTCGTGAAGGCGTCATGAAAATTTACAAGAAGTTTCTTGTCATAAAAAAATAAGTAAAACTATTAAGTTACTATTTAAGTTAAATGGTTGATGTACTAAAAGCTAGAAAACAATTTTATGGATCAATCTGGAATATTGATCAGATCCAAATAAAATCGTGGAATCATTTCTTATGAAATTTCTTCTTTTTTCTTAGTATTTATCCTTACTACTTCATTTGAATCTGTTCAAAGTCTCCGATTAAAATCGACAATGTTATATTTTAAACTGTGGTACATCAGCGATTGTACTATTAAACCGTATAACTTTAATTGTAATAATTTTCACTAATTTTTGGTCACCAAGTTTATAAAGATGGTACAATACTGAATTCAGTCACCCTATTTATATATTGTATAAATCAACTTAAAAGTTTACAATGGCACGCAAAAAGGACCTTAATACCCTCGAACAGCATTTGTATATGCATGTAATGACAGTCATTAGGGCAGTTGTATAATCTAATAAAAATTAAAAACACTACAGATAACATTACAGAAAAAGGCTTTTTTAATGGCTATTAAATTCAGAATATAACACAGTGTACAAAAATCATTAGATGAATAATTTATATACAGGGTGAGTTAAAATTCACCAGTCCAAGTGGCCAAGCGGTCTAAGGCGTTATGTCGGCGCAGTATGCTTACTTGGAAACTGGGAGGTTATGGGTTCAAATGCCGACATCGGCAGTTTGTCAATTATTAAAAAAAAAAGAAGACCGGTTAATGACTAAACTGTCGGCGTATGGACAAGAACGAAGTAACCGGCTTTGCTTGAGAAAGTTTTCTACAGTTTCCTTCACGAACTCCAGATGAATATCGGTATATTTCCTATCGTAGTCGCCTGCAGCCGCATATCCTACCAATTCCTAGTCTATACACAAAAATTCCTTCCACTCCACTCACATCCTTAGGTTTCACAATGGACCGTATGGTCCAAGTGTAGCCTGTCCAGGGCAGCCTCTACAATCTATCTATCTATCTAGTTAAAATTATGTTTACACTTAAAAAGATACTCGAACAACATTATTGAACATCTCCATCAGGCTCGGAAACCTATGAACTCCGGGTCACAGAGTGCCCTATTCGATAATTCCAAGTTTCTTGTAACTTGAGTTCCAAAAATAAAATTTAAAAAAAAGTTTAAAAGTTTTTAGTTTAAAAGGAGTATTTTACACCAAATACTGTTAAAATAAAAATACCCGTGATCCGCAAAGTTTTCTTAATACTACTCACCTTTTGGTTGATTTTGACTCGCAGCCAAAAAAGATTGCCGACGCCTGTTCTGAACGTTTGACCCGTGTCATTGTGATGATCTGATGACCTGAATATGGGTTTTTTTAAACAAAACATTAATGGTTCAGCCACAATTTTAACCCAAACCTAAAAGTATAAACTTTGGTATATAAAAAAATACCAAAATTGACAAAGAACTCAGTAAATGCAAGATATTGAAACATTTAATACCTGTTAAGCCACGAAGAGATGTCATTTGCGTTTTGTGTCCTTTTAGCGGCATTATCCTTTTACTATTGGCGTGGTATTGACGAAACGATTTCGCAAATTTTTTTTCAAACCCAAGTAGGTTTACATGGGCAAAGAGGGCGTAGAGTGTGTGAAACAAACTCAAAAGTTTTAAATTTATCGTTAAATGTCAATAAAATTGGAAAAATAAAATTATCATCTTACCATTTTTCTAAAAATACATTCGACTTTAATGTTATAATAATTACAATAATTAATAATACAACTTTGCTTATGGTTACTTAATTTCATATTTATTATAAATTCTTCCTCTGAGAAAATTGGCTTAGTCTACGGAACACCCTTAATTGACGAATTTTTTTTTGTATATAACGAGTTATGATTAAAAGTGTTAGTTCGACTACAACTTTTCCCATTTATAAGTGTAAACATAATTTCATATAAACCCTGTAGGTATATACAACAATATTTAGGGATAGACCAAGGTAATTACAAAATAAAGATTACACTTTTGTACATACATAGTCAAAACCAGTACGGGGATCGCACAGGAGATATAGAGATGGTTTTCTAAATTAAAACGTACCCATGGTTATAAAAGTTGCGTCCCTCTTCCGAAATTTGATAATTATTTTTTACTTTATACATTTGGTTTTCGAAAAAAATGCTTCGGATAAAAATTGTTTATTTTATTATAAATATATAAATGTTTATTCGAAACATTTTCCCAAAGGCACAATGTTAACCATGAAATTTTTAAACTTGTACCAATTTATCCATTCTTAGATATGGTTGCCTTTTCGGCTATATTATACCAACGGAAGTGGCTAGTGTTTAACTAATTTGACATTTACGTAATATATCTGAACATTGATAATATTCTTTGAGATTGTACGGGACTCACTAAATCTTAATAAAATTTTCTTATTTAGACACCTTTGCGGAATCACTACGTATGTCCTCTGTTGTTTAGGTAACTATATGTTTGTTACCTCAGTAACTGTAAACAAACATATTCTGACATTGTCTTTTAAATGATTGTTGAAATAGGCTCAAATGGTCTAAGAGCCTGACTACATAACAGTGAACTGATAAAACATAATCGTGATTTTTTCTGATAAGTTTCCCATGATATAGCCAAAGCAAGAGCCGCATTTTGTAGAAGTCTCAGGTGAAGCGGAGAGTGTGGGTGGGGTCAAACGTTTACAGTTTTGATAAAAAAAAAACGATCGAACATAGTTCTGAAAAATGGTGTATTACATATTGAAAATAGAAATTGAAAGATAATGTCCCCAGACGTGTAGCTTGAGGCCCAACCGCTCCCAGAAGTGGTTAACTTTGAGTTGAAATTGAACTCATAAAACATAGTTCTGCAAATTTGTTTACTACAAGTTTACGATACAATTAGACTTTTTACAAATTTGCAAAAGTTAAAAGTGAGGTTAAATGACCAAAAAATTTAATTCTGATACCTGCTAGACTAAAATGCTTAATATGAAAAATCATACACATCTAGGATGGGAATCGAACCCACGACCTGTAGACCAACGCTCTACTTCTGAGATACTGAGATATTATGTTAGTGGATTGCATACGATTTCTCATTACCATAACATCTCAGGTAGTTCAGAGTCAGAGCGTTTGTCTGGAATGCCTGAGGTCGTGGATCCAATTCCCATTAGATGTGTATGATTTTTCATATCGAGCATTTGATGTCAAAGAATGCTAACCATGGCGTTGTGTGTACTTGGAACTGTGAGGTTATGGGTTCGAATCTCGATATCGGCAGTTTATCAATTATTTAAAAAAATGGGGGTGGTGAATTGACTAAACTATCGGCGTATGGACAAGAACGAAGTAACCGGCTATCCTTGTGAAGGTTTTCTGTAGTTTTCTTCAAGAACTCCAGATGAATATTTGCATAGTTCCTATCAAAGCTTGGCTGCAGTCGCACATCCTACCAATTCCTAGCCTGTACACAAAATTCCTTGTTCTCTACTCACATCCTCACATCCTTAGTCCAGGACTCCCTCTACAATCTATCTATCTATCTATGTTAACCATGGAAATTTGGACAAAAAAGAACGCTACTTTTGTGACCCGTAGTACGTTCCATAGACAAGTGACAAAAAAGCGCATCCGCACTTGAAAATATATCTACACTCGAGGTAGTATCTATCATCTTCTTGTGCTTGATATAAACCGACCGTGCTTAATAACACTAACTGGAAATGAGAGATATTTAATCTAATCATATCATGAAGAGTCAATTAAAATTTAATTTTCCCCCAAAAATTTATATATAATTAATTATTAACTTTGGTGTTACATAGTAGTAATATTATACCTATAAGTAGGTACGTTACAGTTAAAGTAATTAAGATTTAAATATCAGAATTGTACAATGCGCGTCAAAAGTTGATGTTAGTTTTTAAAATTTTATAATTGTGTCTTATTGATTCGTTTTTCGAAAAAATGCTTCGGATAAAAGTTGTTCATTATGAATATGTTAACAACTTTTTTTCGAAAATTTTTTTCGAAAACTTAATCAATAAGGCACAAATCAATAGGGAATATGCATGAAAATTTTTTTTCACATTTATTTTCAGAATATGAAAATACTGTTAATACTGTAATAATATTTAAAAACGAAATTAAAATCCGACAAATATCAAGGAAGCTATAAGCTTTTAAAGATTATTATCTGTCTCTTTCTTGCAAAAATACTAAAAACGGAGTTTTACGTGTATTTTAAATGGTGAAAGTGTAATATGACGTCACATAACATATCAAGAGGGCTATCACCCTCTTTGTCTAATTGGGAATTTCAATCATTCATATATCGCTTATTTTTAAAGTTATTTAAAAAATAATTTTACCTTGATATTTGTCAAGTAAACATGCTTCAATTCAAGTGATAAAAACTTTTCATGCATATTCCCTATTTTAATATTAAAAAAAAATAACATCAACTTTTGTGGCCAAGTGTACTTATTATAATAACAGATGTTATTATATAAATTATAATTATAAAATGATATAATTACCAGGCATTATAATTAGAACTGTTGATTAGAAAAAGATTCTACGGTTTGTTTGTTGGTGCTAATTTACATAATAAATTTTATAATAATACAGAAAGTTCATAAAATAGTGAAGGAATTACTTCTACAAGGAGTTACTTCACAATCGGTGGATTATACAAAAATATCACTGACATCTCGGGGATGGATAATATTTGAAATTGTTTCATTTTAAGATACTTAGAATTAAATGGTATAGAAAATTTTATTATCTCACAGCGAGATTATGAGTACAAATATTTAGTTGTTTAAATTATTCAGAACTATAATTAACTTATAGCTTACACCTGCCGCTTTACTCGTGTTATCGTGTTCTATCTCCGGCTCCCTTCATTTAAAGACTAATAACATTTTAACGTAATTTCCCACTGACTCCACTACTTCTCGATATTTCTCGACACTTCCACCAAACTTATATTTCAGCGAGTATTTTCGAATTTGATATCTCCTGAAATAAGAAGAAAATTAGTTTTGCCCCGGTCTAAAGGTTTTTCAAAGAGATTTTGTAAATCATAAAACCGTCAAATGATCAAATGATTTTCTTAATTATTTATCACTTTAATGGCAATTTTTCCTACAAATGGAGAACAGTATTTTACGAAAACTGTTTGTAATGAATGTTAGTTTTAACTGTTTGCGAATACTATTTATATTTGGTTGCGTAGATTGTCTGTCAATGTATATTGAAACCCTAAAAATAAATGTTTGTTTTTTATTACTGAAAGATGGTTCAATAACGATGAATTTGTTACCCAAACAATATTTTACTTTTATTAGGATAGTAAAAAAAAAGTACCTCAGACATTATAGCTCCTGTAAAATCTATACTTATAAATTTTATCTATTTGTGTAAATACTATAGACATAAATTTACGTCTATAGTTATTTAAGTCTATAAGATATATAATGTTGAGATTGATTAGTCGTCTGAAAATCATACACTATTTTAATAAATAATGAACGGTTTTTTCCCCTTCAAACTAGTACATGCCAACAGAACTACCGTTAAAAATTTGCAAAATTTCAAAATTTTTTTGTACTTCTATTCATTAGGTTTCGAAAAACTGTTTCGGATGAAAGTTTTTTTCATCATAAATATGTTAAAAACTTTTATTTGAGACGTCTTCTCAAAAATCAAAACATGAATCAAGTACAAATAAAATTTTGAAAAAGAAAAATTATGTCAAAATTTACTTGATTTTAAAAAATAGAATTATAATATTATTTTTCATAGTTTTCAGTTTATAAACTATATAGCTTAAAATGTAAACTTGTAGACATGTTTTTTTGTGTGTGTATACAGACTGTTTTCAAAAGCATTTTTAATATAGAATCAATGTTTAATAAATAAATAAAATATTAACTATAAAACTATACAGTACACCTATACAATACATATACATACAAACATCTGGATAGTGTATAGGTATACTGTATGCGTATGGTTATCTGTTTGTCATTTAAGAGTGGGCATTTTGTGATGCATATACTAAAGTTAAGAATTCAATGAATATATTTAACCCACTCTCATTACATGTGTACTGACTGACTTCACACAGTAACCACGTGGCCAGCCAGTAATAAATAATATTTAACATTGATTCTCTATTGGAAATGCTTTCCAACACACACGGTATATTAAGTCACAAATTCAATTGATAATTAATATTGGTAAAGTTACTCATGATGTCACATTCCAAAATGGCGGCTTTATTCAGGTTATATTTCAACAATTAGTTTTATTTTTCATAAAAAAGAGATGAGTTTCTTTTGCAAAATAATAATTTTTTGTTCATTCCATTAACATAACCCTCGTAACGCATATGTACACTCCCGTTCAATAAAATTGAACAGACCTGAAATGTTAATTTTCTTACATTTCATAAAACTCCTCATTTTTGTAACTCTCTGTATAATTATTCATTTATAAACAAAGATAACTAGTATATATTTTAAGTGTGAAAAAAGAAATGGAAATATAGTAAACAACATTTACTACAAGAATAATCAAAATTGTGAGAGACTAATTCGGTTCAGAGCTGTTCAATTTTATTGAACGGGAGTATACCTATCTCGGTTCAGCCTGACTACTCTGTTTCTAATTATTGTCACCAGATATCATAGTCTTACGAAACCATATATGTATACGCCTATATGGACAGTTTCAACATTAGGGTGCCGATTATATTGATACTCTCCTTCCTCCGGGACACATTGCCCACGCTACGCATGCCTGCGCTGCATGGGCAGCGCTGCAATAATGTCCTAATGTTGAAACATTCTTTCCTATACCAACTGACCATATAGGAGTATTATATATATGTTAAGAAGCAAACATTATCAGCTAGAGTATCAAATAATAATTGACACCTATTTGGACAAATATATGGAATAAAAAAAAACATTTCCTATAAATTCATATTTATTCACCCGATGTAAAGGTAAAATCTAAGTACTTAAATTTGTACAAATAACAATAATTATATTTTTATGTAATACAACATTCAGAATCAATATAGCAGCGATTGCAATTACTCGATTATAGATATATTTATATGGACATATATATACAATGAAATTTGTTGATTATGACTATTTGAGTATACAGGGTTGTCCAGAAATTCGTCAATCCCAGATTCAATCCTATCAGGCGAAGCCCAAAATCTGAAATTGATTTTTTTTTGTATTTTTTTCTTGGGGAATGGAATGAGCTAATCAAATTTGGATTCCCATGGAGTTTGAAATCTTTAATGGAACCGCTCATTTTTGATTTTTTTTCAGTTCGAAAATGAATGTTCAGCTAAAGTAACGGGAATTGTTAAAATAGTATATTATTAACCATGGTACTAAAGTGACTGTTTTAATCCCACGAGTCGAGATTGTGGAGGAAAAACAGCTCAAGGGATTAAAGGCACTTTAGTCCCACGGTAAATATATTATTTTTTGCACTTTCGGGACTAAAATGACAACTTTACTCCCTCCAAATAGGTACTAAAGTAGTACTTTTTCTCCCATCGGGAGAAAAAAGTAGATTTTTTTCCCCATGGGAGAACAAGTAAATTTAATATGTATCCTAACAACAAAATCAAAATGACATTTCTATTTAACAAATTTTTTTTTATTTCATATATTTTCATGTTAAATAGAAATGTCATTTTGATTTTGTTGCTAGGATACGTATTAAATTTACTTTTTCTCCCGTGGGAGAAAGTTATAGTTGAACCGGAAATATGGCACCCCTGAGTTAGCGTGGGATGGTAAATGCTACCTGTAACATCCCGGTAGCTACGTCACTGTCAATGCATACTTTCTAGTGACCACAAATTTAGTCCGATCAAACTCAACTTTTGTATCAAATATGCTTGTGGTGTTTGAAAGGCCTATTTCGTTAATGAATAGAATCGGTCAAGGGGTAAAGGGGGCTTAGAAAAATAAGAAAACATAAAATATTGAATATCTATGTTAGAATAGAATATTTTATAGAATATTAGAAAAATTCCAATAATATATAAGTTGTAGAAAATTAACTTTACAACAATTTATTATCCGATCGTTTTATTCTAAAACTCAAATATATATACAGAAACATTTTGTATTTTAATATTCTTTGTATTTAATCTGAAATCGTAAATATTCGTCGTGTACAAACGGCGTCTAAATTCGGCGTCTATATCATTTCGGAATTTTATAATTGATTTATGCCTTATTTATTCGGATTTCGGAAAAATGTTTCGAATAAAAGTTGCTACTATGTTTATAATGAACACCTTTTATTTGAAGCATTTTTTCGAAAACCGAATTAAAAAGGCACAATTCAATTATGAAATTTTGAATTGATAGCTCTTCGACTTTTGATGCCATTTGTATTTTTACATTTTATTTATTTTTCAAATTTCGACAATTTTCTCGTATCTAAATTCTTGTTTCATACTAACAATACTAATTGGATTAAAAATGAGGAAAATATTCCACGTTCTTTAAATATTTTTATAAATGAATTCCACTATATATATACGGTGATAATATCTATATTTTCACAAATAGGTTATCAATATTTATAATATATAAATATTATGAACTTTTAAAATAAATATTTGTCATTTTATTGATAATTTTATTAATATAAAATTAGTTGCAGTAAAGAGTCAGTATTAATATAGATATCTAGTTTAATTAATTACTTTTGTAAAAAAAAAAAAAATATTTCTAAAATTTGTAATTGAAATAGTTTTTATTAGCTATCGTTTTAAATAGGTCATGCAATCGAATTCTATGCATAAATAAAATGATTAATATATTTGTCTGTTTTAAATAGTAGCTGTATACCGTCTGTTTTGGAAAGCTTTGCTAATAGAGAATCAATATTAAATATTATTTACTATAATAACTGGACAATGCTTCATAAAGAAATAAAAATAGTGGAGGTACTCTGTAGTCTGTAGTGTGGTGTGTGTGTGTGTGTGTGTGTGTGTGCATACGTAATGAATAATAATATTAGAAATTAAGTGGGCATCACTAAATCCCCACTCTTAAATGACATCAACAAACATCATACTACAAGCAGGCAGATGTTTGTAAGTATGTGTATGTGTGTATGGTTTTATAGTAAATATTTTATTTATTTATTTAACATTGATTCCCTATTAGAAATGCTTTTGAAAACACACTGTATAGTAGAACCTCGTTAAGTTGGACTTCATTCCCTGTAGATACCCATTTTATCTGTGATAATTATGAATTTAGCTTCTCCACCATATTCCTAAACTTTATCAAACTTTAAATGATTTTTTACTTCTATACACATAGAATATAGAAGTTTTCGATGCTGATAATTAGTTAATCTCTGTATATAGAGGTTGGTTGAGTGTTTCACACCAGATTGCTTAACGTTATATAGATAGATAAATCTTGGAGTATGAAAGCTATGGCACTTCGACCTGATAGCCTATTGTGCTCTCCCTTTTTCAGGCTGACGAGATTTGCTTCTGCCATATCTCGACAATAGCCAGGAGCTTGCTTAACAGGTTATCCTGAAGGTTCATATATTCGGGGTGATATACATCGAATATATTGTATCTGATGTGATCGAGAGATTCGCAGTTAAAATTGTGGAGTCCTATTGTGTGTAGGTGCTTTCGTGGGTGATAATGTCCAGTGTGGAATCCGATATCCGTTCGAAAAGATATCTTGTTCAGGCTTAGTGAATCGAGCGACAGTCTCATGGATGCATTGCGAAACAGTATTTTCCCGACTTTTTTGTTGCAATATCTTTTTTCAATGATCATGGTGTTTAAAATCTATCCACTCGTGATTGATTACTTGTTTGCATACTGTTTTTGGAATTCCTAAAATAAGTTCTGGGCTCAGAAAAACTAACCCAACTCCCTTCTTCGTAAGGTATATGATTTTTCGTTTTCTTCAAAACTACTGTGATCTGGAATCCATATCAATTTAATGTTGTTTCGCTTTGCCAACTCCAATATGCACTCCTAGACTATTCTCTGAGTTGATTTAAGTGGCAGCCAAGGCTTTTAGAGCAGCTTTACTGTCCGAGAAATTGTTTTCGTTCTGGTTTATGTAACCTCTACCTAGGTTCTTCGGAACGCCAGTCTGTATGGCGTAGACTTCTGCATGGAAGACGTTGGCATATTTGCCCAAGTTTAAGCTAATGTTTGCGCTGGGTTTCTTCGCGGCGACTTTAAACGCTAATTTTGTATTTCCGTTTTTCCAACTCCAGTTGGTACTTCCTGACTATCCCTGAGTTGATTTCTGAGGCAGGCAAGGCTTTTAGAGCAGCTTGATTGTCCGAGAGAATGTATACGTTTTGATTTATTTAACCCCGTACGTAGGTTCTTCCGAACGCAAGCCAGTATGGCGAAGACTTCTGCCTGGAAGACGGTGGCATAAGTTGAGGCTAATGTTTGCCCTGGGATTAATTCCCAGTCAGGTTCATTCGCGGTGGCGTCTTTTAACACTAATTTTGTACAGTATTACTTCTGTTGAAGTGATTTATTTATTTAATATTTGTTTATTTGTGTATACTTTCGCGTCAACATAACGATGTTTGTCCAAATTCCTTTCGGTTACGTATGACAAACTGTAGAAGACTTTAGCGTATACTCCGACAAATTTTATTGTCATTGAATTTTTTTTTAATTAAATTAAATACTGATATGAAAAAATTAACTCGTCAACCAGGAATCGAACCTCGGGCCAACTAATTTTCTACATTATTTTATTTTATAAATTATGTTTTACACTTTAAAGACAGTTTTTTCTTTATTATTATTTATAAAGTAATATTAAATAATCATGATCAGATCATGTAAAATTGTATGAGTGAGTGACATGACGGGTTAATAAATGGTATTACATAAAAAATATGTTTTAATAATAACTACTTGTGTTTCTTTTCCCATTTTGTAAAAACACCATTCATACCACCATTCATTGTACTATGTTACATTGAAAACCTTTTAAGTTAAAAACGATTTAGTGTCAATAATAATACAAAATTTAAATGTTTACAAAAAATAAAACCTATCATCTTCTTCTCGGGGGGGTTGGATAATTCCGCACTTTATTTTCCGTTTTATTTAAAATCGAGCAGAGGATTCAAGAGGATTATAAAAACAAAAGGGTTATAAATCTGTAGCTTGTGAAAAATTAGGGTGATTTTTATTCCCGGTATATATACTGTATACAAGGGTGTATTAAGTTTAGTTACGACTTTGTATCGGTTGTGAGTGTACCCTAAATCCTAAAAAGTAAGGTAATGCTCGTGAATATCTGTCCGTGCTTTCCCCCAGCTAAGGGAGGTATCCATCTTTGAAACTTTTAAGAGATAGAAAAAAATCTAAAGACAAAATGTTTAAACAAAACTTTTGTTTGAAAATTTATTTAATAAATAACTCAGTTAGTTCTTATTTTAACTTTTAAACAACAGTGTTTTCCATAAATTGCTAGCTCGGAAAACGCATTGCATTTGGTTTAACAGAGGAGTGATTCACGTATAAAGCACTGTCTGAGAACAATGTTAAACTATTATGTTGGCGCAAGGATATATTGGTCCCTATCTCATACTCGACATAGAAAAAAAATCCAAATCCAAAACCAGTCCAAGTGGTCTATACATAAAAATTAGGGTCGAAGAGTAGCCCGTCCAGGGCAGCCTCTACAATCTATCTATCTAGAAAAAAAAATCGGTTTTAGCATCAAATGATAGCCAATAAATGATACAATTCTCTAATAAGTATGTGATATTCGCGTTGATAATTTGTTTGCGTTGGCGCTAGGCAGTAAAAGATATTTCTTAGCTTTCGGTACCCATAGCCATCATGGAACTGTTCGACAATGGCTACTATTAGTCGAAACATGTCACATTAATTAAAATATCTAAGTATTTAGTTCGAGAATGGCTACTATTAGTCGAAACATGTCACATTAATTAAAATATCAAAGTATTTAAACAAAATAAAACCAGAAGTAGCAAAATAATAAGTTTTTCTTCAAAACTTTAATGTTTATTTTTAAATAAGTGCGGAGTTTAATTATCAAACTTTTATTGTTGGTAAAAATGCGGAATTTACAGTACTCCAGCAATAAAACCAATCATCTCTTCTCAATACAACCTACCAACAACAATATAAAATAAAATAAATACAACAAAAAATACCAACAACAATTTTTAACCAATAGAAATTTACAACAATATGCCATTATCGATATTATCGGTGTGAAAATAAATTTAATATTATATGAAATATACGATCTAATACAATTATTGTATTTTTCATGATAATTTGATCGAAATTTTTTTGAAAAATCATTTATTAATGTTCTTTTTTATTCATATCAACCTTTTATTATTCAATAAATATTATAACTGACAGAGTATACTAATGGGTATCTTATGAAGTAAGGGTGTATACGAGGATATTTTAGGTACGATTGATGTAAAGTGCATATCCCTTTTGATTTTTGATTAACTGTCAGTATATGTGTGAAGTTAGCACTGCCATTTTGAAAAAAAAATCATTGTGATAGTTTGTGCCAGGAATGTGCAACGTTGTGCCGCAAGCCGCACTTAGAAATTTCGAAAAATAAAGCAAAAATTCGATAAAAACGTTTTTAAGGCCCAACACCGTCATTCCGTCAGTGTATAAGATTAAAAAATATTACATTTTATAAGAGAAACATTTTATTGGAAGAATTTTTTCTATCTCTTAAAAAAAGATTTTTCTGTACTTCTTATAAATTTCTTATACCTATTAACATATCAAAAAAGCCGTTTCGTGTAATGATATGGATAAAGGCCTATGTTAAATTATATTTTGTATTCAATCGCGATTTTCTACGAAACTAATTGCGGTATCGGAATGCGGTTTGCTAGTACAATCGAGCACAACAATTTTTTTTTTATTCCGACAAAATGGCGGTGCTGCGATTTTTTTTAAACGCGATTTTCTTCGAAAATAATTGCGATATCGAATCGCGGTTTGCGGCACAAGCTAGCACAAGCATAGCACAATCGAGCACAACCATTTTTTTCATTCCGACAAAATGGCGGTGTTGGGCCTTTAAACAGTTTTTTTGTTAATTTTCGCTTCATTTTTCAAGATCCTAGCACATTAATAGCACAAACTAGCACAATGATTATTTTTTTGGTTTTTCAAAATGGCGGTACTAACTTCATACACATAAATAATCCCTCTATATATAAAAGGGAAATATGTTGTGTGAATGTATGTTTGTTCGAATTATTTCTCCAGAAATACTATCAGAAGTCCTAAATTCCAAACCGTTCTAAAGTTATAGCTGTTTTCTGACGACTAGATCTTTAATATAGTTTATAATTTCTATAGAAATACTTGCATTAGCAAAAATTTCTCATTTTGCGTTGAAAAATTATGTCCGATACAAAGTTATTACGGTTAAAGAAACAACTTAATTTTACAAATTTATATTCAGATAAAAATAAATTTTATTAAAAATTAATAGTGCAAAATGTCAGTGATGCGACTTTTGCAAATGTCAAACACAGGGTCAAATATATATTTTTATCATTAAAATAAAATTATTCTTGAAAAAAAAAATTATCTTGACTAAAAATGATAATTATTTAAAAAAAAAGTTGGTCTACATTAATAATTATCAGTTTTAGAGAGACTTAAGACACACTTAACTTGAAACGCATCAACAAAATGATTACATGGGTGGCCTTACTTAAAAATATAACACGCTCTCATCTGAAGTCATTTATAATAATATTAAAATTAAATCTCTAAAACACAAAAAACACAAATATACTGTTTTTTATACAGGGCTATCACTCATATTATGTTCCATTGAGTTATCGAATTTGATTTGAATAACAATCTATAATTGGTTGATCACAACTTCATTGGGAGAGATACATATTTATTGATACATATCCAAAACCAATCAGAATAGTGTTCATGATATAACACAGTTAAAATTCATGTACACATTGCCACAAAAGTAGCATTGATTTTGTGTCCTATTCAATCGGTTTTCGAAAAAATGTTTCGGATAAAAACTGTTCAGCATAAATATGCAAACAACTTTTATTCGAAGCCTTTTCCCAATAACCGAATGAATATGACACAAGGATGAATAAGGTTCTTTTGTGTCTCATAGTATCATCTCGACTTTCATAGAGGTTGAAAAAGTATTTTGAATAAAAATTACTCGTTATAAAAATGCTTATTTTTTGCCTTCGGTAATGATTTGGTACAAATCGACGGTAAACTGGAAAATGTACACCACTTTTGTTGTACACATACGTTTGCAATATATGAATACATAAAATGATTGGTTTTCATTGGATTATATCATGAACACTTTTTTCTGATCAGTTTTGAATTGGATAAAATAATTATCTTCCTTTTCAACTGAATGTGACCAAGTGATATTATGTTATTATTCAAATTAAAGGCTAGACATTTTATAGGAATACCATAAAACTGATATCCCTGTATAAAATACTTGAAGCAAAAAATCTTTCAACCAATAAACGCACACTCTACGATCACATCCAAGTGTTAATTAACCGTAATAATAATAATATTTTTGTTTAATTTTCATTTTCGTTTCTGTTAATAATTACCAAATGTTTGTCAAATATTTGCAAAAGAGTTTGTCGAACTTTCAATATAAAAAAAAAACGAACTTTCACTTTGTTGGCAAATGCACAAAATTTAACGCGTCTGATGAATAAAACATTGATGAATAAAGCAATGTGTTGACCGAAAGTAGCTAGCTACTTACTGGATTAAGCTCTGTCCCGGAGCAGTGATTAGTTGTCCAGGTATTATATAATATATGGGCGCGGCGGCATCTTTAGGGACTAGCTTTTGTATTGTATATTTCTGATTCGTTTTCATGGAAATAGCAACTTTAATAACTAAAATTTTGATACAAAAATTTTGCTAATTTTCAGGGGAGGATTAAGTCAAATTCTCCAACCTAGGTAGCTACAAAATTACTGCCCCTTCGTTTCAGGTACATTTTTATGCGGGGCCTTGTAATCGACTACGTGACCAGTTTTTGACACCATCGTCGAAAACATTAGAAATTGGAATGAAACCAACTTCTTCGCTTGTCGCCAATCGTCCAATATCGTCAACCACGTAGAAACTGCAAGTCGAATTGATGAATTAATTTAGAAAAATGAGATAATTTGACTGTCAAATTCGATTTTGATCACGCATATTAGCCGCTTTAGATAGCTGCCTACCGTTCCTACACGATAATTCCGCCACTGGCAATTCCACTTTAATGGCGTAGGAAAGTGTACTATTTTGTTTACTAAACAGATAATAGACTTACTTATATAATCGGTCCTCTTGAACTCGGAGGTGTTGAGGTTTGGCAGATAGATCTCCAGATTTTCCTGTCTTGCGTAAGTTTCTTTGCTTCTGACCAAGCAATGCCTCTCTTGGTTTGAGGAAAGTTACGATGTTGTCCTCCCAAAGATTGAGCTTATTAACATATTAAAAACAGTTCATATTGTCCAAATTTGTATGCCTCTAAAGAAACCAGTGGCGGAAATTCGACAATTCCATGCCACGCGGTACAAATCTAGTAGAATAATACCATGAACTTTCCTGATACTGCACTTAGACTTATATACGCAAGTTATAGAAATCTAATTTAATTCGAAACAATTTCTATTTGTAAACCAGAAAAACAATATCATCAACATATACAGGGTGTCCCCATATACTGGTCGTAAGTTTAAGCAATACATTTTTCTGAAAATTAATTATTAAATCAAAAATGAATTATCAAAAAAATGCACTTTTTACAACTCTGGTTTCAACTTAGTTTCCTTAATTAATAAATAATTAATTAACGGTGCGTCTAATAAAAAAATGTCTCAGGAATTTTCGTTCCAAAATCGTACGTTCCTCTACGTACCCTCTTATGGAACTCGACTACTTTTGGGACATTCTGTATATTCGAAATGAACTAAACATAACAAATTGAATGGTATCGATGAACTTAATGAAGTACATTATCATGTAATATCAATACCAAGATTGGATTATTCTACCTCAAATGTTCTAGGTATATTGAATGATATAGCAGGTATTTATTCCACATTCTAAATAGTTAATTTATTTAACACCAATAAGTGATTAACCTGGTAAATAGTTAAGTGAAAATTGACGTTATATGGTATAGGTAGATACTGTAATTCTCTAAGCCAAAGTGTACCAGCATGTTCGAGAACATTACATTTACATGTGGGCAATTCCTTGGTTTGGAATTTATTATTAGTAGTGTCTATTTATTTGGGAGTTTGTAACATTGGTGGTGAATATTTTGTATTATTACCCAATTCTGTTCATTATTATTTAACGCCTGTATACCAATACGAGTGGAGGCTGCTGGTTCGATTCCCAACCAGAGTGTTCCCAACCAGCCAGGCGGCTACTTTTGTTTGCTAGTTGTTTTTTTCATAATTACTAGAGTACATACATTAATTTTGCAACTTATTCAGACAACGGCCATGAAAACTTCTAGGTATCTCCCAGAGGGGCAAAAATCTTGAAAATTGGTAAATAAAGTAGGTCTAAGTAGAAAAATATCTTAAATTCTGAAAGATTTGCCTAAAATTTTCATAAAAAATTATTTAATTATAATTACTTTTTCATAATTACTTGCGTACGTATATTAATTTTGCAGCTTATTCAGACAACGGCCATGAAAACTTCCAGGTAACTTCCAGAAGTGCAAAAATCTTGAATATTGGTAAAAAAATAGGTCCAAGTAGGAAAATATCTAAACACTAAAAGGTTTGCCTAAAATTTAATTGTACGCAACTGTGTAAAATAATATATTTTATAGTAATCATATATTAATTAAATACAAATCTAATCGCTTCCCAGGTTTTTTTTGTATGGTATTGAATATTTTACTTGGTATGGTAGCCTTTCGATTATTTTATACTAACGAGAGTGGACTATTAGTTAATCATAAATTACAGCTTTGGAATATGATGAAATAGATTGATAATCACAAATTATAATCCTTTTTTTTATAAATAATTTGAAATTTTTTTTTTTTTTTGTATATATGATAATAATCTTAGGCGTGAAGAATTGATTTATATTTATCTTTGTATA